>OY987319.1:9205927-9564794 GCA_963920655.1 Geranium rotundifolium | reverse complement strand
GGGCGGAGCCGGGCGGAGGCGTAGGCGTGGACGCGAGCGGAGCCGGAGGCGGAGGCGGGCGGAGTGGGGCGGAGGCGTAGGCGCGGACGCGAGCGGAACCGGAGGCGAGACGGGCGGAGTCGGAGGCGGGCGGAGGCGAGGCGGGCACTGAAATCGGGAGAGAGAGTTTGAGAGTTTAATTAGGTTTTAGGTTTTGCAGAATAATAGAAAATGACACTGAAATCGGGGTTATAATGGCTTATGACTGCGCACAAATGTGCGCAGTCATAAGTTGTTATAAAGACTGCCCACTTGCCTATATGCGTAGTCTTCAACCATTGAATGGTTGACTTTATATTCGATCGCCTCATCACTTAGGATCCCGTGGTTCGATTTGTGTAAGAATTGTTGTGTATATGTAATCCATGATTCTCTACATATCCTACGGTTTCGATTTTTATAATTCACTTTTGTTATGTTCGGTCATTGTAGATTGTTAAATCGTACAATGTGAACCCTAAACTTGTACATTGAAGACGATTCAATGTTGGCAAAAAAAAATTATAATCCAACCGTACGGATGAGACCGAATATATGATTCTCTTTTACTCGTAAAATATTGAATAATTTTATTGACAAATCAACATCGATAAAGTACCTGATGAGTCGCGGACACGTGTGTATATACCAAGATCATCAATTTTTGCTACGTTTTTAGTCGATATTGAACAATTTTAATGTGTGCAGTCAACATCGATAAATTTTATTGACAAATCAAGACCTACGATTAAAAAAATAATTAATCGAGAGCATCGGAAATTGAGGTCAAACGTTGATTTGACCTAAATAGTCAACAGTCAACACTTAAGGACGGCGCACATTTACATGTGCGCAGTCCTTAACACTTAGAAAAAATTTTTAACACTTTTTTTCTAACACTTTTTTCCTAACACCATATTCCTAACTTAGCACTTTTTTTTAACTGAGCACATTTTGCAAACTTTGAAATTTATTATCAATTCAAAACGAAATTACAACACTTTCAATCAGATACATAATCTTCATGTCCTTCCATATCGCTATTGTCGGATGCACTACTACTATATTCTTCTATGTCTGGTGGTATGTCGGCAATTTGAACGGGCGGTATATTTGATTGGAACTGAAAACTGCTAAGATCTATTGTTATTCCTCCCGGCCTGTCAATCTCAATTTTGTTCGTGTTTGGCTCTTGGTAAGGCTCGTTCACCTCGTACGTGGGGGCTTCGGCTGTACGGGCTAGTGTCTTCGGGTTGTAACAACCCTTATGGTTGACAAAGTTCACAACTTTCCACCCGCGAACAGTTCTCGGATCTTCGACATAGAAAACCTGTTTCGCCTTTAAGACAAGACAGAAAGGGTTCTCCCTGTGACAATTGGTTGTCGTGTTAACCGACATCAACCCCCGATCATGCCTTAACCTGCTCTCATCGTACCATCTACACTTGAACACAACCACATGCAAACTCTGGGGGTATTTAAGTACGCAGACATCCAGAAGAACACCAAAATATGTCTTGTCGATCGCTTCTATCATTATTCCTGAATTCTGATTCATTCTCCTTTCGTCTAATCGTTGACAAACGAACTTCACGCCATTTACTGTACATTGCGAATATATGCTCGAACTCTGGGATCCATGAGAAACCAACGTCAATTCATTCTTATACCCAGGATTTTGCATCTGTAATAACAATAAAAGTTGGGTTAAGTCCAAAATATTGACAATAATTAGTACACGCGATTTTAGATTTGAGCACTTACACATTTTGCGAATTTTTTGTTGAAGGAAAGGACCCGATCTTCAATGCTTCCATTGGGTTGTTTTCTTTTGAACCAGTTTCATGCGTGTCTACGAATGTATCCATCTCTGCGCAATTCTCCGTGACTGTCCAATGGGCCCAAAACAACTCATCTCTTGGCAATTTTGAATTGCGAACGACGCTACACAATTCAATCAAATGAGACACTACCGAGAGGTCATGTACCATGGTTGCATTCACCGCGCCGGGAATGGACGAGGTACCCCGATTTAGGTACATGCGAGTAAAAATAACTGACTCGTGCATCAAATATTGTTGCGCTATGCACCCTTCAGGATATCGCATATTACGCACACTTCTCTTGTACTCACCGAGTTTCCTGCACGTTAAAGTATAAATTCAAGTTCATTTATGATGAAATGAACTGTACTAGCCGATAACTTAAATATCACATATCTTTCAATCGGAAACATCCACGAGAAGTGAACTGGTCCAGTTCGTAAAACCTGATCTACAAGATGTATAGGTAGGTGCGCCTGTATTGTGAAGAATGTCGGGGGAAAAATCATCTCCAACTTGCACTGAATCATCACGATGTCTTCTCTCATCTGGATGAGGGTGGATTTTTTTAACTCCCTGGCACACAACTTCTGAAAAAATGTTCCCAACTCGACCAATACGTCTGCTACTTCTGGATCGACGTATTTTCGAATCATAATCGAAAATATCCTCTGAATCAACACGTGACAGTCGTGCGTCTTGAGCCCGAAAAATCTTTTGTCTTCCTTTATTTTATTCTTCAGACTTCCCGCATATCCACTTGGGTACTTGACCATCACGATCTTTTGGCTTCACAACATACCATGCTTGAGGGAGAACCCATTTTCCATCATTACCATGTACTAGCCAAAGATGCGGTCCCACGTTCAAATCCCGTAACGTGAATCGGGCCTTCTCATCATCCTTAGTTTTCCCACCAACTCCCATAACGGTGCTCATAACATTGTCGCACACATTCTTCTCTATATGCATCACATCAAGGGCATGTCTCACTTGATGAGTCTTCCAATAATCCAGCTCCCAGAATATGCTTTTGTGCGTCCGACAATACTTCTCCCGAGTTGCCCTGGGTTTCAACAGCGGGTCCAAACTCTGTACTGGATATTCATTTTGCAATATGAATGAAAATACTTCCTCCCCAGAGCAGATACGAGGCGCGTCTCTTTCTTCAACTGTTCCATTAAAAACTTGTCTCGCCCGACGCAATCGATGCCCTCGATTTAAGTACCTGCGTGCACCCAAGTACGACGTTCTCCCCCGTTTATGAGTGGAATCAATGTCGCCCATGCATATAGGACAAGCCTTGTAACCTTTTGTTTGAATTCCACCCAACATGCCCAACCCTGGATAGTCGTTAATCGTCCACATCACTGCAGCACGCATTTGGAAAGCTTCATCCTTAAACCCATCCCATGTCGGAACACCTTGATGCCATAGTTCCTGCAACTCATCGATCAATGGCCTCATAAAATTATTCAAACATTTACCTAGTGACTTTGGACCAAATATCAACATCGTCAGCAGATTGTATTCCTTCTTCATTGCCATTGATGGGGGAAAATTTAGCGGGATAGCGACGACGAGCCAAAGGATATAAGGCGATGTGTTTGGTCCGAACGGACAGAAACCGTCAGTTGCAATGGCGAGGCGCACGTTACGAATTTCTGCTGAAAAACACGGTATGTCCTGTCAAACGTAATCCAATCTTCTTCTTCTGCTGGATGTTCGAGTGTATCATCGTCCACCCTCTCCCGCTCCCCGTGCCAACGCATCCACTCAGACGTCTCGGGTACGGCTAATAGTCGCTGCAAACGCGGTGCCAATGAAAAATACCATAATGTCTTCTCTGCCACAGTCAAACTTCTAGCATATTCGTACCGACAATCTCCACATACTGGACACTCTGTGGAATATATGTGTTCTTTGTAGTACAATATGCAACTGTGATAACATGCATCATATTTCACCAACGGCAATTCTATTGACTTCAATTCTGCTTCGCTGATGCGTAGTTTGCCACATGCGCATTGGGTTGCGACAACTTGCTGGAAACGTAAGCAGCTACATCGTCAAATGCCGTGTCTGTCATCCCCGTCTTATGTTTGATTGACAGAATTTGCAGCAGTGCGGCCAACGCTGTATCATCGCTACCATCATACAATGGTTTCTCCATCTCTGCCACCAACTGCTTGTACTTTCTCGTCGTTGCTTTAGCAGCATCAGCATCTACTTGAATCGCCATATCAGTTGCTTCTCCAAGTGGTTCAACTCTAACATCTCGACCTGGGTCTACATCATGCACGAACTGATGAACATGATCAACCACGGGACTGTGAACAGGGGAATAACGAAAACCCTGGTTACTGCTATCCCCGACTTCTCCCACTTCGCCATGTTCGGTCCATATTTTATAATATCTCATGAACCCTTTCCTAAGTAAATGTGTATAAATGGTCGGGATCTCGTGGAAACGAAAATTACAACATGTCAAACACGGGCACTTGAATCGATCTGGGTCGTATTGTATAGCATTTTCTCTCGCAAAAATTACGAAACTGCTAACACCTCTCTTGAAAGCATTTGTTGACCTATCCATTCCCATCCACGATCGATCCATCTTTTATCTACGTTTTAAACAATCACTAATTACTAAATCACACTACTATATCTAAACTCTATTTCGAAATAAAACGATATATATATATACACACACACACACGTACATACCTTAGAATGGACGAATGATGTGCACATACGATGTCTTCGGACTCTTGATGGGTTTATTTGCCTCTACAAGTCGTATATTTGAACCCTCAATTTGTAACTCCCAACACAACATCAACTATCCAAATAACTCCCACAACACAACATCAACTTTCTGCAATTTATAGGCAGAAAGTTGATGACTGCGCACCAACAAAAGTGCGCAGGCACAAGCTAAGGACAACGCACATTCATCGTGTGCGCTGTCCTTGGAAACTGTCTCATGTGTAACGGCTATACATCCGATCGTTGCCAACGGTAGTTCAATTTTAGTCAAAATGTACAAACTGCGCTCGCACATGTGAGTGCGCAGTCCTAAGCTTATAACTGTGCACTTTCTGGTGCGCAGTCCTGGCCTTGTCTTATGCCTGCGCACATAGACGGTGCGCAGTCCTGGCCTTGGCTTAGGACTTCGCACGTTCTCTATGTGCGCAGTTGTCAAGACAATATGGTGTAGTGGACAGGCTCACAAGCCTGCTCGTTTAATATTTAATAAATTATATATTTTTAATAATATATTTTTAAAATTTTGGGGGAATATCTATGATGAAATTAGACTTGTCAAATCGAGCCGAGCCAATCACGAGCTGACTCATTCAATATTTAATATTTAATGAATTATATATTTTATTTTTATTTCCAATGAATATTTGTATTGGAAATTAGGTGAATCGAGTCGAGTCGAACTCGAACTTATCTAAGTTTTCTCGAGCCGAACTCAAGTTTAGTTACACAAGCTCGTTCGAGCCCGAGTCGAGTTCGAGCCGAATACTTTTTTTCACGAGCCAAGCCTTGTCAAATTAAGGCTCGACTCGGCTCGTTTACACCCCTAAAGGTGTCATTCTTCCATACATAAATTATATCAAATTAAATATTATTTATATCCAAAATTAAAGTAATGACTTAAAAGATTTCGAGTAAAAACTCCAAAACAAAATTAATGATCAAAATTACATGGACCGAACTTATAAAATATTTTCTGGGATGCATTCTAATACAAATTTGGTAGAACGTTTGACGTCCAAACTTCTACCAGTCATTTTCGTTGTTTTATCAGGTCCATCACGTTCTACCATTACAGTTTACACTCACTTTCTACTTGTTAGTTCCAACCTATTTATATTTCTTCATTGATTTGTATTTAATTTGTCATCAATCTTATATATATATTTCATATATAACCTTACGTATTAAAATAGAGTTAAGTGAGGAAGAAAGAAACTATTTGGCTTATGTGGTGTCTTTTGAGCAAAAACCAGAGCCAATGATACCGAATTTGGCCATCCTTTTTTGTTGTTGTTTTTAATTAGTGTGAAATTGATTGTACGTACCCAAAAATTTATAGCAGGCATGTGCATAAAGTTAGGGTTCAAATTAGGATTTTGTCCTTTGTATGGATATAAAATAAAATATTACAGAGCTATATGGTACATATTCATGTATATATAGGTAAAATTGTATAAGTGTGTACTTCCAAAAGCTGTCATCTACATTTTTGTCCATTTATTTAGAAAAACAAGTCATCGTTACAATCTAATGCACTATCAAAACAAAAGGACACCAACCACAAATGTTTGATCATCCACTACTTCTTATCTTTATACCTGCAACCTTGTTGATTAATTGGTATCAATTGCAAGATTTTTTTTAATTATTACAATTATCTCTGTGTAGTCTATAGTGTTATTCTTTGAAGAGGACATCAACTACTGAGAATGCGTCGTGGTTTAGAGAAACGCCTTTTTAAATCGTGAGAAATTATACTTGTAAGAACACGAATGAGGAGAATGTGAAATTTCGAAAAAGAGTTTTTGAATTGAAAATTCAAAATTGAGAAAGTTTGGGAGGATTGTGATCATGGGCTGTCGGACGTTGAGGATTTGGATAAAATGCTCATTCAAATGAAAACGTCTCCGACGAGATCAAGAGAAATAGCAGCTGATACCAAGGAGGGCAAAGGTGAATATTTTACCACGTCCCGATCCTTGGGTGTTATTTTTGGCCCTTCTCTGGGAGAGTCTTTTTATTATGCTCTGCCGGATTCTCTGCGCTCTATGGAACAAAAATTAAAAAAAAAAAATGCACATATTTTTTGTTTTAATAACAAATCTTTTATACGTTTTTTTGTATAGTTTCTTTTTTTCATTTCATATTATTAATTCAACGGTTGAGATTGATTATTAATTTTCACCATAACGTAATAGTTTTCATATGAGCAATCCGCTGTATATAATATTGAATAAAAACATTAGCTCTATGGAGCATTTTACCAGACAAAATTAAATTTGATGCCGAGCACAACAAACAGATGCAAATTAGAAGTTCATTATTTTGTATAATCAAATTGAGGTCATTGTGACCTATACTATTTTGAATTAATAACCAAAATAGGTCCCTTAATTTTCAATTTCCACTTTGGATGATACTCCTTTTGTCCTCACATTCTAGCCATAATTCGATTCTTACCAACCACGAAAATTGATAACACAAACACAAGAAGATAAACAACAATATATCAATGATTGTAATCACCTTGACAATAATATTATTTGTATCACAAGTAATTGCTAGACAATTCACTATTACTTAAAACTAGAAACAATTTATTATTCTAATCTAGTTCTAGGCCATGGAATGACACAAAATAACTTCCAAATACGAGACACTTTTAAATCCGGTTCTTAAATATGTTTATTAATTATTATTGACATGATCTATATTTTTGTAGGCATGCGATTCTAACACAATGCCTCTAACTTTGTACCATAAATATTTTTAAGAGCATTATCCCTAAATTATCTCTTTTAATTGTTGTGTGTATTATCTTAGGCATACCTAATCAATACTAAAATTAAGTATAAATTAATCAAGAATGAAGAAAAAAAAGGCCAACTATCTCACCCATTTGATGATGTGAAAATCTATAGAGAAACACATGGGACCCAAGAGAAGAAAATTTTGCAAGTGAGCCAAGAAAGCAATGGCTGTTTTCAGTTCATGTCACACTGTGAAATAATAATATAAATTTTGCAACCCAGAATTGAATCACAGACCAAATCAATATACAAAGAACCTGACATGGTCTGTGATCTTAAATCCTCACTTCTTGCTTCACAGACTGATATGTGATGTGTGTGGGTCAAAGTTTTCAGAGACCACCAAATTAAATACTCTACATTTCTCACTTTTTAGTGTTATCTGTATGATTGCCAGATTTCTGTGATAAAGACAGAAAAATACCCAAATTCAAGAATATAAAAATAGATTCTATTTTCATTTTCATGTATACTTAACAAACAAACAAACAAAAAACTTCAATAATAAGCTCTCTTTTTTTAAATTTGTAGCTGTGCAAAATTTTGGCCCTATATATAGACATGTGCATATTCTTCATCTTGGTGCAGCTTCATGTTATCAAGGTACCCAAAATAACATTTTCCCAGAAAATGGAGCTCAATCACCTTGATCATGCTTTCTTGGAGGAGTTGCTAGAATTCAGGAAGGACCTTTGGGAGCAACCCATGATGGATCCCCCAGAAACAATGATCCACCAAGGCCAGTTCTTCTCTGGTGGTAATGGCTGGAATCTTGATTTTCTTGATGAGAGCCTACCACTTTCTCTCCTGCCAAACACCACTCCTTCATCTTCTTGTGACTCCTTCTCTGTCCCAACATCACACCAAGATCTCAACCCAGCCAGCTACTACTACCCTTTTGACCCCAATGGGGTTTGCTACCCTTGTTCAGTGCCAGAGGCCTCTCTGACACCTACAATGATGGAAGTCTCGTGCAATGAACCGTTAAGGGTTCAAGAAGAGTACCCTTTTGCCTCAATGGAGGAGGAGGGCCCTTGTTTCTTGCTTGGGGAGGATCTTGGAAGCTTCCAGGTGTTTCAAGAAGCTACTTGCAAGTCCGAGCCGCCCCATGAATCCCCTGAGCCAGCTCCATTACTAGCTCCACCGCCTGATTTCAACCCATCTCTCGATCGAAAGGGCAGGGCCAAGAACAAGCCCGAATTGGGGCACCCCTCCAAGAACCTGCAGGCCGAGAGGAGGAGGAGGAAGAGACTGAACGACAGGCTCTCCATGTTAAGATCGATCGTTCCAAAGATTAGCAAAGTGAGATAAAAGAAAAGGATTTCAACTTTTTTTGTGGGTAGTCAATGAAATGCGATATTGTTTTACTAATCATTGATTTTCTTGAAAATAGATGGACCGGACATCGATTCTTGGAGACACCATAGACTACATGAAGGAGCTTCTGGAGAGGATCAACAATCTGCAGCGAGAGACCGACGGTTCGAACCACTTGGACTTGCTTAAAGATCAAAGACCGAACGAAGTCTCGATTAGAAACTCGCCAAAGGTACCTCCATTTATGTGTCATGTTACTAATTCACCAAGAAGTCTTCAGGATTCAATGACCTTGATTTCTTGATTCTTTCTTGATCTGCAGTTTGATGTGGAGAGAAGAGACGGAGATACCCGAATCGAGATTTGCTGCGCGGGGAAGCCGGGTTTGCTGCTGTCTACGGTGTCTAAGCTGGAAGAGTTAGGCCTCGAGATCGAGCAGTGTGTCATCAGCTGTTTCAATGATTTTGCAATGCAAGCTTCTTGCTCACAGGTATGGTTTGGCCTTTTTCTTATGTCTACACTTTGTTGAGCATGAGGAACTCAATTTGTTGTAATAGTTGAAACTGACCTCTATTTGTCATATTATCTATATAGGAATTGGAGCAGAAAGGGTCAAATGAAATGGGCAGCTGTGAAGACATAAAGCAAGTGTTATTTAGAAATGCAGGCTATGGAGGCAAGTGTTTGTAGAAACTGAAAGAGGAAGAACAAGGAGGAATAAACAGAGATGAGATGATGAATTTGAACAAAACATGCATAGATTTTTATATATCTCATCTATTGTTTGTGAGGAGTGTTTGGATACTCCATATTTGATGCTAGATTGTTTTGTTTAGTTGTGATTCCATTTTTGAGGTCATTTGATTTGTCAATAGAATAATCTGGTTAATTATTTTTTGACATGTTAAAATATAAGGCCGAAAGGTGATAGGTGAAAGGATAATCAAAAGAGATGTTATGGTTTGACTAAAAATGACTTAAAAGTAGCATGTATTGAACATATCACAATCAGACTTATTGTAACAAGTCTGTATAAATGAAACTTACTGGAACAAGTCTGCATATATAAATATGCAAATGCAAGTCTGGAGAAGGAGATGAAGTTGGCAAGTCCCAAGAATCAAAAAGTTATGCAAATATTGGATATGGTTAGAGTTGCTACGAGCCTTGATGTTTTTGGAAATAATGGGAAAAGTGAGACATTTATTCACATGATCAACAAGAAGCTAAATTGAGAGGCCCACATCAATTTTGGCCCACCACTTTTCGCCAAAACTAAAATCAACAATTTCAAGCGGCCAAAACTACGTCTAATCGAAGTAAACACTAATGCGTTCTATTTATGCCACTTGATATAATACACATGTTAGGATATTATTAGGTTACAGAAGAGTTTATATTACACATTGAACCCTAAATTTGACAGACTAGTCTTTTGAGCTAATGTGGGCTGAAATGTGTATGTGAGCTTTCCTTGAGTGTTCCTACTGGTAAGACCCGAATTTTTCCAACAGTAGTATCAGAAGCTTGGTTCGGTAGACTCTCCTAGTAAAGTAGGTCAGGTACTCCTATGATTAGTTTAACCAGGATCATGATCGCTTTCTCTCATGATGAGGCCCATATATGATGAAAATGACCATTGTGGGATTGAGTAGACCAAGTAACATTTGTGGGGGAGCCAACCGATGTGATGAGACTCAATGTGAAAGGGGAGATTGTTATGTCCACATGTGAAGTCAAAGTCTTGCATCGAAGATTACCGGGTGAAGGAATAATTTATATACACATTGGATCATATATCTGATATGCTATTTATGTAAGCTTTCCTTAGGTGCTCCTCTTCAATAAGGCTCAGATTTTCCCAACACAAACATCAATTTGAAAATTTGATATGAATTGATCGTTAGTTATTAAGTTTCAAGTTTAATTGGAATTGTTTTATTTAATCATGAAATTAATCATAGATTTGAATTTGGCTCTGAATTAATCTATAATTTGTTGGGGTTTGTTGGTTAAAAGCCTTCTTTTGTTGGAATCCCACATTGAAAGAATTGAAAATGTTTTTTAAGTTTAAATTGTTTTGCTCTCCTCTATTGTTTGTGTGGGCTTTATAGGGGTAACCTAAGACTTGGGCCAAACCCACATGCGTACCGCCTCCGTCTGTCCGGCTCCATGGCTGGGGTCGAGGTCGGGCACAAGGCTGACTCGGCTCGGCAAGCTCGGCTCTGGCTTTGGGCTTTGGTAGAGCACCTGCGGTGCGGGCAAAATTATCAAATAAAAATCAGATTCATTTTTATTTTTTTAAATATTTGAATTCAAATTGTTTTTAATTCGTGAATTAAATACGTCAGTTTCAGTGTTTTATTACAGTATTGATTGATAGTCTTTATCGTGTGCTTAAATGACTTCCTTCAGATATTTCTATAAATACTGAAGGTGTCACCTCATTTGAGACACACACAACACCTGTATTGCTGCTGTAATTCTCTCTCTGCTAAAACAAAATAATTTCCTCTACTCCACTTGCTTCGGGTTTTTCCGATTGTGCGATCTAACGTCCTTACAGACTGTTGTTCGTCCAATCGCCGTAAATTCCTTTGCAAGTTTCTCTATTCCTAGACAAAGTCTACACTGTTCTAGACTCAATTGTGCGAGTGGGCTCACAGCTGAGGGACAACCGTGTTAACCTCGGAGGCAACCAGATTCGATCGCCACCACGGTCTTCCCGGAATAATTGCTTTCAAGTCTGTGGCCTCCATACCACGGTGCGGTTCCTGCTCCTGACTTCTTCTTCTTCTTCTTCTTCTTCTTCTTCTTCTTCTTCTTCTTCTTTGGTTTGCTCAGTATCCAGATATCAACATCGGTAAGGATTTCGATAAAAGTAGCGTGCCACGTCATTTCGGGTATCCAATTCTAACAAAAATTTACAATTCTCACTATAACTCTTGATATGACATTATTTTGTTTCAAGTTATTTTATATATTGAGCAAGTCAAGTGTCCAATTTAGTGTTGTTTAAGTAAAAAAAATTTAGCCAAATTCTATAGATAGACCAAAACAAGAGACCAAACTTGAAGAGTGGATTAAAACATAACATGATTAGAGAAAGCGTACTTGACAACCATTTTTATTTTGGAACAATCCTTGGTATTTAGACCTAGACCTGCTTGGAAAAATTAAAAATAACAGAGATTTTGTGTGGCTGCTGGGATTCGAGCCCAGGTCTCCACGGCCACAACGTGGAATTCTCACCACTAAACTACAGCCACAATTTGCTTTATGTTCATAATTTTAATTATATATTTAGTTCTACATACAAGAAAAATAAAAAGAATCAAACTATTCATAATTGTATGGTTGAAGATTAAAAGAAACCATTGTTATTTTTCCTCAAGTAGTTGACAATACCGCATGTAGTTCTAAAATTACAAACTTTCAAGTTTGCCCAACTTCGTTTTATTTGTCGGTGCAGTGAGACCCATTAGATTTTAAGATTGAATATTAAATCAAAGGTCCAAACAATTAATTACTCGAGTAAATTAATGTTTTTTTTCTGCAGTAACTCATAAGCCAAAGATATTGGAATAAAGCAAGGTTCAAATAATACTGTAGATCTTTTGTACGAAATAATTGTCGTGATATTTATAGATAGCATATCAAGGCATGGTTGAACCGGCCTTATTAGCTGGTTGGACCAGCTTATCAATCCTCAGTAACTTTTAATTAAGACCAATAGTTACATCAATACAATTCTTAGTGCTAAAAATAAATTCGAGAAAATCCACCTGCTAAATTATTGTTTATTCGGTCCAAGTAAAAGAAATGACTTAAAGAACACATTAAGTGCACTTTGGTTTGAAAGTGGGAATAGAAAAGGACTATGACCTAACATTGTTAGATAAATAAACGAATTAATAATAATACATGTCAAAAATAAATATCTAGTCTCACATGCTAAAAGTAAAACAAAGTATATATGGGCAAAATTAAGGCATGCCAATAATAAACTTCCAGTCTCGCTTTGTTGCGATTTCATAAAACTCTACCATCCTCTTAACAATTAAGCGCCTCACATGCAACCCCTCAGCCACTGATGGTTCTAATGGCCTCTGCATCACTCCTCCCCTGACGTCGTGCGTGTTATCGATATGTCCTATTGAATTATATATATCGTGTCAACGTTGTCTTTGACGGTGTCGATTTAGTTTTTGGTCATCAGACCACACTATGTTAATTTAATTACCTTTTTCGAGTTGAAATTTTATTTATAATATTGAGTTTCGACTGTCTCATCAGGTTTGGCTATGCCTCTTAATATTTCATCTTTGAGATTTTTGTTTGTTTTAGAGCTAATTCCATTTTATTACAGTTAAAATGATGGGTTTTACAATTTACTTTAGTTATAATAAAAAAGTTCAAATTGAGGTCAGTTGAATTTACTTTTCTACACTTTATTCATTTTTGTCTAAATTTTAACTGAAATTTCTTTTTTAAATATAGAAAGACGAAAATACCCTCAATTGACCATCGAATTTCAAAATAATGACATATGGTTTGAAAAAAATTGGATCGAGCTGGACTGAAATTGGACTGGGCTGGGATTGGACCGGTCCATCTCCTCCTCCTCTAGCCACCAAAGCGACGACACCGAGCACATCGTCGATGTGCGACGACGACGAAGTCGAGACCTGGCTCTGCTCCGGCACCATGTCGGAGTTGAAATTCTTCCTGCCTGAGTTCTTTTTGTAGATTCGGCACACAATCAAACCACGTTCATAGGTGAAACGTTCGTGCACATGGAAGAACATATCGGCAATTCTCGAATTTGCAAATCAACGCCCTGATTT
This sequence comes from Geranium rotundifolium, assembly GCA_963920655.1. Lineage (NCBI taxonomy): Eukaryota > Viridiplantae > Streptophyta > Magnoliopsida > Geraniales > Geraniaceae > Geranium > Geranium rotundifolium. The sequence goes on along the minus strand of OY987319.1, from coordinate 9,551,210 downwards.
GCAGGCCGGTACCCAAATCTGCTAATTCAACGCCTAAATTTGGTTTACTATTAGTTTAATATTTGGCCATAATTAAGATATGAATATGTTGTCTATTGTATTTCAAGCATTTTGTATTTTCAATCGCTGGAAATAGAGTTTTGTAGGTCAAGTTTGGAAAAAAAAACTAGTTAAAATAAAAATTGTTTTATGTGTTACTGGAGGTTGAAAACGAAGATGTTGTGTTGGTGTTTTCAGTCGAAAATCACGAGTTATATAACATAAAAAGTTAAACCCAAATCTCAAAAGCATTCTATCGTAGAGGTTAATGATCGCGTTACCCATGTGCATGAGTTTAATTCGTGCCAACCAATCTTTTTCCAAATTTTTTTATACTACACCATTATTCAGAAGCTCTAATTAAAAATTAAACATCTCATGTCCGGATTCAAACTCAAGAACCCGGGGTTAGTTAGCTCATGTCTCACCTCTGGGCTAGGCAATGTTATTGGAAACATGATTACTTCAATAATATATATATATATATATATGGGGTAAAGTACACCTAGCCACACCAAAGTTTGGTCAAAAAACACTTAGCTACACCCAATTTTAAAAGCGGACATGTAGCCCACCGAACTATCAAAAACGGACAAATATCAAACACCATTAACTTTTTGGATGAAAAATGTTAAATTTTGAAGTAAAAAGACAAAAAATGCCACTGACATGCCTTCAAAATTTCAAAGTTATGCCCTTTCCCCTCTCTCTCTTCTTCAATCATGGTAGCAACACTGGCTACCCTCACCCTCCTCTGCCTCCCGTCAACACCATCCTCACAACCTTCAAATCGTGGGTCCTGTTGAGGTTTAGAAAGGCGAGAGCCACTGGAGGGCTGAAGAGTGTGGCGAGGTGGAGAAGGAGACGAGGATCGACGACTGTCCGGAGAGCGCCACGGAGCCCTTGACCGCGTTGACGCCGGAGAGGGTGAACGGCAATGGGTTTTTGGTCTCGGGGTCAACGACGGAGGCGATAGTGAGGGAGCGAGCGTCGAGAGAGATGGGGCCGGAGTGAGGGCTCGGGAGGGAGAAGAGAGCGAAGGCGTGGATGGTGGAGGAGGAAAAATCAAAGTAGAAGAAGAAGGAGATATGGGTGGCGAGTGGGTGGGTCGAATCGGTGAAACAGTAAGGATCGATTGGTGCCATTGGAGAAGAGAAAATTGCAGAGATTAGGGTTTTGGGGATTTGGGGGAAAAATGAAAGCTCTCGCCCCTACACCGACGACTAGCTCCGCAACATCTTCCGCGTCTTCGACCGAGACGGGAACGGGTACATCACCCCCGCCGAGCTGACACACTCCATGGCCAAGCTCGGCCACACCTCACCGCCATCATTCGCGAGGCCGAGCACGGCGGCGACGGCTGCATCAGCTTTCACGAGTTCGCTCAGGCCATTACCTCTGCCGCAGCTTATGATCATACTTCTTGGGATTGATTTCTTTTTTTAATTTAATTGTTGTTATTTGCTTGCTTCTAGCTAGTGCTTGTATTGGGATTGCATCTCGCAAAAGAAAATCAATTTCTTATCTTGTTTCGGTTTAGTTTAATAAAACCACATGCATAACCTTAAACAAGTATACTTCTACATTCACATAGGGCGAGCAGATTCAAAACAGGTGTTTTCGGAACCAAAAACATTGTGTTTCCATAACACGAAACATGTATTTTTGTAACCCAAAACCGGTGTTTCCATATCCTATGTATCACCTTGTATTTATTGATATTCAGATTAAAACTATCAAATTAATATTTAGAGAGTGGGCAGAGGATTGAAGAAGAGAGAGAATGCGATGTAGAGGATTGAAGACGAGAGAAAGAGGTGTAAAGGGCATGATTTTGAAAATTTGAAGGCATGTCAAGAGCATTTTTGTCTTTTACTTCAAAAATTAACATTTTTCATCCAAAAAGTAAACGGTGTTTGCTATCTGTCCGTTTTTGATAGTTCAATGGGCTTCATGTCCACTTTTAAAATTGGGTGTAGGTAGGTGTCTTTAAACCAAACTTGGGTGTGACTTGGTGTACTTTACCCATAAATATATATAGGGAAGGGTTCGGCTGAGAACCAAATGTGTCGTGAGAACATGAGAACCACTGGACATTCCCTTATTTCCGTTGGACATTCATTTGTTTTGAATGGATAAAGTATTTCTGTTGGACATTCACCTATTTCCGCTAAACATTCACTTTCATTAGATATCACAATTTTTATTAGACATTCACATATTTTCGATGGACATTCGCTTATTTTCAATGGACAAACTCAGTTCTCACATTCTCATATATATATATATCCAAACGTCCAAACTGTATAACATGCACTGCAATGTTGTATAACATGTTAGACCGATGCAAAATTGAAGCAATGTATAACATGTAGTGTAATGTTGTATAACTGCCACGTGTCGCAATCTAAGATAGCGCGCATCTCAAATTTGATGGTCCAAACACGTCCAAACTCTCATCTGGCGGTCTATTTTTTCGCGAGCGAGGATCAAGGGACACGTGGCGGAGCGGTTCGCTAACCCCGTTAGTCACAAATAGACAGAGAGTTGAGGGCACGCTCGTCACTCCAATATCAGATTTGATGTATAACATTATGTGTTGTATTGTATACCATCATATTGTGTGTGTTGATCACGCATTTAAAGCGCAATCATTCAGTGATTCACACTAAAAATAGGCGCATTTAAACCGCAATCATTCAACGATTCGCACTAAAAATATATGCATTTAAAGCGCGATTGTGCATTTAAACCGCGATCATTCAACGATTCACGCTAAAAATATGCTAGATCTAGAGAGCGATCATTCATCGTCTTGTGTGTTGTTGAACATTATATAATTAATCTGATTATACAATATATAACAACATGTTATACGTAGTACATCGACATGTTATACATCGACAATGAGACAATCATACACAAACCTCTGAAAGTGGGTAATTGTTTTATGTATTGTTGAACATTATTAATTTAAACTGGTTATACAGTACAATCCGACATGTTATACAGAGTGCCTCGACATGTTATACATAAACAGATAGACAGATGTAAACTTGATTAATATAAAGTTTGTCCCGGAGGAGAACCGATTACAAAAACATAAAAATGAGTAAAAAAATATGTAGCGACGATCATCAGTCGTTGTCATCCCGTCGTCATCGTCTTCTACACCTCGAATTTGTTGTAGATGAAAGAAAAACCCTAGATTGGATCGAAACCGGCTAAAATAAAAAAAATAGCAAATTGGAAATCACAACATAATACTCGACTGCAGATCTATCATGAAATCGTGCTACTTACCGATAACTCTCAACTGGATCGACGACAACAAATCACTCTTCTCGCCGTCTCTGAAACAAAATCAAAATCGCTATGATCGCGTTGTTCAGAGAAGCCAAACCGTAGAAATAGGTATTAGGTCATGTGCGCGAAAGGACCCAAATACCCTTCACAATCCGTTTCCACCCGTTAAATGGCTTCAAAAATCGTCTGCGCCATGTGTCACTCCCACGTCGCGCGCGCTCCAATCCAACGGTTGTGCTCAGGTTTGGACGTTTTGACATTTTTGGCTAGTTTGTATTTGATACCTACTATATATATCCTTAAAACGACGCGGTCTAGGTCGCCGTCTAGCTCCAACCATATGCATTTGTTTTTTCAGCCTTTACATGACTTTTGTCCATATCCTTTCCTAGAGAAATCAAATTTTAATAATTTAATTACCTACGAATTGATACCGGAATTGTAGCACCATTTGAAACCAATAAAAATAGCATAAAAATGAGCGTATTCTCCTCCACCGACGAGCTCAATGCCTCTGATTTTCTCCTTCACCGACGAGATCTAAGCCTCTTTTTTCTTCCACCTAGCTCGACGACGACGACAGATTTGGCAGAGATTTCAATGACCATGGTCGACGCTCCCTTGAGCTCGAATTTTTCTCATAATCCACAGGAGAGACGTTGTGGCTCCTCGTCGGTGATGGATGATAGCAGAGCCTTCTCCGGCGATGGATGCTCGCCAACGTCGAATTCGGGATCAAGAAGATGAGCATCCGAGAAGAAGATCCTATTCCCAGAACAAGTTGGTCGAACCGGTGCAATTTTTAAGACCATATCTAATTCTGGTTTATTATCGCCTGAGCTAAACCAACTTAAATTGATTTCAAATCAATTTAGAGGCATTTTTGTATTTTTTTGAAAAATTACAGGTTTCTGTTTAAATTCTAACGGTGTTAAAGCAAAGTGTAAAAAACACAATTAACTGGCTTCAATTTGACTTTTTTATCGTAACTATAGTAAAATGTAAAACTCGTCACTTTAACAGTAGTAAAGTGTAATTAACCCTTATTTTAATAATTTAATCTAACTTGTTTTGCTGATTAGGTGATAGGTTTCTGTCTTATTTATTTAATATTCCTGTGCTTGCTAACTCCAAAATTGTTAGTCAACTAATTTCTATAATTTGCTGCATGTATGATACTTCTACAAATTACAATTTTTATCTTTAAATTTTGTTGGTTGACTAATCTACTGGTTTTGCTTTTGTTTGGACTCTATACTACCTAATATCTTTCAATTTAGTCTTACATTGAGTTTTTACCATGTTGCATTTTTTATCTTTTTAGGTGTGAAAAATAATGTTCGCTAAAATTGAAATGTGCTCAACGTGTAAAATCGAAACACACCGCAAAAAATGGAACGTGAGAATTTTTGGCTTGGATTTTTAGGTTATTTAATTTGCTCAACATTTTAAGAAATGAAACCTAAGTTTATTAAAAACGTGTACTTAAATGAAACATATACTACAAGAAAACATAAACTTTGTATGAAATAAAATGTGTACTACGGTATGAAACTAGTTCGTAAATGAAACCCGTATTATTTAAAAGTATATTTATTTTGAAATCATGGTTTAAAAAATTGTTCTTGATACCATTTTAACTATGCTTATTAAATGAAACATCAACAATTGAAATTATCACGACTTCAACCAATGAAACTATCTTTCAAAAAAGAAAAAGTTGGATAAAATAATGAAATAACATCAAAATAAAAAGTTCGACTAAAAAATGAACCTTAAGGTATAAAAGGACAAAAAACAATATTACATGAAATCAAGTATTGAATACCTTTTTAGGGTAAAACCAAATTTATTGACAAAATAACAACTAACTTGGCATAAAGCTGAACAACTGAAATTACTGATGGTGTACTAGACCTCTCATCATAATCTAAACTATTATCAGTTAAAAAAAACTTAACTAATTTGTGAGTCATTTAATACTGAAAAAAATAAAGACAAAAACATATTTCAATAGTGAATATTACGCAAGACCCTTCATTGATGATTCCTCCAAAGTTGTTTAGTTCTAACCGTCTCACATCATGTAGAGTCACGACCTCCGTCTCATACGAATGGAGAAACCTCGTGATCCCGCTGCATAATGCTTTAATCAGGCATCCATGATAACCCTGAGACCAATCGACTCGTACCAGTTACAGTCAAACAGAGTCACGGCCTCCACCTCATACGGATGGAGAAACTATGTGATCTTGTTGTAGACCGCCTTAAACCAGTTTTCTCGATCAACCCTACAATCAATATTGGAATCGTGAATCTCTAAGAATTCAAATACTCTAAGCTCATTGGGCTTACCTGGGTCAACCCATCGACACCAAAGACCCCCTGTTTCCTCCCAGTATTGATCTCAATGGAACACCCAAGTGACGTATTGAAGCATAAAAAAGCCAAGACCCCCTAGTTCGGTATGCATGCATGAATCTGCCCACCAACGCCAGAGGACTCCGGTTCCCACCGCCCAGTACTAACCTACCAACCAACAAAAACCGGACCACCTCCGATAAGCCTCATCTCAATCTGTTCGCCCCGATCACCCTCGTTCCCGCAACCACCTGTTCGCCAAAGCTTCTCTTCCCATCCATCAATGACCCCCTCCCGGACCCGTCTCCCCTCACAGATGATATCAAAATAATACCCCCACAATTTGACTATCGTGAACTAACCGACCCCAAAATCAGATCGAACCCTAACCCGACTGACCAGATCTGCACTGTCCCACCGCCCCTCTGATCCTCTTACAGGTGCCGCAACCCACCGCTGCACGACCAAGAACCTGCCGTAGATATCCTCTCTTGCAGACACACAAGACATCGCCCAACCCTAATCGTCTATTACAGCGCATGGTACATACCGCTTAGTAATAAGTATTGAATATTGAAACACCGTGTTAATATATATTTATATGTATTACAAATTTCAATTCGTGCTAAATGATTTTCCTGCCGACTGATATTGGGAAAACAAAATTCTGGAAAGTAAAGTTGTCTTTTTCCTCTGATTAAAATATTAGAATACTACTCTATTTTTCTAAAAATGTGCAGCTCTCTTTATTAGTCCATTAAATATCTTCTTAAAAAAGTAACTTAACTTCTAATGAACTACTTATCTTCTTAAAAAAGTAACTTAACTTCTAATGAGCTACTTTTCGAAAATGCCCGGGGCTCTTATGATTTCCTCACAACAAAAATTGGGCCATTAATCACAATATAAAGAAAGGGTCCGAGACTGAACCCCAAATAATATGAGGCTTTTCTAATATATATACACACTAATAAATATTAATACAGTGGACCTTAATTATTGTAATGTTATATATATATATATATAATATTGCATAATTGAGATTGTGATGTCATATTTTATCAACTAAATAAGATGCCGAGAAATTAATTATAAATTTAAGAGGAGTTGCGTGCATATATGCCATGCATTATAATTTATTATTTGATATTAATTAATATATGCCAACTCTAAAAGAGCCGCTTCAATTCAAGTTGTTTAAATGCAAAAAATTACTACTCATTCATATTTATCATATATTTTTTCATCTAACTTCAACTCAAATCGTCAAATTTTAATACAAATACCAAACCTTACCACTTTTTAATAGCCATTCATCTATTCATTCATCTATCGGTTAAATCAATATAATTAAATTTATGTCAACTTTGCTATAGCGAGTTGGCAAATATGTCAACCCACTATAGCGAATCTAACAATTTACATATGCAATGCAAATATGCCAACTCTCCAGTACAAAACATAGTATTTTCTCTAACTTCAAACCCAATTCCTTAGTGAATTGAGTCGTGCAACGATTTTTCCCAAAAAAATGAAAAGAAATTCAATATGACTTGTCTATTTTAAATGTTTGGAGATAAAATAAGTTATCATTTTGACAAAATGATGAGAAAATGACAGTTGCTCCAAGAGGCAAAAAAAAAAAAAATTTCTATATAATTAAGCATTCTCGGCTTTTGATGGAAAATGAGATTATATATTTACCGAACATTAGGAATTAAGTAATAGAATTGAGCTAGTGGAAGGAAGAGGATGGGCATTGCTATAGTGCAAACAAAGACCTAATTTTACCTAACAATATATATGAAGTGTGACAAGTCATTAGTGGCCAGCTATAGCAAGTAGATGAAGCACAAATTAAAAACAGCATCACTCATATATAAATTAGTGGCAATCAATTTGAGAATTAGGTATATAATTAAGCCGCCTCCTCTTTTATTCCTCCAATACAATTATCATCATCCGTACGTCCTTTCAGATCCATTCACCAAGCACTAATTAACATTCCTGTATATATATATATATGCTTCGTGAAACTTGAACTCCAAGAGTGCATGTATTTGATTAAGTGTATGGTATTTATGGAGATTAATGAAGATATTTCGAGTCGACCGTCTATAGGGTTCCCTTTGGGGTTGGTGCTGTTGCTGTTGATGCTGGTGTGCATGACTGCCTTCTTCTCTTGCTGCGTCCATTGGGACAACCTCCGCTCCCTCCTTTCTTCTCGCCATGCTCGTGACGTCGAATCGCCAGCTTACTCTCATCCGATATTGGTACGTTGATTTGCGCACGTCTTACAAAAATGCGCCTCGTGATCTAACGTGACACTTCTGTAAGAGAATACTTTTCTATTAGTGATTTATTTTTTTTAAATCATGTTATAAAAGTTTTGATTCTTAGTCTCCAGAATAATTTTGTCATTTTTTATAAAATGTACACCTGCAAAAGAAAATATATAAGCAGTACACAATGTATTTTTGTCATCAACAAATAACAACAACATGCCACTCTTCTGCAAGAGTATCATATAACACATTATTATTACTGTATGCGCTTTTCTTTAAATGTTTATGTATGTGTGTGTTGACAATGACATGATCATGTTGATGGGTTTGAGCAGAAGTTGAAGGAAGAGAAAGAATTAAAGACGGCGACAGTAGTGTTGATGCCAGGAGATGAATTCCCCAAGTTCATGGCCATGGCCTGCCCTTGCCATCCTCCTCTATGGGACAAAGTTGTGCTCATCCAAGTCCACAACCCCCTCACTTTCCATCTCATGCCCATCCATTAACATACTTATATATAAGTATGTACAATATATATATATATATATATATATATATATATAATATATACACATATATATCGTCATGTATATATAATTAATTGTACATACTTATATATAAGTAAAATATTTGGGCAGGGTCATGCACTGTCATCCCAAATTATTTTGAAATAAAAGTGAATTTTATTAAATAAATAGCAACTAACCTGAAATCAAGTTGGACAGTTGAAACTACATATGGTGGGATAGACCGCTCACCATAATCCCAGCTACTGTTAGTTAAAACAAACATGACCAATTCATGAGTCATTTGATTACGAGCAAAACAATGAACAGAAGTTCCGATAATGGATAGTACGCAACACCGTTCGCTAATGATTCCTCCAAAATTGTTCAGCTCGACCCTTTTAGCATCATGTAGAGTCACGGCCTCCAACTCATACGGATGAAGAAATCACGTGATCTTGCTGTGAAATGCTTTACACAGGTGAAATTCTGATTATAACAGTTATCCAAGATGTCAAGAACAATGTCAAAATCAATGTTAAGATAATGTTCTTAACAACTTGTCAGTAAACAAATTTTGGACAAACACAATATCAAGAGTAGAGAGCAAATAGCGACACACAAGATTGTTAACTCAGTTTGGTGCAACTCACCTACGTCTAGGGGCGTTTTGCCAGTGGAAAGATTTCACTATAATGGAACAATTCAAAACATACAAGTATTGGTGATTATCACACAAACCACTACTTTATGCTACTCTTCCTAGTGCAAATCTATCTCAGGGATCCCCTGAATCCAAGCCTCAAACTTGATTCCACTCTACGAGCTCGCACTGCTCGGATGTTTACAAGTCGCTGTTAAGCTCTTGTGCGTGAACCTTCAATCACGCCTTCACATAAAACCCTTAATCACTCACACTTGATCTTCCGATTCTAGTAGTGATACACAATCGTCCTTCGGGGAACACACAACCTCTCAGCCCGCCAGTCCTGCACCTCTAAAAGCTTTATGTATTCACCGAAGAAACTACAAGGAGTCGAGCTAGCTGCTAAGGGTGGAGCCTCAGCTTTTATAGCAGGCTTCTTTTGATTCTGGATCGCCTTATGGTTACTTAAACCTAATCGGTTTAGATTTGCCAATTCCCTTTTACGCCGATATTCTTGCGAAGCCTCTTTCATGGCAAGAGAGCTTTCCCGAATCTTGACTCCAACAAGACTTACCCAAAAGCCTTGTATAACAATAAGACTTACTAAAAGTCTTGTACACAGCTGGATCTTTCCAATCGCAATATGTCTCCTAATTTAGGAAACTTTCCAATGTTGCGATCCACAAATGTCACACATAATGTTGAGACTAACTGCTTGACATCCTTCCTGATTAGATGCTTGACATCTTTCGTATTACCTAAAAATAAAGTCAACAACAAACGTAACAACAACAGACATCTCTGATAATCCTGAAAACCAATCCAGTCAAACTAGTTAGCATCATGTATCTTTCCAGATAATGAATAAATTTCATATTAAAATTTTAATTTATTAATAAAAAATAATTAATTTAATTTTGTTTTTATTTTAATGATAAAATAATTACTCAATGCAAATGTAAGTAATAAAAAATAATTCAAACTTCATTATCTATTTTTTAGTTGAGTTTGAATTTAACATCCATGTATAATAGTACGAAGCGAGTCTGTTCACCGCCTTACAAATTTTGATAGTTTGGCCTTGACATTGCCTTCCGCCACACCTCCGTCTTCTCCTCTTGCTGGGTGGCGGGGGCAGAATTGGCGTCAGCGAACGCCACTGGAAACCGCTTACCAAAATAAATCAAATAATTGTCGAATTTGGCGAAGCTTGAGCTATGGTTGATCGGAGAAACACCCAAAATTCAAATAATTGCATGATTTGAAATTTTGAAGTCTATTCAATGCAATTTCTGCCTTTTCACTTTAAAAACTAACACCTTTTCACTTTAAAAACTAACAGATTTGATCTAAATACTATACATCCGTCTATTTTAAATTCATAGGTGTGATAGGTGTTCATTTTTGTATATAAAGATAATTAAGTAAAATTTGGTATAGTTTAGCGTGGATATGTTACTTTTCCCATATATCAGCGATTAAAAATCGAGTTGTGTTAATAAGCAGAAGGAAAAGGTAAAAGAAATTATGATGGGACAAAGGCCCAATCAAGAACAGCCTACATTTTAGAAACAAAAATTGAGGCCAAAGAAATAGATAAATGTTGGGCTATCTAGCAACTAAGTCCCAAAGGACAAGCAGGGAACAGAAAAATTATATTTTTCGTTGATACTCGTGTATGTTTGTCAATCCGAATCCAAAAATGGCAAATGGAAATCACAAATCTTAAACGGCTTGGTGGAAAAAAAATCAAGAAACGAAGATATTCATAATGCAGTGTTAGATAGTTTCTCACCTAAAGCACCACTATATTAAATAGGTACACTGAAGGATATGAAGAATATTCTGTTGGTCTGATGTCGCTAAACTTTCATTTCGTCTCAAAGAAGTCTACGAATTTAACTTTTTATATTTTAATTCTTAATAAAAGATTAAAATGCCCTTATTTAAATTTTAAATTTTCAAACTCGTGATACTCATCCCTCGCCTTTCTACCTCTTTTCTGACATTCAAATTTTTAAGAGTTGCGTGTTGTGAACTAAATTTTAGGTTGTTACGTTTGGATGTTTTTGGGTTTTTTGTAAGAGTAAATTGTTGTGATTTCAATGAGCATATAAATTTGGATATGTCTATTGAATATTATGCATATTCTACAGATATGGTTGCCTACTGTTATTCACGTTAAGCCCTCTGTTAAGTGTGGTTACAAGGATTAAGGAATTGATTGTTAAGCTTAATGATAATTGAGTAGTTGGCATGAATTTTGAGTTTTAAAGTTCAACTACTTAGCCTAAGATTCGTGTGGTTAATGGTGGTGTTGGACTCTAAAACCAACGTATTGATAATTGAGAAGCTAACATGAATTTCGAGTTTATGTGGTCAGTGGTGATGTTGGATTATAAAGAGTGATTAAGATTGAGAAGCTAACTTGAATTTCGAGTTACTGTTAATGCCGGATATGCTGAGATTCATAGTGAGGGAGGGTTAATTATAATGATACGTGTGCTGCTATTATAATTACAGTTGTTGGGCCCGTAAACAATAGTTTACATGCGCTCGATAACGCGCAAGTGCACGCGACCGTTATAAGTATAACTGGTAAGACTGTGTTGAATTCACGGAAACCAAACTTTTAAACTCAAATTAGATAATATAATTAAATGCAAATGAAATGGCACAATTTGTATTTTGTAATGTGATGATTTGCAGTGTCGAATATGAAAATGTAAATAACAAGGCGATTTCAGTTAAGGGAACCATATATACTAGACCACTGACATATACTGAAATGCATAACTATTAACCAACTTTATCATGCAATTATTGAAAGTTCTAAACAACGAATTCAATGACACATTCTCTCGGTTTTGGTGTCAAATTGGGCTCGAGATGTTCAATCATCACTCTTGGGTAGATGAATACCATGAGTCCGCAGTAAGATCTGCGATAATGGGAAAGGGATCTCGAAAAGTCGAACCCCTTCAAATCTAAGTCGTCAGTCACCTACCGGCCCCTCGGACACGACAACACGACTCTCACAATCAATATACATGTCAACAAATATTTTAAGCATTAAGCATCAAAGATTATATCACAACATGTATAAAACGTTCAGTTCATAATTATTAATTTAACAGAAATCAATTCACGACCTAGCATCCATGATGAAGAAGATTTAGCCCATGATCATGGTGCTAGAACCAAAATCCAGAAGAAAATAAGTAAGAATCAAGTTTAGAAACGACAAAGTCAAAATCCTAAAACCCGGATGAGTTGAAGACATGAACCGTCGAACCGCTCTTGATTGATGAAGTGAAGCTTGGTTGATTCTAGTGCATTGATCTTCCTTGAATCGAATTCTTCCTCCTCTTAAAATTTCACACATTCTCTTGGTCGATTATGGCGCGCCTCCTCTCTGCTCTCGAAGTCGTCTAGGTCTGAAAAAGTAAGTGTCACTCAAAAATATAAATTTTGACTTTTAAATTGCCGATCTTGGCCTTGTCACGGGCCGTGACGGGTTCTCGAGAGCTGCCCCTCTGTGGCTCTATCTTTCCGCTGCCTGAATCGAGTCACGGGCCGTTACATAACCTGTGATAGGCTCCCGAGAGTTACTTCTCAGCTGCTACTTACTTCTCCTTGTTACTTCTCCTTGTTGCTCATTGTCATGGACAGCGTCATGGCCCATGACACAGGCCATGACAGCCACAAGCATTTTGACTCTAAATTGACATGATCTGCACATAAACAACTCTAAATATTTTTAAAGATATATATACATAAAGAACGAAATGATACATAAAGTGAAGACAAAAGATATCATGAACGTATGATTAATGTGACCGCATCAAAAATGTAGAAGTTATTTGCGTTGTCACTGTAATAGCAGCAAACTATAGAATCTACGTTGTCGTTGATAATCGTCGCATGTTATCATAAATGTGCTTGTAGTAGAGTTCACGTACGCTGTCATTTTTAATGGCATCATTTTTTCTCGAGTATAATATTTCCAGTTATTTCTTGGTTCACGTACCCTGTACCTATTTTTTAACTAACTGACTGGGCCGATCCTACCGACATGGTAGCACGTGACAATCCTCGGAGTGTTTGTGGGAACTCAGTTTCCTCCACTATCTGTCTCTTACTACCTACCACCTTGTCCCTCTCTTTCTTTAATTAATCTCCCGTTACATTCTATACCAGATATAGGTTGGTTGCGTGGTATCTATGTGTTTCATATAAAAATATAAATCATATGATTATTGTTTTATATATAAGTTAAAAGAAAATATTACTCAACTATAAATATAATTTAACATATTTTATATTTAAATAATACTCTTACATTAAAAAAAATGACGATTATTTTAAGGAAAAATAACACACTTAAATATACACTTTTGACACCCTAAATTTCATTTTGGGACAACTGGCCATTTATTTATCAAAAATGACCTTGAATTTTGGTTCAATTCATGGGTATTTGATTATATTCATGGGTATTTTGGTTCAATTCATGGGTATGTTGATAAAATGGCCCGGAAGTACGCTGAATTTTAGTTCAATTCATGGGTATTTTGAAATTATTATCCCAAAATGAAATTCAGGGTACGGAAAAAAAGAAAAAAAATGTAGAGTATGATCAAGTGTCAAAAGTGTATATTTAGGTGCACAAAATTATTCTTTTCCCTTATTTTAAAATCCTTTTGTTTTCAGAACGATAAATTTCATTAAATATTTAATTATTATGTGTAAGAAAGACTAAAATACCAGTTCCTAACTTTTAATTGGGGTAAATTTTACATAAAAACACTTAATTGTATTTTAAACTTATTTTGTAGGTCATTTAGATGGAAACTATAATTGTTGTAAACTATATGTAATGGTTTTTAAAAAATAACGATTTTGTCCTTCACACGACTAACATATGTTATTAAAGGAGGAGGACATATTAGTTTTTTTATAATTAGAGAGAAATGGTTTAAATTAAATATTTTGGTGTAATTCAATCTGGCCGGTTCAAATATGATTTAACTGGTTAATTGAAAAAATAAAAAAGCTCTAAAGTATCATTTAACTTTCAAAAATTGTCATGACTCTCTCACCTCTTCCACGAGCTCCCCAACCACCGTCTTCTCCTTCCTCTGATCCTTCTCCTTGACTCCTCTCTCACCACCACACTCGTCCATCCTTCCCCTCATCTCCTTCATCTCTCTCTAGATTTCGTGCACTGATTCAAAATTGGGGAGCAAAAATGGACCCCTCTCCATCCCACCAAGGTAAGCTGCGTTATCGTCGTCGTCCACAGCTTCACCGATGAGTCCAACTGGTCGGGGGCACGATTTGATGGCCTCGGGTAAAAAATGTGCATCTCAGATCTGGAAATTGATTCGCGAAATCATCGCCGGTGGTGTGGTTCAAATCGTAGCCGATGGTGAGCTCTACCGACATCGTCGTGGTTCAAATCTTCTCTCTAACAAACAAGCACAATTGAAGAGAAAGCGTATTTGCGCATTGATTCGAGAGGGCTCTACCTAACGAGTACCCATGAGTTTGAGATTATTTGTTTTCTCGTGAGTATTTGGATTTGAGTGGGTTTTTGGTAGCTAGGAAGTTGAAGGAAGAAAAGCACAATTGAATGCATCAGTTTGATGATGATGATGAAGATGGTGGCAAATGGCACAAAGAGGAATACAAGAGAAGAGAATATTGTGTGTTGTTTTCTTATAATAAACATGAAGTGGAATTGAGGGTCAATATGGGTAAAAGTTCACTTCCATTTCCCTCGTGAATATAGATTTAGTCCCTAGTTTTGTATTTTCATCTGAATTGTCTCATTCATTTGTATGAGAGAAAACTTGGAGGATTGTTTTCTCGATCAACACGTACATGCGAATATATTTCTTCAGTCACAGACAGTATAATTGCAAATAAGACACATAGCTAGATTCGGAAAATGAAAGCATCGGATACGGAGGCTCTGATGAGTATATTGGCCAAGTGCAGGGAAGGTCACCAGGAGATGGGTCGGCGTATCAAACTTTAATAATGTTGAATTGTACTGTTAAGGTTCATTAGGTTAGCTCATCTATATTAAATTTCTTTTTCTCTCTTATATTAGGGTTTATTATTTTATTCTTATTATCTCTATAAATATCAATAATATATCCCTCTATTTCGCTAGACTCTTCTAGTTAAGTGAGTTGGGTACTCCTATAACCAGTAACTCCAGGACTATGAGTTGGCCACTCTCTGGGTGAGGCTCAGTTGGCCGCTCTCAAGATGAGGTTCAGATAGGATGAAAATGGTCATTGTGGGAGAGTAGACCGAGGTAAAATATGTGAGCTTGAGGGAGCCAGCCCAATGTGATGAGACTCAATGTGGAGTGGGAGATTGTTATGTCCACATGTGAGTTCAAAGTCCCGCATCGGAATAGTATTGAGTATAATGAGGGTTTATATACACATTGAACCCTAGACCCACCAGGCTAGTCTTTTGGGTCAAAAGTGGGGTCTAATGTGTATGTGAGCTTTCCTTGGGTACTACTCTTAGGTAAGACCCGGATCTCCCCAACAGAACTTGGTTGGCTCCTTTTCAGTGAGAAGTTCCCTGGTATCTGAGCTGTGTTGCCCACTCACTAATTATGGTTTAGCGAGTGGCAACGCAATGCAAGAAGTAAAAAAAATTCCAAATTAATGTTCATCACGCACTAACCCTTGCAAATCTAGCATCATCCTCCATCAACAAACAACAATCAGCTTCTAACCATTTCTGCAAAGCAATTCAATCTCCATTGTTGCTTCCGCAAATCTAGATCCTAAATCGTCAAATCTCTCAAAACCAAATTAATCCTAGACCCTTCTCCATCTAGCTTTCGTGAGCAAATTCTCAACCACCAACCACCAAACCTAAACCTGTTTAGAGCCGCCACCACAACACATCAAACCATGATCAACGTAGCCACCATCGTGGTTCTGTCTCATAGCAATAGCCAACACCACCTATAAGCAAATTGCGTCAACCTTCTCAACCAATCAACAGTGGCAGCTCCACTTCTCACCAAAATGAAAAATCGGAACGCATCAACGTTCTCAACCAACCCGCAAATCAAACCACACAACATCTATTTGCTTCACGAACCCAGCTCAAGGAGTCATCTTCCGGTCACACTAATCACATCCAAACTCCGATCAGGTCAGCATGGCGATGTTGGTCATCGGTGCCCACTCCTCTCTCTCTCTCTCTCTCTCACACACACACACAACAATCTCGTCAAGTCCTCGTCGAAGCTATCTCGACATCGCCACCGCACGCCTCCTTCGCTCCCGAGCTCCTTTTACGAAGCAAACTAATCAACTCCTCAATCCAGAATCCTGTAATCATGAAATTTCGTAATCCGTAAATCCCGTAATCCGGAAATTCCGTAAGCCGGACATCCCGTAATCTAGATGTCTCGTAAGTCGAACATCCCGTAATTTGGACATCCCGTACTTCAAAAATCACGTAATCCAGACATCACGTAATTCGGACATCCCGTAATCCGAAAATCCCGTAAGCCGAAAATCTTGTAATCTGGAATCCCGTAACTCGGACACCGCACCTGAGAGAAGTACAGTCTGTCAGCTGTCAACCATCAGCTGTCAGCCATCAGCCATCAACCATTGGGCAGCCATCAGCCATCATTGGGCATCCGACATAAGCACATACATGCATTATGCATCCGCCATCGGCCGTGAGCGGCGCACATCCTCCATCCTCAATCCTCCCCGCATCACCTCGACGTCATCCTCGACATCCGCAACCCTCGCCACAACTCAATATTATCTAGCTTCAAACTTAATTCTTGTTTAACCGCATTGAGCTTAAGGGAGACTGTTAAATTATATTCATATTGAGGTTAAGGCTCATTAAGGTTAACTCATCTATATTAGGTTTCCTTTTCTCTCTTATATTAAAATATCATATTATATTCCTATTACCTTGATAAATAGAGGTCTTTTGTAATTCACAACACACATCGATAATATATCTCTCATTATTTTTATTAAATAATATTATATATATATATATATATATATATATATATATATATATATATATATATATATATATCTTTTTCAAAGGTAAGCATTCATATCTATTTTTAAAAAATTCTTTTTATTTTCTACCCCAATCATATTTGTGTGCTTCATATTCCCTAACATACCCGTGATTTGGTGCTGAGTCTTTTACTTCAAGCCTTAATGGTAAGTTTTGTTGAAGTAACAACTTTTGGGAAAAATCTGGGCATTAATTGGAGAAGCACTCATAGAAGCCCACATATACATTATGAGATGCATTTCAGTGAGAACTAAAAGATGCATGAGAACCAACGTAGGGGCAACATGTGGCAGGGAGACAAGTATTTTTTTCTATATCTTATAAGTGAACCTTGTCGTAAGAGTGGTTTAACGAGGGTTTAGAAGATTTTTGCTGGTCTGTCACGTTAGCATACCGATCAAAGCACGCCATGTCAGCGCACGCAGCGCCACGTTTCATACTTATGTGGGTTTGCACGGTTCGCATATAATTACATTATAGTCCACATTTGACCCAAAAAATTAATCTTATAGGTTTAGAGTCTAATGTGTATATATGTCGTCTTTATACTAAGTAATATTCTGATACGAAAGTTTGAACTCACGTGTAAATATAATAACAATGTATATATTAGATATTTATTAGCGAAAATAAACTCTGTGCATACGTGCACGTATTAGAAAATCAAAACTCACATGCAAAAACTTTGAGAATGAATTAATAATCACTTATTTTATTGGGAAAATTCCAGCTAACCCTTCTTAACTATACGTGAGTCTCACATGAACCCATTAAGTACAAAATCAATCTAAGAGATGCCGTAAGTATCAAAAAATCCCAGTTTACCCTTTTCTGTTAATTTTTTAAAAATTTATGTTTTTGTGAAATGACGAAAATACCCTTGTATCTGCAATATTAAAATAAATAAATAAAAATGATCTTGAACTTCTTTTTTCTAATTTTTTACAAAAACAAAGAATAAAAATATATTTTATTATTAATTTTTTTTAAAAAAATAGTAAAAATAAAAAACGATGTTTAAAAATAAATTTTTATTTTAAAATTATTTCTACCACTAACAGAATTTTATTCTTTATTTTGTACAATGAGAAAATTAGAGAAAAAAAGTTTAAAAATCATTTTTACTTGTTTATGTCATTTCACAAAAAAAAAATTAATATAATTTTAAAAAAAACTAGCAAAAAATACAAAGTGAAATTTTTTGATACTTGTAACAACTCTCAGATTAATTTTGTACTTAAAATAAATTTACATAAAACTCGCATATATAGTTAAGCGGTTATGTAAAATTTTCCCAATTTGATTTGAAAAAGATCTATCTTGGTACTAATCGAATTAATGCGGTGGGAGAGCATGTCGGCGGCTTAGGTCCGAATCAAAGTAAAGGGACGTGTTCTTCTTTTGTTTGAAGAGTTGGTGTCTTCACATCAGCCAATGGATTTGAGAATATCCCAACGAAAGATACTCCATCAACGGTGCATGGAAATTTTCTAACTGCAATATGTACTGTTCACAAAGTGCTATATATATTACCTCATTTACTCATGAATTATTCCAAATATTCTTGTTTTATTATTAAATCTTTCGAGCATCAATTCGGTCCGTCCATTGTCAAATTTGACAGCCACCTAATACGTCGGCATTTATTGTCGCCACATGGATTTATTCCAAAAAATTGTTACCAGGTTAATTTGAAGAGATAAATATACGTCACCATACTTAATTATACAGTGTTCAAGTTTAAGTATTTTAATTGAATTTTTTTACATATCTCAATATTTTTGTGCACCGTAAGTATTTTTTGTTAAATTTAATAAATTGAAGTGTAAAAAATTTAAAATACTCTCAATACTTAATTTTCAAAACTTAAAAATTAATTGATAATATATAAAATAATTTTTTTACTCCAGTTAAATAACAACTTGAAGGCTCAAACTGTTACAATATTATGTCAGAAACCAGTGCAAGAACTTTTATTTTGCTTACGTTAAATATTTTAAAGACTAGGAGGTGAGACCAAATAGTTTTAGAAGAAAATTAAGGTAAAATGTGACATGGGCGCTTACTGAATAACACATGACTAGTGTTGTATTTAACCAGAACAGTCATTTTTAAGAGTGACCAGAAAATTATGAATAATTGTGTCAAATCTTGAAAAATTGGGCGGTCAGGTGCAAAACGCGTTTAGTTTGGGGATGCATGTGCAATTTCGGGCGATAAAAGCCCATAAAAGGAGGACACATTCGACAAGTTGTCATTACCATTTCTTGCTCTGTTCTGTTGCATCTATATCGCTCCTTCCTCAACTTCTCTTCCAATCTCAGAGACACAAATTAGATCCAAAGGTTCAGTTTCATTCTCTCTCTCTCTCTGCATATATAATTGATGAAATAGCAACAATGTTTACATGTTCCTTTTTTGCAGATGCCCCAAATAAGGCGAAGAGATATGAACAATGGGTGCGCAGCTGGTCGGAAAATTCTTCACCTGGTTCGTCAAATCTTAATTAAACCCCATTTGATTTAATGGTTAATGATTTTGTTTGGAAATAATAAGAATAATGTGTTTTTTTTCAGGTACGGCACGCTCAAGGGATTCATAATGTGGCGTCGGAGAGAAATCACGACGAATTGATGTCTTATGACTATTTCGACGCCCACCTCTCCCCCCTCGGACTGTCCCAGGTTATTGTCCTAAATTATTATTTTTATTTATTTATTTCAAAGACAACTATGTCATTTTGAAAATACGTAGGTCATGTCGTCAGTTTTGCAAATAAATGTTTATTGCTTTTTGTCATTAACATATTACACATAAAAAATGAAAATATCAAATAATGTTTCAATATTTTCAAATTTTAACTCTTCAATAAGATATTTTAGTCAGATTAATATATAATACTTGTTCCCTAATTACTTGCCGTGGTGCAATTTGCAATCTCCTTTAAACAGGTTGATGAGCTACGCGACCAAGTTCATGCATGTGGGCTGCTCAACAGGGTTGAACTGGTCATCACTTCACCTCTCACAAGGTACTTTATTAATTTCTTCTTGAAACTTGAAAAATTATGTACTAAGCAAAGGTGAAGATTAATTGTATAATACTGATGGATACTGCAGGACCATGCAAACAGCAGTTGGGGTTTTTGGTGGCGAAGAACATGTCGATGACTCCAACGCGCCTCCTCTGATGGTGGCAAATGTGGGGGAGAGCCAAACTTGTGCTGTGTCGAGTGCCAACTGTCCTCCATTTTTAGCTGTAGAGCTTTGCCGAGAGCGCCTGGTATGTCTCTACTACTAAATGCTGATTAAATGTTTAGGGTGCGCGCGCATATAGATTAAAGTTAGGGAAAAGGGCAAAAACAAAACATGTTTTATGCTTCAGATTAACAATATGTTTCTCATTGTGGTGAATACTTAATGGTGCAGGGAGTTCATCCATGTGATAAGAGAAGAAGCATCAAGGAGTATCGATCTCTCTTTCCAGCAATCGACTTCTCGATCGTAAGGCTGCTTAATTATCTTCACTCTATTTGCTTTCTATGAAGATTGTGAAGCTTGTAAGTACTTATATTATTCTACTTGCCCTTGTTTTCTCTTAAATTTGTTTAGATAGAGAGCAAGGACGACGTTTTGTGGAAGGCTAATGTTAGAGAGAACAATGAAGAGGTTGCAGCTAGAGGAAGGAAGTTCATCAACTGGTAAATATTGAAACCAATGAGATATATGATTTTTTATGTGCCCTTTAAAAACCCTTTTCTATAGCAATCTTCATAACAAAGATGTTCATTTCGGTTCCATTGATCTGTTCTCACATTCCACGACCCTGAACTATTCCAGGTTGTGGACTCGGGAAGAGAAAGAGATTGCAATTGTTACCCACAGTGCATTTCTGCTGCAAACTCTAACTGCACTCAGAGATGAGTGTGTTCCGTCAGCAAGGAAACGCATTTGCAAAATGTGAGTATTGAGGCAATATATGTCATTTTCTGTTAGGAAAATCAGTATCTACTATGTTGTTAATTGCGCGACGATTTTGCTAATCTTAGTATCAATGTTTTTGTCCAGGTTCAAAAACTGTGAACTAGTTTCGGTCGTGATTTCGGACAAAAGGTGAGCTAATAGTGTCCAACAGCAGTAGCAATATTTGTTATATGTCTCACTTCAAATGTTCAGTTATTTGGTTTATTGAGATATAATTTGTACATTTTTGGTTGTGCAGCATGTTGGAGTCTGATTCATATACTATTGATCTCCTCAAGTGAAGACAAGTTCTGTATTGGTGATAGGAGGAAAATAAAAGGGCAGAAATGTATCCTATGTAATAGTAAGAGGTTAGAGCTCTATTAGTTCATTTAGTTGGGTTGGGTGTAACCTTCATATGTAGGTCATTTTTATTTGAGTTCAGCTGTGCCCAATACCCAAAAACATTACTTCAATATTCTAAGAAGCTCAAGATGATTCTTCTCTGTTTTTTCACTGAAATTAATTTTGTTGATGTAGTGTGGTGTGGGTGTTATATAACAGAGCAATTTGCAGGCATTTTTCATTTATTTTTTGAAGTTTTTTCCCACGTCATTTTGATTTTCCTCTTACTATCTAGTTTGAAATTTTGTTCATCTTTTGTGAAGTGATCACAAAAGATGAGTACTCGAGGTGAGAAGTTTGATCGAGACGATTGGTTTCGTCGACATTCTATACCGAACTTCACACAATAACTCCAAAAAACTCAAGTAACTCTTATGCTTTTACTAATATCTTGCATGCCCTTTAATAACCAAATGAGCATTTAAATACATATTAAGAGCACTGCTAAAAAATAATTTTGGTAGTGACAGAAATAATTTTAAACTTAAGTTTAATAACATGAAAATGACGTACATTTAGGTAGGATAAAATAAAATTTCTCCTTTTATTACAATCATGTACTAACTTAAATGTTAATTTAATTCTCGAAGAAACACCTAAACGGTTTGTTGTTCACACTTCTTATTGAAAGATTGTCAATTCAAACCCTCCTGGGATCAGGATAGGGAGGGTTTGTTTATAGATAGTTTAATATCATGATGTAATTTTTTTTAAAAAGCATAATTTTATTGAAGTATTAAATATCAATTAAGAAACAAACAATTTTGCCTAACAATACTTAATTATGCCCAATTTTCACTTTGTACACTTAACCTTTAAAAAATCACTTAATTGTTTGTAGTGGCTATTCTTATTCTCTCATCGGCCCAAATAGCTCACAGTTTTTACTGCACAATTGACATTTTCATTGCTTAAATGGTAGATACATATATATATGCATAATTATCGGACTGTCAAAAAGAAAACAATTCACGCAATAATTATAAGAGAAAATGTAACATTATTACACGTAGAAGTAGTCTTTTTTCACTTAACCATAGTTAAGTATTTTTTCTTCTTTCGAACAAAAAATAATCATTAGCAATTCTGTTAACTTATATTAACTTTTGAGGTTAAAAAATTGAAATTACTCATATGTTTTAAATTTCAAAAGTGAAAAACAAAGATAACTATTTTTAACTATATATCATTTTCATTTTCATTTTCATTTTTATTAAGCTACACTCAACAATTCTTAAAAAATAAAGATATGAGCCATTCACCTAAACCTAAGTTTCATAAATTCCCAAATATTAATTCTGAATGTCAAAAGACAAAAATGACCACTGTCATTTTTTTTCTTTAGTAACGGCGTATGTACATTTGTAACGGCGTACAATTTGTAACGCCGAAAATACTCCGTTACAATTTGTAACTGCGTACAAAGTACCGTTAGACGATACGCCGTTACTAAAGCGCCGTTACAAATTGTAACGGCGTACATAAGACGCCGCTACACCAATACGGCGTCGTTTTGACGAGCCGTTAACGGCGTAACCGTCGATGACGCCGTTAATTTTGTAACGGCGTATATATTTACAACATACGCCGTTACTAATTAAACGGTGCCGTTTAGATGACTTGACACCGTCAAACTAGTAACGGCGTATGTTGTAAATATATACGCCGTTACAAGGTATTAAAATAACAATTTTTGAAAATGTTGTAACGGCGTATTTTTAAATTATACGCCGTTACAAATTATTAAAATAATAATTTTTTTTCAAATTTGTAACGGCGTATTATATACCATACGCCGTTACAATATTTTATTTTTTACAGATTAAAATGAAAATGAAAATTCAAATTTAAATCCAAATAAATTAAAATAACAATTATTCAAATCCAAATAAATTTAAATAACAATTGTTCAAATCCTAAAACATATTAAACTACGAGGGTGGAGGACCGAAATTGTTGAACATGTTCGGGTCGTAGAGAGGCATAGAAGGATTGGCTATTCGCATCTGCTCGTACATCCATTGGAAGCTTCTTTGTTGAGCTTCGAACCTCTCATCTTGCCGCGCAATATGCTCCTGAGCCTAGGTGAGCCTAGTTTCCATTTGTTCGAACTGCTCTGCAGACGGTCCGCTGGAGGACTGACCACGTTTTCTAGGTCTGGCCGGGACCTGGAAATCATCTCCAAATCCCTGAATTTTGCGTCCTCGGGGGAATTGGGCATCTGTTCGTCCCGCGGCAAGCTTGAGGTCGTGACAATGCTGATTCGTCTGCATCATCACTTCAGCCTCCTCCGCTTCGGTCATTCTTCTTAAGTTTCCGTGTTGGTCTGTATTGGCCGGGTCCGACCTCCAATCCTGCAACGCCGTTTTAAGGTGTATCTGTATGAAAAGAAAATATTAAATTAATGAAAAATAATAAAGTAGAAAAAAAAATATTATGAAAAAAACTTACGCGTTTCGCCTTGTTGTCCTCATCCTGTAACAGTTCCGCCTCCGAAGCATCCTGATCCGGTTCCCGATTAACCAGAAGCCAAGTCTCAATCTTGGCGGAGATATTTGTATTTCCCGATTGCTCTCTCTCCGTCCAAAGAGTCCGATAAGATTTCCGGCCAGATCGATGGTTAATCTTGTTGCCGCTCAAGCGTACTTCACTCATATGTTCTCCAAGACTCCCTACACCCTGCACATTGAAATGATTACAAAATTTGAATTTGAATTAGAGATATGTTTCATACAAAGTGTATGAAAGTAAGGAAATACCTCGTTCTCGTCAAAGTGTTTGACGAGCCACCGCCATTGTGCTTTTTTCCCTCTAAATATGTTGGGAATGCCATTGCGGTTGAGATAATCAAGCGAGACGTACAGTTTGTACCATGCCTTCATATTGGATTTCCGTTCTTTATAAGCGGACCATGCCGTCTCGCGAATCCACTTTTTGAGTGGAACTGAATCAGCCGGCAATTCATAATACCGCTGTTACAAAATTAAATTTTTTTTTTTGTAAATATCCAAGTTATTTAATTCCGGGTAATAAATTGAGAAAGTATTGAAATTACCCGAATTTTGCGCCAAAATCTCCGGTACTCGGACATAGGAAGATCACAAAACAGCTGGTAGGAAACGTCGCACTCGCGTGCAAACTTTCCTACCATATGTTTAATCTTCAAAACACTCCAGGCCTCGTTTATTCCGGGGGGGAACATACTCCACGGACGCTGTAAGTCCGCGTCCCAAAACAATCCCAATGGCCCCCCGTTCTTGGATATTGCCTCCTTTTCCAAGTCGAGGCAGACGTCTTGTTTTGGCTCGACGTCCTTCCTGGCCATCCAGCTCTTCGTCGTCAAGCAATTCGGCTGCAGCTTGAAGTCGAAGTACAGCTCCTTCTCCGGCATCTCGTCGCAGTATAGGGAAACGAATCCGTATTCGTTCGTTCACCGGCGGACTAGGAGTAGAGGATGCTCCTACATTCGAGGGTTCGAAACCCGTGAATGTAGGCGGCACAACCCGGTACCCCCAACCGAAATCGGGGGTCGGCTGAGTCGGCTGTGGAGGTAGGGGAGTGTAGCAATCCCCGTGATCAGGGGACTCCCCACCAACAGGCGGTGACGGAGGCGGAGTGTCGAGCGCCGATTGCTCGTAGGCTAGGAAGAACTTTGGGTCCATCAACTCATACCTCGGTGCACGAGCATGAGGCTTCTTCTGTCGGGCGTTTGAATCGCTTGACGAGGAGGCCATTATCTAAATACGATTTAAGCATTATTAATTAGTGTGAAAAAAAAGTGCTCGTAAGGGCATTTACGTAATTTGTACGGAAAATGTCCCGAGGGCATTTTCGGTAGAAATTACGAAATTGCCCTTAGGGACATTTTTTAACAAATTACGTAAATGCCCTTACGGGCATTTATGGTATAAATTACAAAACTGCCCTTAGGGGCCTTTTTAAAGAAATTACGGAAATGCCCCTAAGGGGCAATTCCTTCAAAATTACGGAAATGCCCCTAAGGGGCAATTCCGTATAAATTACCATAATCTAACATATTCAAATTTATAACATATTTATAACATATTTAAATTTCACATATTCACATATTCTAATTTTTAAATACAATTTTTAAATTTCACATACAATTTAAACTTAACACATATTCTAAATTTCACATATTAACATACAATTTAAATACAATTTCTAAATTTCTATTCCAACATATTCACAAAAATTCTAATATACAACACTTGACAAAAATTTATAACATATTTAAATTAACATATAATTAACATACAAATTCTAACATATACAATTTTTTAAAAATTTCAATTAACATAATTTCAATTCTAACATATACAAATTCTAACATAATTTCAATTATACAATTTTTGAAACATAATTTCAATGTAAACATACAATTAACTTAACATACAATCACATATACAATTTTTTAAAAATTTCTTAAACTTTAACATAAACCCTAAACCCTAAAAATTTAAATACTACTTACCTGATCTGGAAGAGAAAACGGCGACGGAGACGGAGGTGTCTGGCCGGAAACGGCGACGGAGGTGGCTGGCCGGAGAGTGAGGGAGAGGCAGTGAGTGAGGGAGAGACAGTGAGGGAGAGGCTGTGTTCAGAAGAAGAGAAGAGAGGCAGAGAGCGTGAGGAAGAAGAAGAGGGTTGGGTCTTTATATACCCAACCCTAGTAACGGCTTACATAAGGTACATACGCCGTTACAAAATCCCCAACGGGCAAAAATCGTAACGGAAAGATTTTTGACCGTTACCCAACAGACTGAAATTAGTAACGACGTATATGGATGATACGCCGTTACTAATGTTTTGCCCGGGAAACGAAATTTTTGGCGCGGATTTGAAATTTTCGCCAAAATTTCATTTCCCGCCCACTTTGTAACGGCGTATGCACCACATACGCCGTTACTATTTCAAACCCTAAATTAATATTTTATTCGGTTCGACCGATCATGATTGATCGGGAGTGTTCCCGTGGTTTGATTTTTCTGAAAATTTCACTATATCACTTCAATGACATTTCCAACATTTACAACGGTTTGGATTATTATAAAAATATTGAATTGAACTAAACGTTCGATGATGTTAGCGTTTAGGGTATAGTTTAGGGTTTACCATCCTAAACCCTAAACTCACGCTTTCACCGAAAGTGAGTGGTGTCAAAAAACGTGTTTTAATCCAACCGTACAGATTGAAGCGTAATAGTGTTGTCGCTCATAGGCCAAATTTCTAGTAAATTTTGAACACGTATAAACCTCGATCTAAACCGATCACCCGTAAACACATCCGTAAGTAACGGTCAAACCTCCGAAAATGGCATTTTCGGGTAGAAATTGTTACGTGGTTTTCAATTTTGATTAACGTATATGATTTTTAGGTAGTGTACAATGATTAATTTCAATTTTTATTTCATTCAGTATAGGAAACGAGAAATGAATACCGAAGTCAAGCGCGAAAGTCAACAATCTTGACTGGTCTGATGGTCAAGATTGTTGACCACTAGTAACGGCGTATTCACCACATACGCCGTTACTAAATTGTACAGTGATTTAGTAACGGCGTATGTGGTACATACGCCGTTACTAATCCCTAAAACAGGTTAGTAACGGCGTATTATAGATAAATACGCCGTTACTAATCGTAGAACTTGGAAATTTTTTTTCCAGGGGCTTGGTTTGATGATAGAGCTTGTTTTTTTGTGGTTTTTTCTCCTACACTTTGTTCTTCAAAAACCGAATTCACAAGTTCTTTAATTGATAGTCGGTTACGGAAATGAATAAATTTATTCATGAATACGCGGTTACGGAAATGAACAAATTTATTGATAGTCGGTTAAATACAATTAAATACATATTTGTCTAACTATCTGAGTTGGCCGAATCGTAATCTGAGTGCCCTTCCATATTGTCTTCGTCCTCGTTGTCTTCGTCCTCGTTCTCTTCGTCCTCGTTGTCTCCGTCCTCGTTGTCTTCGTCCTCTGAATCAGCTGTAGAGACAGGCCGTGGATTTTGGTGTAAGAATCTCTAATCGATCCTTACACCACCCGGTCGCACCATGTCAATTCGATCTTCTTGGTACGGTTCATCTACTTCGAACTCTGGCTCTTCATCACCTGCACGAGCTAAACTGCTCGGTTTCTAGTGACCTCTATGAGAGACAACGTTGACAAGCTTCCACGAAGTCGCAAAGTTCACCACATCCGGGTCGTTGATGTAGTACACCTGTTTCGCCTGTATAGCAAGGCAAAACGGGTTTTGTTTATGACAATCCGTGGAAGTGTTTACGGAAATGAAGTCATTGGCGTCCTTCCTCACGGTTCGTTCGTCGTACCACCGACACTTGAACAAAACAACTGGCATGCTTTCGGAATATGTTAGGACAACGACGTCCATAAGAACACCGTAGTAACATATTCCGTTTGCTTCAATCATGACCCCTGAATTTTGATTTCTCCGGCCTTGATCGATTCGCAACGTTAAGAACTTCACACCATTCACAGTACACTATGAATAAATCGCCGAAGAACGAGGACCTGCAGATAGTAGTATCAACTCTCGTTGTTCCCCTCGACCGGCAATTTGCATATTAAATTCTAATATTAGTTGCAGTAATTAAGTTGTATGAATTGTAGCATAAGAGATATAATGTACTTACAACTTTTCCCCACTCAAACATGAATGACATAACTCGGTCCTTCAGAGATTTTCTAGGGAACCTTTGAACAAATCCTGCTCGATGTGATTCTACGTACTTATCTGCTTCGTCACAATTCTCAACAACAGTCCAATTTGCCCAGAACATCTCGGAAACGCTCAATTTCTCGTTCCGCACCACGCTTTTTACTTGTACATGTGGGGAAACAACTGATAAGTGGAAACCTAGAGCTGGACTAACAAATGTTTCCCTGGCTGAAGTTGCGCGGTTTAGGTACATCTGAGTGAAGGTGACAGACTCGTGCATCAAGTACTGTTGGGCTATACAACCTTCTGGATATCGAGGGTTTCGCACACTTTTCTTGTACACGCCAAGTTGCCTACATTCAAAATGTGAATTTAATGTGATATTCGAGTATACATTTCAATGGTAATTGGAAATGAAATTACTGAAGAGAAGGATCATACCGTTCAATTGGAAACATCCAAGTGAAATGAACTGGCCCGGTCCGAATAACTTGATCCGGTAGGTGTAGTAGCAGGTGAACCTTAATGGTACAGAATGATGGAGGGAAGATAGTTTCCAACTTACAGACTAAAACCACCATATCTTCGTGCAATTTTTTTAGTGTCTTCTTCGTCGGCTCCCTCGTGCACAACACCTGAAACACCCTGCCGAGGTCTGCTAATGCTTCTGCTACGTGAGTCGGAACGTACTTCCGAATGACAAGTGGGAAGATGCGTTGGATGAGCACGTGACAATCGTGGGTCTTAAGTCCGAGAAACTTTTTCTCATCAGGATTGACCTTAATCTTCAAATTTCCCGCATATCTGGAGGGGAACTTCACTGCTCGGATATGCTCAAGTACGGCCTTCCGGTGAACACCCTTGACCCCATAAGGCGCATCAGGGAGCTCCCCGTCCTGGCCCACCCATTGGTCTTGGCGCACATTCTGTTCCTCGTACGTTCTCCTCGCTTTCAAATCATCTTTAGTCTTCCCCGCTAGTCCGAGAACTGTACCTATGACGTTGTCGCACACATTCTTCTCTATGTGCATTAAATCCAACGCATGTCTCACTCTGTGAGTTTTCCAATAGGGCAGCTGCCAGAAAATGCTTTCATGAGACCAACAGATAGCTAAACCAGTTCGTTTATTGTGTTTCGGGTGTAGACTAGGCTCGAGATAAGTATGACGCCTAATAGCCTTCAGTATAGCAGTCCCTGAATACCGCTTAGGCCTTCTACGAGTCTCAATCTGCCCGTTAAATGCCTTCGGGACAAAGCGCAATGGGTGCTTCGGAGGTAACCACCGACGCGCACCTTGGTAAGATATTCTTGAGTTACTGCGTGAAGAGTCGATGTTGTCCAAACATAAGGGACATGCCTTATAGCCTTTAGTGGTCAATCCACCCAACATTCCCAAACCCGGAAAGTCACTAATTGTCCACATCACAGCAGCCCGCATTATGAACGGCTCTTTCTTGGAAGCATCCCACGTGACAACTCCGTTCGTCCACAATTGCTTCAGCTCATCAATCAATGGACGCATAAAGTTGTTCAAACATTTACCAGGTGATTTTGGACCTGATACCAACATGGTGAGGATGTTATACTCCTTTCGCATAGCCATCGAGGGTGGAAAATTCAACGGGACAGCAACTACAGGCCACAAACTGTAACTCCCAGCATTAGGCCCAAATGGAGAAAACCCGTCGGATGACAAGGCCAGCCGCACGTTTCGGACTTCTTCCGAAAATTGAAGATATTTCTTGTCAAACTGAATCCAATCAGCACCTTCTGATGGATGTACTAATACGTCATCGTCCTCCTTCTCCCGCTCACCGTGCCATCGCATCCACTCAGCCGTCTCTTCCGCAAGATATAACCGTTGAAGTCGAGGAGTCAATGGGAAGTACCACAACGTCTTCTGCGGAACTAATTTTTTCCCTTCCATAGTAAACCGTGGTTCTTTACAAACTCCACATTTGTCCAGAGCGGAGAACTCTTTGTAATACAAAGTGCATCCGTACAAACATGCGTCGTATTTCACGTGTGGCATTTCGATGGCCTTCATTATCTTTTTCGCAGCTGCGTAGCTAGATGGAAACGAATTAGGTTGTGGTAACATACGACATTGCTCTTTCGCGACCTGGGTAAAAGCCGCGTCTGACATCCCGGTGCTCTGTTTGATACACAACATCCTCAACATCGCTTCCAAAGAAGTATCCTCACTAGTGACAACGCTTGTGGTTTTGTACAACGGCTGTTGTGACTCCGTCACCAACCGGTTGTACGCCGTCATCTTCGCTTTAGCAAGTCTGGCCTCGACTTCGGTCACCGAACTTATCTCCAATTGTGGGTCCTCGTCCTGGTCCTCGTCCTCGTACTCATCCTCGTCGTTCTCGCCTTCATCTTCATCAATCCTTACATCTCTACATGGATCTACATCATTCACGAACTGATGCACCGGATCGACGTACTCTGGAGTGTGCGCCGACGTCGAACAAGGGGGATTATGCGAACTTGACGGGAGACTCATATCTAGATTTCGGCTCGAACTAGGCCGACTCGAACTAGGCCCTCTAGCTTCGCCGTGATGGATCCACACATTGTACGATGTAAGGAAACCTTTCTTCAATACATGATCGCAAATGGTGTACATATCGTGCCAAGAATAATTACAACATCTAGTGCACGGACACTTGAAACGTCCCACGCCATCTGTTTGCGCGTTTCGTCTCGCAAATTTGACGAAACTACTTAATCCGTTCATCCACTCCTCACTCATCTTACGGGATGTTATCCACCCACGATCCATTCTATATATTATACAAATAACTACGGTTAATAATCAATTACAATTTACTATATTTATCAACTATAACACCAATTCAAAAACCGAATTATTATCATTATAGCAACAAAATTAATGAAATAATCTACGGGCATTTAACCTAAATTAATAAAATACATTACATAATGCATTATTAATAAAAAAAAAATGTACGTACCTACTAATATGGAGAATGATGATATGAACCGTAGTATTTTGAGAGAGACTTGTCGAAAAATGGAGATGATATTACGGAAATGCCCTTGTCGGGAAATATAAAGTAGGAGAGAATTGGGAGAAAAATGTGAGGAGAATGGGAGATGGTTCTGTGAAGATTTATACATTGATTTTGTAACGGCGTATTTAGGTAAATATGCCGTTACTAATTAACGGTAACACAACGACAGAACGGTAACAAACAGTAACATAACAGGAAGATCTTGTAACGGCATATTTACCTACATATGCCGTTACTAATTAACGGTAGTAACGGCGTACGCATTAAAATACGCCGTTACTAAAGAAAAATCTGATAGTGGACCTTGGATAAAAATTTAATTTTAAATCTAAAATTAGATTTATATATCTAGAAATCAGATTCCTAAATCTTAAAATTAGATTCCTAAGTCTGAAAATTAAATGTTTAGTCAATGACATTTGTCTTTTTATTTTTAAAATCGATATTTTTCATTAAAAAAAAATCTTAACAAATGAGAATTTAAAATGAATCGATAAGAAACTGTAAAAAAAAAGGGTAATAACACATAAGCACACCAAACTATACGTCATTCTCACATAAGTAAACTCAAATAAAAAACTCGATTTTGCAGTCACCTAAATTACATTTCGTCTCACTTAGCTCTAACGGTGTTAAATTTAGGGTTAATTACAAGTTAGTATACCTAGATGGAGGTCAATTACAAATTACTATACCTACTTTAAAAAGTTTCATTCGCGATCACCTAATTGTATTTTTTTCAATTTGTCTTAACACCGTCAAAATCTGGACGAAAGTTATTTTTAAAGTGT
Source organism: Geranium rotundifolium (assembly GCA_963920655.1). Classification (NCBI taxonomy): domain Eukaryota; kingdom Viridiplantae; phylum Streptophyta; class Magnoliopsida; order Geraniales; family Geraniaceae; genus Geranium; species Geranium rotundifolium. The sequence goes on along the minus strand of OY987319.1, from coordinate 9,519,066 downwards.
AAAATGTTTAAAATACCCCTGACTTTCATCAAATTTCCAAAGTAAGGCCACCACTTCAATATTCCTATTTTTTTTATTTGATTTTGATTTTGTTGAATCATGATTTGCCCAAAATCAAGCGTAAATTAAAACTTATAGATTTATTATTAAAGCCTGATTTGCTCAAATTAAAGCAAATTCAAGCACTGATTTTCCCAAATTAAAAAAAGTTACAAATTCAAATTTAGTGTGGAGGAGTCTGTCGTCGGACTCGTCGGGGTCTCTGGGTCGCCGGAAACTTGGTTCCTCCGGCCGCCAGACGGTGAAGGACAGCTTGGTGGTGGTGAAGAGGTTGAGCGATCCGTACATCGATTTCAGGATGTCGATGGTGGAGATGATAGTGGAGAAGTAGATATTTGGTACTAAGGATCTCGAGGAGCTGTTGCAGTGTTTTCTCTCGCTCAACTCTCATGAGCACCATAACATGATTCTTGAGGTGTTCACTGAGATCTGGGAGGCTCTGTTCTGTGATTGGACTTGAACACGTCTTAGTTTTGTTGTTGGTTTCAATGGGTACTACATAATTAATCATATTTTGATTTACATTATAGTAAATTAAGATTGAAGGAATATATATTTTAGATATATTCCCTTAAAATATATACAGGTTGGAGTGGGGAGGGAGAGGAGTGGAGAAGGATGGATGGAGGGAGAGGGGTATTTTAGACATTTTAAAAAAATGAACGGTAGAAAACGTTAATTTAGATTGAAACACACTAACGTGCAAAATTTTGACAACTAGATGAGCGCAATGAAAGTTTTTAAAGTAGGTATAGTAATTTATAAATGATCTCCAACTAGATATACTAAAGTGTAATTAACCCTTAAATCTAACATAATTTTGAGGTAAAAATACCAAAATACCTTCGATATTTCTAATTTAAAATCAGGCTGGTCAGACCGGTTCAATTATGGTCTAACCGGCTCAAATTCAAAACATTTTATTATTACTAAATAATCATTAAAAAATATTATTAATTAAAATAATAATTACATAATATTTATTAAATAAATATTATTATTATTATTATTATGAAGCGAAAATTCCACTTATCCCCTCTTAAGTTTAGCCGAGTTTCACTTAACTCCTCATAAGTTCAAAATCCACTTGTGGAGTCCCCTAAGTTTGCAAAAGTCTCACTTTACCCTTTTCCGTTAACTTTTCTCTAAAAGTTTGTTAACTTTTTTGTGAAATGACGAAAATACCCTCAAATGTGTTTTAAATTTTCAAATCTTGCCCTTTGAACTCTCTCTCCTCCACTTTCTCTCTCCTCTTATTTTAGTATTCATTTTTTCTGAAAATTAACCCGCCACACAAACTCATCCTCTCAAGTTACTCAACTATACAACTAAAAAAGCTCAACAACCAAACAGAAACTAGAGTGTCTCGGAATTTCAAATGAAAAAAATCTCAAAATCAAAGAACAAATTGATCATCATGAAACAAAAGCTAACTCAATGATTCAAAGAATCACATTTCTTCGTAAAACAAAGAGAAAAGAGTAGAAAAGCACAATAAAATTTTATTTATGGTTCTCGTGTGAATCGGAACGGAATCAATACTCGCCGTCTGATCTCGCGTACCGTAATCGGGTCAATTGATCTCGACCCTCCAATTCCACACACCCCCAACATCCGCATCTCTTCGAAGAAGGTTTAGTCTCTCGCCGGCTTCAATTCAATTCTTCTTCGCTTTCGCTGTGGCGGTGAGTCCGATTTTTTCGAATTTACGAGAATCGGGATGGAGCGTATCGGAATTCGAGATCTGAACCATGTCGTTCTCTCTATAATTGTTGACCATCGATCTCGCAGTTGGCTGTGCTCCGTGAAGATCCCCAATCGGTTTCGGTCGATCTCGGCGTCCATGGCCGGGACAACGACGACGAGCGTTCCTCGCCGGAGGAATCTGGAATTGGAGCTCCACGGCGGCGGATCAGGCTGCGAATCTAGGGGTTCGTGCAACTTCGAGAGGCTCGACGGTTGGGTGCGAGAGTCGGTGACGGAGATCGTGAAGAATCTGAAAAGAGCGCTGATGTTGGTGAACGTGTACAACGACGGCGACCGACTAGAAACGGAGGAGGCAGTGGCCAGACAAGGGAGGGAGGGTCGAGAAAGGATAAGGGGAAGAGGGAGGAGAACCAGGGCGGAAGGGTAGTTGGAGTCAACCGAGATTTAGGACAAGTGGAGGGGTGGGAGAGAGAAAGTGGTGGAGATAGGGTTAAAAGGGCAATATTAGAAAATTTAAAACACATTCAGGAGTATTTTCGTCATTTCACATAAATAGTTAACAGAATTTTAGAAAAAGTTAACGGAAAAGGGTAAAGTGAGACTTTTGCAAACTTAGGGGACTTCACAGGTGGATTTTGAACTTAGGAGGGGTTAAGTAAACTCGGTCAAACTTAGGAGCACATAAGTGGAATTTTTCCTGTTATAAAACTTGTTTTATTATTAATAATTTAATTAATTAAGGTTTTATTATACAAAAATATATTATATTTTTTGTAATGATTAATTATTAAATAATTTAATGAAACTTTCGAATAACGTTACCCTCTCATACGAGTTTCTTTTCGGGCTCGTAGTATATCAAATCGAAGATTATAGGATGATTTTCGATTTGATATAATATGATCCCAAAACGAAACTCGTATGAGAGAGTTATGTCATTTGAAAGTTTCATTATATTATTTAATAATTAATCATTACAAAAAAATATTAATAATGAAATTAAAGATAATAACTAATAATGTAAATAAATAATTAATAATAATATATAAACAAAAACTTATTTCTTCAAAGTTGTAGTTTTTTTAATTCTCTTCGATTTGATATATCACGAGTTTGAAACAGAGCTCGTATAAGAAAATTATGTCATTTAGAAGTCTTAGTATATTACTAATAATTAATTAATTATATAAATAATAACCAAAGAGTTGAGCAAATGTTGAAGACATCTTTTTATATTCATTGGACAAATATAAACCAATTTTGAATTAGAACGATCCGACTTGTTTGATTTCAAATTAGAATTATTGAGGGTATTTTGGTCTTTTTATCTTAAAATTCTGTTAGATTTAATCTTTTAGAGTTAAGCAAAAAGAAATATAATTTTGGTGACTGCAAAATTGAGTTTTATATTTAATTGTATTAATACAGAGATTATAGTTTGGTGTACTTATTTTTAAATACCCTTAAAAAATTACCGGAGAGGTATAAAGTGAATTCCCAGGCACCATATCATATATCGATAGGCAAATGATTGGAAGGGCAAAGGGATAAAAGAGGATAACGGAAGCAAAATGCTCAAAAACACCAAATGCTTAATCGAAGCTCTGTAAATTAGTGCTCACTCAATCCCACTGCTGCTTCGCTTTCATGTTTTCTTTGCCTTTGGTCGCTGCAACGGCCGCTACTACCTCCCTCAAGCTCGCCTCAGATTCCCCCAAACACCCTTCTCTCTACCCTTCCTCTCTTTCACCTCTCAAGGTACCTTCCTTCTTCTCTCAAACTTCTCCATGAAAATCCATGTTCAAGAAAGCAATTTCTTCTACTTTTAACAAATGGGTATTTCTGAAACCATTCATATTCACTCCTTGCTGTTGGGATTTCTAGTTATTAACAGGTTGCTGTGTTGTTGGGTATTTCTGGTGCATTTTCTTTTCTTAAAAATGTGATTTTTTTTCTTCATGTTTTAACTTGGTTTCTACTGTCATTGGGTATTTTGGATGTTGCATTTCAGAGTCCTGGCAATTTGCATCAGAGAAGTAGTTCAGTTTTACAACCATATAGGAGTTTGGTATTTCTGAAACCATTCATATTGATCCCTTGTTGTTGGGATTTCTTGTTAGGGAAAACTACACATAGCTACACCCAACTAAAGCTAAAAGACACATAGCTATCCCCATCTTTCAAACTGGACACCTAGCTACACCTAGAGATTGAAAATGGACACTTAACCCCTACCGTTAGATTTTCTGTTAAAATTTTAAGTAAAAGGACGAAAATGCCCTTGGTCAGAATTTAAATTTTCAAATCATGCCATTTCTGAGTTTTGGTGTGTTTTTCGATCAAGCTCCTCCACAACCACCGTGTTCCTCGCCGGTCTCGTCTCCGACCTCCGGCCGACTTCTCCGATCGTCTCCGACCTCCGACCGGTGGTTGTGGAGAAGCTTGATCGAAAAAACACACCAAAACTCAGAAATGGCATGATTTGAAAATTTAAAGTCGGATCAAGGGCATTTTCATCTTTTTACTTAAAATTTTAACAAGTGTCCATTTTCAATCTTTAGGTGTAGCTAGGTGTCCAATTTGAAAAATGGGGATAGCTATGTGTCTTTTGGCCTTAGTTGGGTGTAGCTATGTGTAGTTTTCCCTTCTAGTTATTAACAAGTTGCTGTGTTTGACATTTTTGGTGCACTTTTTTTTCTTAAAAATGTGATTTTTTTTTCTTCATGTTTTAACTTGGTTTCTACTCTCATTGGGTATTTTGTATGTTGCATTTCAGAGTCCTAGCAATTTGCATCAGAGAAGTAGTTCAGTTTCACAACCAGATAAAAGTTTGGTGGAACCCAAGAATTTGGATTTCCCAGAATGTGTAGAATACAATTACTTCACTCTTCTGCAAGAATGCATAGACAACAATTCGGTTAGAGGAACACAATCTGTTCATGCCCACATAATTAAAACCGGGACCTCCCAAGGTTTGAAAACCATGACATACCTTGTCAATTGTTATGGCAAATGTGGTAGCTTGGAAAATGCCTATAAAGTTTTCGACAATTTGCCTATGAAGAGCGTAGTTGCTTGGACGGCCTTGATGTCAGCTTATGTTAACAACTCAGAACCGGAGCGTGGGATTCAGGTTTTTCAAGAAATGCTGGAAATCGGGTTTCCACCTACGAGATACACATTAGGGGTTTTTCTGAACGCTTGTTCTTCATTGTGTTCGGTTAAGTTGGCGGAGCAAATCCATGCTTATGCGATCAAATATGAGATTGCTTTTGATAATAGTGTTGGCAATGCCCTTTGTACCTTTTACTCCAAAAATGAGATGTTGAAACCTGCGGTTAAGACCTTTGAGATGATCACGCAGAAGGATGTGATTTCATGGACCGCGATCATATCTGCTTGTGGTGAAAATGGCGATGCTGCAAGGGGTTTGAGATTTTTCAGTGAGATGATTTCGGAAGGGATCGAGCCTAATGAGTTCACTCTCACGTGTGTATTGAGCTTGTGCAATACAATGCTTTCTTTAACTGTAGGGGCACAAATTCACTCTCTGGTCGTCAAACTTGGCCATGAAGCGAGGATACCAATAAAGAACTGTCTCATGTATTTATATCTTAATTGTGGATGGATTGACGAGGCAAGGAAGTTGTTTGACGGACAACAAGCCACCATGCTTACGTGGAACTCGATGATCGCAGGCCATTCCCAATTGATGGATCGTGCCAATGATGATATTTCAGGACATCTCAGTGGAATCGAGGCTCTTAATATTTTCAGGAACTTGAAACGGTTGGGGCTGAAACCTGACATGTACACCTTCTCTAGTATCCTAACTGTGTGCAACAATATGGTAGCTTTAGATCACGGGGAACACGTTCATGCCCAGACTATCAAAACTGGGTTTATGTTAGATGTAGTTGTGGGCACCGGACTAGTTAATATGTACATCAAATGTGGAAGCTTGGAGAGAGCTACCACGGCCTTCGCTGAGATGCCTAGCAGAACTCTGATATCTTGGACTAATATGATTACGGGTTTCGCATATCATGGCCGGTCTCAGCAAGCATTGCAGCTTTTTGAGGATATGAGATTAGCAGGAGTTAGACCGAACCAGATCACGTTTGTGGGTGTTTTATGGGCTTGTGCCCATGCTGGAATGGTGAACGAAGCCCTCAGTTACTATGATATCATGCAGAAAGAGTATAGAATTGGTCCCGTGATGGATCATATTACGTGTCTCGTTGATATGTATCTGAGGTTGGGTCGGTTAGACGAAGCTTTTGATGTTGTAAAGAAGATGAAGTTCAAAGCTAGTGAACAGATATGGATAATGCTGATCGCAGGGTGCAGGATTCACGAGAACTTAGAATTGGGATGTTTTGCGGCTGAGCAGCTACTCGAGCTCAAACCGAAAGATAGAGACAGTTATGTGATGGTGCTCAATATTTACCAATCTGCAGGGAAATGGGAAGATGTTTCCAGGGTGCAAGAATTGATGAGAGAGGAGCAAATAAGAATGATAAGCGATTGGAGCTGGATCTGCATCAGAGACAAGGTTCATATCTTTACACCCGACGATGCTGATACGAACAAATTGTTGGAGGATTTGCTCGTGAAAGCAAAGACTCGAGATTGCGAGCCAACTCAGAGTGTAGAGGTAGTTGATGAAGATAAACTTGTTAAGAGCGAGATGTTAGCCGTTGCATTTGGGATGCTGAACACAAGGGAAGGCATGCCAATTCGAGTCCTGAAAAGTTGCAGCATGTCCAGAGACTCACACGACTTTCTTAAACATGTGTCGGTAATGACAGATAGGAAGATCATTGTTCGAGACAGCAAGCGACTACACATATTTGTAGATGGTAGCTGTCCGTGCGGTGGATTTGGCGCCGTTCTCTGATTTTCTTGTTTCCTTTTGAATTGTCCATTCATTGAATGATCTAACAGTATGAGCAGTTCAATGGTTTTCTGAGAACTCCAACACGTTCTTGCTATTTCTAACAATGTGTGTGAATATGCTGATACTTTATGTACAAAAACTGAGCAACACTTGCAAATTTACAGACAAAACTGATACTCTCAAAGTAAGATTGAGCCATTACTCAGGCTGGTTAAATTACATCCCATACAGTAAAATTGAAGAGCAAAATGTTATGGATAGACTCAGCAAAAGCTGCATGAACCAAAATAGCAGTGTCAACTACATACAGCATATGATCATTTAATCTCAGCACAACACTCTTTTGACTACAACATGGTTTTACAGTAGCGTGCCAATAAATTGCTCATCACAGGATTCGAAAACCACACTTATCATACACAATGGTATCGCTATCTGGACAGGTCAGACTAAAATCTCGGGTTTGCAACACCCGAGTCCTTATAATAAACTTCACTTCACGCATTGAGCCTGTATAAATATGCTGGTAATGTAAGGAGCCAACCATACATTGGTTGAATCAACGTCTTTTGCTTTTGTTCTTGATGATTTTCGGTTTGCTGGAATCGTGAGGTGGTTTCCAGATGATGTCGTCAAGATTGCCACAAAAGTTCTTGTAGAACTGCAGTGCAGAGAAGCAGCGTGTGTTAGTGTGCAAAATCCATTAATCATATGTCAAATTCAAAACTGTTCTTGATTACGAGTGACTGACCTTTTGGTATTCACTGTCATCTCCACTTGCTTGCTGAAGGTCCACCATGATAAATGTCGGGGCGACTTCAAATATCTAGAATAACAAAAAAAGGAGCGCGGGGTGTTTCTATGAATCAAACTTTTATGGGTTTGCTATGAATCTAGATGTTAGTCGGGAATGAAAGCTTACTTCCAAGATAACTGAGAAATGGGAAGCTTTATTTGAAGACAGACCTTCCACCCGCATCTGTGAAGTACAACAAAGTTTAGTTGGACAATGAGATAGATCTTCTAGTCACTTGATCATTAAACAACCAAAACAAGTATGCTTTAGCATTCACAGAGTCGTCCAACCTTAAAATTGCGAATATGGGTTTTAAAACCCATTGACTGTGCAACAACTTCCATGCTTGATAAAACAACATCTGCTGGTTTCTGAGAAACAAAGCGAGTTTGATGCTTTGAGGCGTCCTATCAGAGAGGAAATAAATATATTAGGTTTCTTGAAAGCAGCAAAGAAACTATTAACACCCACACACACATTGACTGGAAAACATGTAATAAATTAACAGCTCATACCTGGCCGCGGTTGAAGAGTGATGCAAGGTTTAAGCCTTGAGATAGAATTATTAAGTCGAATGCATTAAGATTCAAAGGGCCTGAATTCTCATTCTCAGATTCCTCATTAGACCTTTCTTCCTATATTAAAATCATAAAATAGTATTAAAAACTGAAGATCGAAAATAGGACACTCGTGCACTTGCACAAAAGCATTTGATATCTGGACAGGTCACTGTTTCATAGTTTACACTATTCAATAATCTATTGAAAAGTTGAAATAAATCTTTATTTTTCATCAACATTACAGTTAAAAGAGGGCAAGCACAAACATACACTAAATGTGGGAATAAGAGCATGTATGAAAGCAACAAATAAAGGTACACTCTTAACACTGTACAGTCAAGAGTGCATACAGTTACTCACCATACTGAAAAATTCAGGGAACATAAGTTAGTTTGATAGTCTCCGACCATCACTAAACCATAGAGCATCAACTGGGAGCACCAGGATTTTAAGAAACACTAAAAAATGGTTTATAGACATAAAGCCTTACCAACCTCGGGATCATCAAATGCAGCATTTACGTCATCTAAGTTAACATCTTCATATTCAAGAAGTTTGACAGGTACGTAACTTTTCTTAAACCATATATCGCTCCTGATTTGGTCAATGGTAATACGCTGGAAAGAGAGAATACAATTTCTCAGAAACAGTCAGAAAAAGGAGATTAAAGCCATAAATAGATTAAGTCTATAAAGTATTACACACATGAGAGCACTACACCAAACAGTGAAGAAAGAGATGCATAGATTCAAATATGTAATAAAGTACAGAGTTTTCCAGAAACCATAGTGTCAATTACAAAGGATCAAAGATGCTGCTATGGATACAATATATCAGAGTATGTTCTCCCGATGGTTGAGTTAAAGTTGCATTGCCTGATTTTAGTGGCATGATTCAATAATTTACAAAATGACACTTAAGCTACTATTGTCATTACATTTACTTTAGCATACGGTTTTGAAGAGTTTTCTGGACATGATTTAGTATCCATTTTGCATGTGTACTTCTAACCACCTAACCCAGACACAGGTAGACACATTTGTTGTTGAGACCTAGTTATGTGTCACTAGTGGTAACTGTAGTCAAGAGAATGAAAATGATTAACCATAAACAGCACTTACAGTCTCAGGATTAGGGTCTAAAATTCTATGAATTAAAGATTTTGCTCCAACAGGAAACCAAGATGGGCATGCAAATTCTGCTCTTTCAATCTGCAGATGAGAGAATAAAGATTAAATTAGATATGGACGTGACAGTATATCAAAAGGAAACATGTAGCAAACAAGACGAGGAGAGAAAAAAGTTCCATAATTTGTAGTTGCTTCCAACTATATATACTAAATGGAAAATTTTGACCTGTTCATTGTGCCATGCTCATTTACAACATCCGCACAAGACATTAGTAGCTGAAAGAAAAGTTCATGCCTTACTGTACAGGGTGGGGAGATCAAGTTCATCGAATGGAAGATATCCAGCCATCAAAACATAGAGAATAACCCCACAAGACCAAACATCTGCTACTGCACCATTATAACCCTTGTGACTCAATACCTAAACAGAAGATCAAAAAGTTGATATAGAAGTTTGAAACGGCATAATGAAACCGTTTAGCCACTTTAGCATCCATAGTCCAAAACTGTCCTCAAGAGTTACCTCAGGCGCCACATAATTAGGGGTTCCACACGTAGTCCGAAGGAGGCTAACTCCCTATGCACAGACATTAAACAAGGAAACAGCATATTTTACTCAGTATCTCAATATACAGAAAAGTTAAGCCACGCAAATAATTATTCTACTAAGGCTACCTGTTCAGGCAATGCACTTAAGCCAAAATCTGATATCTTTAAATTTCCTTGAGAATCAAGTAAAAGATTTTCCGGCTGCATTAATGGCGAGCAATTGTCAGGAATCCGTGAAAAGAATTGGATAGGGAATCTCAAATGGTAGAATAATACCTTCAAATCCCTGTGATAGACTCCCTTACTATGGCAATAATCCACACCATCAATAAGCTGTTGAAAATACCTCCTCGATTCAGCTTCACTGAGACGTCCTTGATGAACCTGTGTTATGATGGTGTTGACACCACATTACCAAGGGTGAAATATAAAAAGAACTGAAAACTGATAGTAGTTGTTTTTGTCCATCTGTAATTGTTGTTGGGCAACAAGTTCAACTACTCACAATTTTGTCGAACAATTCACCGCCTGTGATGAACTCCAAGATTATGTAAATCTTACTACGACTTGCCAGAACCTAACGAGACAATACTAGAAGTCAGGAGGAATCGCTGCTGACTTATTACAAATGATAAAAAGAAACTACTATAATCATTTTCCTTTTACAAACATTTTACTCTATAAAATATAAATCATGCCTCGTATAGACGAACAACACAAGGATGTCTGACCAGCTTCATTATAGATATCTCCCTCTTAATCTGCATAATAATAAAGTGGAACATTATGTGAAGATCATACCTGAGAAAAAGGATAGCATGAATAACAAAAAACTGAAATTTAAATTAGGTGAAAGCCTAACAAAAAATAAAAATATAAGCAAAGTTAAACAACTAAGAACTGAAGTGATACGAGTCCTATACCGGGCAGGCAACCGACTTGCAAGGTGTACACAAGGAGGATTTGGGTAGCAGAGAGATAAGTATCTAATATTTTAATTATTTAGTTTGGGTATTAGTTTGGGATTATCTAGTGAGTTGTCATAGATCAAGGGGATGCCTTTGACCTTATCAGTTAGTTTGGATTAGATTTCAACAGGTTATATATATACCTGTCCTCTTAGGAAATATAGTATTCATTTTGAAAACACAAGTTCGGGTTACCAAAATCTGGAGTTCTCTTTAAGTAATTCCAATTGCAGGCATAGGCAGAAGGGAGGAAGCTCGGGGTGGCTTCAAGTGACCCGAGGTGAGCTCAATCCGAGGAGTATTGCGTACCCATTACTCGATCTCACACACGGGACCGTATCATGAAGTTTTGGTGTATTGTTAATAACGAAGATGAAGGCCAACATAAGATTAAGTTAACACAATGTATAAAAAACAGCAAGATGGTCAAATAATAAATCAATTACACAGTTTCTTGCTGTTCAGCAGATTTTTTTAGCATACAACTTACTATTTATCTTTCCCCAACCATCATTGGGAAGTACTTGGTAATGTGTTATGTGCAGATGCTCTTGAGGTTTAAGGAATAACTGAACCATTGATCACTACATGGCCTAAGGATATTTAGCAGCAGAACAACCAAAACTTGTGCAGATGTTTTGAGTTAATGGGGGAACTAGAAACTAGAGCATAAATGCTTTGGGTTAATGAGGGCTTGGTATCTGTTAACAATTGAGAGAAATCAAGAAAAAGTGTACATGATCCTCCCTACATCCCAAAATGACTGTCCTACTTCCTTCATTTAGATATCCTAAAATGAGTGTCGACTTTCCTTAAAAAATAATTATGCATGAAATATCAATAATATCCTTCTCATTAGATGGTTACCACCACTCAGTGGGTTACCACATATGAGTAGGATTAGGATGTTGAATATAAGAACATTTGGGGAAATCAAAGCATAACTTTGCTGATCGTAAGACTCTCATAATGGAACGGAGGAGTCTGATGTTGAATATTCTCTCTAAATTTGATTATTAGTAGCAGGAGAAATCAGGTACTCTATTTCTTATATAGCATTCAGCTAGGAAGAGTATATCTTAGAAAAAGCTTTACAATAGAACAAACTTAGTACCATTATCATTATCCGGAGCATTTCTATCTCTACAAATTATTTGGATGTCATGTCTATTGATCACTGAAGAATGAAAACCCAAACCTTCACGAACCATTACAAAGAAAGTAAAAAAGATTAAGACTGAGGCCTCAGGAGAAGCCTATTCACTATCAGTTCATTCATACAGTATAACAAATTTCTTCCGCTCTGATTTTGATATTTTTGTATAGTCAGAGTTATGTTTACTACAAATGAGCCCTCCATTTTAGCTTTTCGGCTAGTGAAGATTACAAGTAAGCCCATAATAGCCTTAAACAATCCAACACCATTAAATCCATCTATCATACTCAGACCAATAAATCAGGTCGAAAATGTGAGTTACTCTGCAAACATAGATAGGCTTCAATTCATAAACCATTAGGGGCAAACTAAACAGGTGCACAGAAGTAAAATCACACTCGAAACATACCCGAAACTTTCAAGATTCAAAACAACAGCTTCAGTTTCAGCTTATTTTTGATAAACCCAAAACAAAAACTCATCAAACCACACCAGGACTCTATGCCTCACAAAGCAAAAGGTCAAACCTTGAGCAAATTCCCAATCCCCCAAACCCAAAATAGTAACATGGTAATGACAACTAGGGTTCCACTCAATCATCAAGATTCAAAATTCATAAAATTTCTCCAAACCCAAAATAGCATCCTGGTAATGACAATCAGAGCTGTATCCAGAATCATCATATCAAGATTCAAAATTCAAAATTTCAGCTTGGCTAAAAGGACCCAGAAAAAAAAAACAGCAACCTGGTCGACCATCTTGTGCTTGATGATGGTGTTGCGATCGAGCACCTTCATGGCCACACTCTCTCCGGTCTCCGTGTTCTGCGCGAACTTCACCTTTGCGAAGGTCCCTTCCCCTATCGTCCTCCCAACCTCGTACTTCCCGACCTTCCTCACCACCATCTCTAAACACTCTCTCTACTCAACCCCAATCTTCTTCACGGCATTACAGTGGCCAAAAAGTTAAATACCAAATCCTCTGTGATGTTTTGATTTCAAAAAGAATATGAAGAAAACAGCTTGACAGAGAGAATAAAAGGGTATTGAATTTTGATTGGCAGGTGAGAAAGAGAATAGGGAAAGCAAAATTGGAGCCAAGAGAATTTAATAAACAATTCTCCAGAAAATTTCCTGACAGTTGTGATTCTGGGTTTTATTACTGATGTGGAATTTTATTACCATGAAAATATGTTTTTGTTGAAGAAAATTAAATTTCTGTGGTTTCTTGTTGTGATCATTCCAATGTTAATCCTAGATATGATTTGTCTTGCACACTTACCTGTCCTGTCCTCTTCTCATCATCACTATCTTTACAACTGTTCTTAAAATTCACTTTTTTTCCTATACACAAAATCTTAAACTTGATTAGCTTAGCTGTGATTAGTCGTAATTGTAAAGAAACTGTGAGATTTGGTCAAATCAAACGGAAGGAAAGAATGAAAGAAAGAGTGTAGAATGTGATAAAGTTACAAAATATCTTAAATTTGGTATCAAATGATGTGTCACATTAATATTGATTATAAAGTTGACCTAATTGTAAGGATTATCCTACCAAATGAAATAAGAAATTGTTTTAATATAAACACTTTAGATTAGTTGTGGGTGAGAAGGTTGAGCAAGAAAGGAATCATGAAAGAAAAATGTGCATATGGAGATTGATAATTAATGGGTCATTTCAAGATGAGGCTGCTTCTTCTTTTTTTAGGGATAGAGCACAAGTCGCATAGAATTTGGTAAAGATTGAACCAGTTTTATATTATTAGATTAGTAGTGAGATAGGTTTGGACTAATTAGGTTCACCTAAAAGATATTTTTCTCCACTTTTTGAGGAGATGGTTGGGGGAGAGAAGAGACCACATCTCCACACTACACTAATAACTTATGTCCTTTTATTTTTCAATTATTTGGATTTCTAGTTTGTGTCGCTTCCAAATTTGAGCTTATAACTGTCATTAATATTATAATAATTTGAGGCATGATTTGATGCAAATTGCTCCCCAGTATTTGAACCGTGCGAACTCATGGGAGCGCGATGTGTGACGATGCGCTAACAAGCATGCTGATATGGTAGACTTGAAAAAAAAATATTCTTCTAATTCCTCAATACACTACTCTTCCGACTAGTAACACTTCCTCCTCTATATTATAAAATAGAACTCCATCATCTCTGCCACATGACATTTTTACATTGATTCTTACCGTTCTCACACATCTTTTAATTCTCGTTGAAATGCATCACATGAGGATTTTATTTTATAACTCTAATATTTAGCTTGTGAAATTGTCGTCAAGGGTTTTCTACATTATAGCATTAAATAGGTCTGTGAAGCAGTTCCAATAGTAAGTCCTAATTTGATGCTATGGAATATTAAAAAGTCAACATAAATGTGTGTAGTGTAGACTTACATGGTCAAATTTTGAGGATTTAAAAATCCTGAGAAACCAGCATTTCTACCCATTTTAATTAAATACGAGTCGGGAGATTTTATATATTCTTCATCTTTAAAAAATGATGTGTTAAATAGAGTATTTTGTCATTGTTAAGGAGAGAGTTTACCAATATGATTATGAAAATTCTGAAAATAAATTAAATATTCAACACCAACGGAAGACAAAAAGAATGGTATGACCAAATTGTCCAATCCAATGGCTTTTTTAAGTTTTAATAAATCTTTTCTTTTTGAAGGTGTTACTGCTTCCGGTGATTAGCTCTTAATGAAACAGAGAAATGGTCTAAAGATACTTAATATTTCACTACTCATATATGTAAAGGGATAATTTGGCGAGAGTTTCACCACAAAGGCACGTCACGCAGCGCGCGTGCTGACGTGGTAGAGGAGGACACCTGGTGTGCCTGTCAGAAATATCTTTCGATCACTTTGGGTTCTCGTTGTCGATTTTATCAGTTTCAGACGGCGTCGACAGAAGTTCGTCGCCGAAATCTAGCTCACGCGCTTCCTTCGCTGCCAGTTTAGATATGCGACTTTCCGGCCACTTTATAAGATTCTCACCGCATGTTCCTTCAGATTCAGACATCGTCGATCTGCCAAATTCAGAAGCGCCTACCACGCACCATCACCAGACCCCTTTGTCACATATATGCCGGCCCCATATTGATTCTCGCAGTTCTCACATCTCTTGTGGTTCTCACTATAATGATATTCCTTGTATATGTATAAATTTGTAATACATAGACCAGCTTCATAGGCAATACTCCCACTGATCTAACCAAGAATGATCTGGTAGTATTGAATCTAATTTCATCCTTTACATATAAGTAGCTAGCTTGCTTGTTGAATCACATTCAATTAATCTGGTTTCTTTGATCAATGCAATCTTCAGTCTCTTTCCTCATTTACATACACACACATATAT
Organism: Geranium rotundifolium; assembly: GCA_963920655.1. NCBI lineage: Eukaryota > Viridiplantae > Streptophyta > Magnoliopsida > Geraniales > Geraniaceae > Geranium > Geranium rotundifolium. The sequence continues at coordinate 9,503,863 of OY987319.1, read as the reverse complement.
ATCAGCATAACATTAGCCAACTTTTTGCTGACAGGAAGCGCGTATCGATCTCTCTGCTTTGCTATTGCAGTTGCAGCCTGGAGATCAAAATCGGATTATAAATCTATGAAATAGATGATATGCCATTAACAATTCAAAAATGTACCCCAGATTTGGCGTCTCATAGTCATAATTGTGTTGTTGTGGTTGGCTAAGCTGGAGGTCCTCTCTGATGCTTAGACCATCTGTGAGAAGAAGGGTGTTTCTGTGTGCTCCATAAACCTGTTTTTATTGATTCAGGAGGAGACTTAGTTATTGAATATATTATTATTATTACAGGAGAAAACTCTCTAGGTTCTATTTCATTTATGCATAAAAATTTTGTATGCTGTGTTTATTGCTAAAAAATCTCCGTCTATCTGAACTTTTTTCAACAAATAAGCGGGCATCTTGAAATACTTTTATAATCCCAAAAATACCGTCACGACTTAATATACACTGTTACAAAACTTTCCATATATTATTGCAAAAACTCTCTGTCCATATTGTATATCGAGACTCTCTGCAATATTGCAATAATATATATAAAGTGTTTGCAATTGTATATACCAAATGGTGAGTGTATATTCAGGATTATAAAAATATTTTAAGATTTCTGTCTACTTTAACATAATTATAACGGTGAAAAAAATACAAAGTGGACGGAGAAATTTTGCAATAAATACAACATACAGAGACTTTTCTGTAAAACTAAAATACACAGTACACCTAAAGTTTCTGTTATTTTCCTTTTATTATTATTATTATTGCTTTTCTTTAGAATACTAGCCAGTATTTAAATACCTTCTTGTACAATTCCATGTTATCTTGGCGGCTTTGATTTGCCTTTTCATGGAGTTCCACATTTTCTTGATGAATGAGGTTCCTCTGCAAAAACCAAAGATAAACTTCTGTTATTTTTCAGAAAACCAGTATATATATATATATACATGAATTGTTCCCAAGAACTGACCTTTCGATTAAGTTCTTGAATTTCATCCGTCAAGATTTGGTCCTGCGAAAAGGAACATATATAGTGTGAGTGCCAATTTGCAAAACATGATTCTGTAAGTAGTAATTAACTTTTTTGGTGAAATTTCAAACCCTCTTTCCGCGGACGTTTTGAAGACTCATTTCCAATTGGTTCTCTAAATTCTTCAAATCCTTGACACCCAAACCGGACAGCTCTTCACCCATTATTTGCCTGGATACAAAATGCTCTAATATCAGTCACATATTCATTCTCAAACAGTTGTGGCATTCACAAGCCATGTATAGCTTCTTCTACTGACAATCAAAGTGGAGTATTATAACAAAATTGTACCTGTGATTTTCTTGCAAGGTGTGCAGCTGTTGCCTCAACATTGCTGCCTCCCTTTGCCATAACTAGTGATCACCATAATAGAATGTTGTTAATATAATTCCTTACTGATCTCTTTTTTATCAGCCATAAGAGAGTTCATTGATGAGGAGATTGAGAACCCGAAAAGGGGCTGAAATGGTTGTAGTCAAAGAAGCCATATCACGAGCGTCTTACTCATTAATAAGTTGGATTTGGGCTAACAGATCTTCCTTACTTGAAGACATGTATAATACATAACTATCGATTTCTCATAGTATAATTGAGCTCAAATTTAGCGGAAACTGTTGAAATAACAAACGGTCGGTTCTCGAGTCCATTATTGATAAATACAAGCACGTAAACTTTACTTTCACTGGGCGCTCTTCGTTATTAGTACTGAAATGCTTCCTGTATAATAAGGAAATGGTAATGCAATTTTGCTTGCTGTAAATTAATGAATGCTCATGTACATATATATACAGCCAATTAATATCTTATTAATTATTTGCTAAAGTGCAAGATATATAAGAGTAGTTGGTAGGTATATATAGTGATGAGGAGTGTACCTTGACTTCAGAGGCTGCGTTCACAAGTTGGTTGTCCTCTTCTTTTGATTTATTAATGTAGCGCTCTATTACTGATTTCATACTGCCAATACATACAAAATTCAAATTACATTAAAGTAGTCAAAATAAAGAACGAAGAGGTTCGGTTTGTAAGAAAAACATAAGGACAACATACAAAAGGACGTACGTTTCCTTAAAACCTTTAGGGCAGCATGCGGACGTGTGTATATCCTACCCACTACCTTTATTGTTAGGAGAAAAATAAATTTATAGAATAATTAAATGTAGCGGAATTAAATAATTTTCTCTACTTATATAAATCTCGTAGAAATCTATCAACAAGAGCAATTCAAATAAGCTAAAAAAATATAGCAAACAACAACACAATAGACACGCACAATTTTAGCGTGAAAACCTCTTTAAGGCGAGAGAGGAAAAATCATGGGACCCATCGATTTATCTCCACTATCAATATAATGGATACAATGAATTCTCTCTAAATACAATTAGAGAATCACAATATCTCAAGATTAAATAATCTTGACTCAAGCCACAATTATAAGAAACAATAGAAAAACTTCACCGAATTGGTGACATACGATCAGAATATCGTATCAAATCACTAGAATTTTCAAACGCAAACTCCAACGGTCAGAATGTAGTACCACATCTTTCGAACACCCTTTCCAAAAATTAGCTCAATCCAACGGTGTATCGACATCCGATCGGAATCAAGAACCTTGATGGTCGGCCTTCAAAGTAGCAGAAAATTCTGCACGAATTTTCAATCTCAAACAACTTGTCTTCAAGTGCATCTCTAAACTAATGGTATCTCACATCAATATGTTTCGACTTTACATGAAACGTAGAATTCTTACTCAAGTGAATCGCGCTTTGGTTATCAAAATAAACCACATAGCGTTGCTCCTTGAAACCGAGCTCCCCTATGAATCTCTTCATCCACAACAACTCTTTACATGCTTCAGTTGTTGCGATATATTCAGTGTTTGTAGAAGAAAGTGCAACACACTTTTGTAGCCTTGACTGCCAAGAAACTGCTCCACCTGCAAATGTCATTAAATAAACTAAGGTTGAATTTCTGCTATCAACATCTCTTGTCATATCTGAATCAGAGTAGCTAACCAGCAATGGTTCTCTACTTCAAAAAGTGAGTATGTAATTAGTTACCTCGGACATATCTCATGATCCTTTTGATTTCATCCCAATGCTTTCTACCTGGATTTGACAGAAAACGGCTCACAACACCAACTGCTTGAGTTATGTCATGCCTTGTACACACCATTGCGTACATCAAACTTCCTACTACTGAGGCATACAGAACTCTATCCAAGTCGTCCATATCCTTCTCCATAGAAGGGTTATGTCGTGTGCTTAGCTTAAAGTGAGTAGCAAGAGGAGAACTCACCACTTTACCCTTGTCCATTTTGAACCTTTGCAACACATTTTCAATATATCGCTCTCGTGACATATGCAACTTCTTCGCAACTCTATCGCGAGTAATTCTGATTGCCCAGAATAGTCTTCGCAGTACCCAAGTCCTTCATTGAAAAAACCTGGCTCAACTGTTTCTTCAATCTCTCAACTCTGAAGATATTCTTGCTAACAATCAGCATATCACCCACATATAGCAATAGTATGATAAAATCACCGACAAAATATTTCTGCACAAAAACACAATGGTCAGATTTCGTCTTCTGGTAGCCTTTCTCACCCATAATTAACTCAAACTTCTTGCACCACTGCTTTAGCGCTTGCTTCAAACCATACAAGCTTTTCTGAAGCTTGCACACATAGTCCTATTTTCTCTTTACTTCGAAATCCTCTGACTGCTCCATATAAATCTTCTTATCTAAGTCACCATGGAAAAATGCAGTCTTCATATCCATCTGCTCAACCTCCAAATCAAAACTAGTTGCTAAACCAAGAACCACCCGAATAGATAACATCTTAACAATAGGAGAAAATATTTTATCAAAGTCAATACATTTCCTATAGCTGAAACCCTTAACGACCAATCTAGCTTTATATTGTGGACGTGAAATATTTTCTTCTTGTTTCACTCTATAAACTCACTTGTTCTTCAAAACTCTTGTCTTTCGACAACTTCACCAACTCAAAAGTATGATTACGTATGATTATCGTGTAATGATTTCATCTCATATTGCATGACTTCAACCCACTCTTTCTTTTTCTCATTTTGAAGGGCTTCACTATAATTTTTGGGTTCTCCCCCGTCAGATACCAACACATACTCATCAGATGAGTACCTTGTAGATAGTTGTCGACCTCTAGACGATCTCCTGAGTGGAACAATTGGTGGAATATCTGGTACCGACAACTGCTCGTGGACTTCATTATCCATCTCAACCTCTATAGGAGCATCAACATTACATGTACCCTGCTGGTCCTCATGAACCTCATCTTCAACTTGACTTGACACAACTGTAGAAGGAACTATATCAAAGTTAATCAAGTCAGTTATATATTGCAGAGCACTTTCGTCAAATTTTGCAATATCTTTGATGTCATAATTCTCCATGAATACCACATCGCGACTTCTGATAAGTTTATTCTGCACCGGATCATAGAATTTGTACCTAAAATCATCCTCGCCATAACCGATGAATATGCATGTTCTAGTCTTCATATCAAGCTTAGATCTCTCATCCTTTGGAACATGCACAAATGCCTTGCATCCAAATATCTGCAAGTGATTATAGGAGACATCTTTACCTGTCCAAACTCCATTTGGAACATCAAACTCAAGAGGCATACACGGTGTGAGATTCAATACATGAACCATTGTATTCAAAGTCTCACCCCAAAAGCATCTTGGTAACCCTGCTTGTGATAGTAAACATATTGTTCTTTCAGTAAGCGTTCTATTCATCCTATCATCTAACCCATTTAGTTGAGGCGTCTTTGGAGGTTTCATTTGATGTCGAATATCTTGATCCTTGCAATAATCATCAAAAGAACCTCAATACTCACCTCCCTTATCGGTTCGCATGCACTTTAACTTCTTACCAGTATGTCTCCCAACTAGGGCATGAAATTGCTTGAAGACACCACACACTTAATCTTTAGTCTTCAAGATATAAGGCCCACACTTTTCTTGAATGATCATTTATAAAAGTCACAAAATAGAGACTACCACCAAGCGTCTTGGATTTCATATGACCACAAACATCAAAGTATAGTAGATCAAGCATCTCTGACTTTCTCGGGGAAGGAGATGATTTGAAAGATACTCTAACTTGCTTGCCGGCCAAGTAATGCTCACACTTTTCTAACGGTTCACCTTTCATTTCCGGTAGGAGATTCTTCTTTCCCAAAACCATTATTCCCTTCTCGCTCATGTGACTAACTCGTTTGTGCCACAATTCAGTTGTACTCTTGTTCTCAACTGCATTAATAATGCCACCATAAACTCTACCTTGTGTCACATACAACGAAGCACACTTTTCAGCTCTAGCCACGACCATAGTACATTTAGTGAGCTTCCATAAGCCACCACCAAAGGTATGATGAAAAGCTTCATCATCTAGCTTACCTACTGATATCAAATTCAAACGAATATCAGGAATATACTTAATATTTTTCAGAATAAGAATTGTACCGTTTTTCGTCTCCAATCGCACATTTCTTATGCCAATAGCTTTTGACATGCCTCGATTTCCCATTTTAACATTACCATAATTACCAGATGTATAAGATGAAAAGAGATCATTTCGACTTGTATCGTGAATGGAGGCATCGCTATCAGAGGATCCTTGTGACTTTCTCCTTATCTCTTTGTTATGACAAATTAACAAAGTAACATCTTCTCTTTGTCATGTTGGTTGTCTCTCTTGAGCTTTCGGCAATACTTTTTAATATGCCCCTTTAGACTACAGTGATAACACTCTACATTAGTATACATGTTCTTACTCTTGCTTCTGTCTCTACCCTTTGGACCTTTGCTCTGGCTCTTTTCTCTTTGTTTTGTCACTAAGACTTCTTAGTGCAAAGAGGATCCTTGTGACTTTCTCCTTATCTCTTCATTCAGAGCACTCCCTTTAGCCAAATCCAATGTCATAACACCATATTAAGCTGAGTTAGATAATGACGTCATGAACGTCTCCCACGAGTCCGATAATGTACCTAGAAGCCACAAACTTGCACCTCATCATCGAACTTGATACTCATTCCTACAAGCTGATTAATAATTCTTTGAAAAACATTAAGATGATCTGTCAACGGAGCCCCATTATGATACTTCAAACTCATCATCTGTTATATCAAGAACAACTTATTATTACCAGTCTTTCGAGCATATAACTACTCAAGCTTGCTCCATAAACTGCGTGCATGTGTCTCTCCACTGATATGATTCAAAACATTATCATCCACCCACTGTTTAATATAGCCACATACTTGACGATGCAATAAATTTCATTCACCGTCAGATTTGTTTTCAGACTTGACTTCGCTGAAAATCGGTAGATGATAATCTTTCACATAAAGAAGATCTTCCATCTCCCCTTTCCAAACATGATAATTTGAACCATTCAGACTAACCATTCTACTTGTATTAACTTCCATTATTTAACACAAGATACCGATTAAATTACATTCCCTCTGATACCACTTTGTTAGGGAAAGAACGAATCTAATAGAATAATTTGATACAACGGGATTAAATAATTCTCCTCACCTGTGCAAATCTCGTAAGAATCTATCAATCAGAGCAAATCCAACAAGCTAATAAAATATAGCAAACAAAAACACAATAGGCACGCACAATTTTAGCGTGGAAAACCTTCTCAAGGCGAGAAAGGAAAAACCAAGGGACCCTCGAGGGCGCTTAATCTCCACTATCAATATAATGGGTACAACGAGTTCTCTCTAAATACAATTAGAGCATCACAATATCTCAAAATTAAACAATTTTGGCTCAAGCCACAATTACAAGAAAGAGTAGAGAAACTTCACCGAATTGGTGGCACACGATCAGAAAATCATATCAAATCACTTGGACCACCAAATGCAAATTCCAACGGTCAGAACGTAATACCACGTCTTTCGAACAACCTTTCCAAAAATTAGCATGATCGAACGGTGGATCGACCTCCGATCAGACTCAAGAACCTTGTTGGTTAGCCCTGAGAGTAGCAGAAAATTTTGCACGAATTTCACTTTATTCCTCTCTTGTATTGCCTTTTTCCTTCTCTCTATTGCCTCATATTTATAGAAGAGCAATTAGGGTTTTCTTCTCCATGTGGGATACTAATCACATTGGATTTGGGCCTCAACTTATTTAATAAAAACCCAACAATTTTTGTTGGGGAGAATCGTAGCCTTACCTAGGAGGAGCACCAAAAGAAAACTCATACACACATTAGAGCCCACATTTGACCCAAAAGACTAGCCTATTGGATTCAGGCTCCAATTGTGTATATTAACTCTTCTTATACCTTGTAATCTTCCGATGTGCGACTTTGAATTCACATGTGGACATAACAATCTCCCCCTCCACATTGAGTCTCATCTCATCGGTCTGGCTCCCCCTAAGCTCACATACTTTACCTTGGTCTAGTCTCCCACTTAACTATGAGAGTATACCGAACCAGGCTCTGATACCACTGTTGGTGAGAATCGGGCTTTACCTAGGAGGAGCACCCAAGGAAAGCTCACACACATTAGAGCCCACATTAGACCCAAAAGACTAGCCTATTGGATTTAGAGTCTAATTGTATATATTATTTCTACTTATACCTTGTAATCTTCCGATGTGAGACTTTGAACTCACATGTGGGAATAACACTTATAACATCAAGAATCGAGTCTCTTGTGGTGGTAGTGAACATGGTCTTGCACCCAACTGTTATGTTAAGGGCCGGGTAGACAAATTGTGCATTGTCCTTAAAAATTATTTAAGGACATCATATCACACAACACAGTCGATACTTTTTTAAGGGTAACATACTCTATCCATGTATGCAGTCCTTATGGCAAAATGGTGGAGTGATTATTGCAGCTAAAAAAATATGCATATAAAGCAAATATTAGATTTGAAACATGTATGTTTGTATTTGAAGCATATTTGTATTTGAAGCATATGCCACCCTTATGGCAAACAATATACTTGTATTTAAAGCATATGTTTGTAACTGATTACAACCCAAAACTTAAATAAAAGAATAAAAAGCGTGATACATATGAGTCCAAAATACAATATTCATCTTTGAATTATGCTCCTCCTAATTGTGTAACTCCATCTCATAACTAACAAAATTATTTTTATCGTTTGCTAAGTTGACATTAATTATGTACACTTAACTCAAAGATAGCATAAATGTTCGTAAAATTCTTGGTAAACAAATATGCAAGATTTTCATAATGAATATGCTTGGTAACAATCTCACGGCATTTCTGAAGTTTGTGTGTCGAAAACCTATGATTGATCAAGCTCAAATTCCAAAACATTATTAGTTATATACATGAATCTTCATCTTCTAGCAGCTAGGTTTAGGGTGGAGTTCTCAAATTAACAAGATCGATCCCTATAGGCCAGATCTCAAAGCCATTCATGCATTCAAACACAGGTAATTAATCAAGCATAACATCAAAATATTAATGAAGTATATACACTAATTAAGCAATAGATGTTGAGCCAAGAAATGATATAGGTTTGGTGAGGGAGGAGAGGCAGACCTGGTGGTGGCGAAATCATAGAGCTTGCCGGTACAAGAGAACACGATAAGTCCAACCTCCGCGTCACAGAGAATCCCAAGCTCCTTGGCCTTCTTGAACAGGCCACTCCTCCTCTTCGAGAACGTCACTTGCCTGCTCGTACAGTTCTCTATCCTCTTTATCACTATCTTTCCTCTCCCCATTTTAATCAAACACCAAATTATAATTATTAGGGAAAATCAAATCCAGAGAAAATAAAGAGTTGACGAACACAAACACACTGTGTCTTTCTCAGACCAAACCGGCGGTTTTCAAAACCCTCCTATATAAGGAAAGTTCCACGAACACGATACCGCCGATATGGTTTCCCAAAACTGCTAAGCGGTTTTCAACACCTGGCCAAACCGTTGTCCGAGGTTTTTCTTTAATCGACGCGCTCCAGCCGCCTGCCCAATGGATCGCTGACGCGTGTATTTGAGAGTTCGTACATCGTGGTTCGGAACCTCACTTTTAAATTCCCGTTTTACCCCTAGGAGTTCCCGAAATTGCTAGGGCATATCCAGCCTGAACTGGAGTGTTTAGATCTAAGCTCGTTTTTTGTAAGTTAATAAATACTTCAGTTACTGTTTCTTGGGTAACTTAATTTCTCAACTAATTATTACAAGTGAAATGTTTCCTAATTCAAATATCATGTATCCTGTAATTTCTCTTTTCATTTATCAGTGTTTCATTAATAATTGTCAAAATTATTAAAAAATTTAATTATTTTATTTTAAGAAAAAAGAGACGAGCGATTACAATCAGAATTAAAGCGTTTGGTACATCAACACTACTAAGTTCGAGATGAGGAAGTAGTGAACCACTTTATTACCTAACTTATAAAAGAAAAATACATATTTACGATCCTAGTAACATAACTAATTAAAAAGAAAGGAGAAGATATTGACTTGTAACCACGAGCAAGCATATATATATATATATGGTAGTAAAACTTTTAAACTATAGATAATTATTTATTAAGAAACAGATAAATAAATTATAACGCCAATCAAGTGCAGGTTGTTTCACTTGAGATTTGAATTTTTTTGTCTCTAGACGGTGATTGGTTATGGAAATCACAGCCATACCACTTGTTAAAAGTGGATTACTAATTTACTATGCTTATTTATCCAAACAAAGAAACATATTTTTCCTTATTGGTGTGCTCTTAATTTCACTTAAAATATTCACTTAATTTATTTCACTTTATTGAAGAAAAACATTTCACTTAATTTATTTTATCCTCAGTGTTAAAAAACGGATAAAATTAAAATAATACGTTAAAAGTGAAAAGTCTAAAAAAACCATCGATCACTTCCATAATTTCAACGACTTTTTATTTTTCAACTTAACCCTTTTATCTATTTTTTTATTGGTATGAAGAAAATTTAGGTATATTTGTCTGACCCAAAATATAATTGAATATAACTAAATGAAAATGAAATTTAATCAGAAGAGTTATATATGTGTTTGTGGGTTTATTAGACAAGTTCTCCTTCAATTTTAACACCCGCGGATAAGAAATAGACAAGTTCTATGTCTCGTGCAAAAAAATATTAAAATAGCTATTAGAACTTATAAATAAATATAAATTTGACAGTTAAATTTTACAATTAATTCCCAATCTAAATTACATTTTTGTCATATATTAGAGTTACATAAAAGGGTATATATGCCAAGCGTCAATATTTCACAAGGCTAAAATCATAAAATAAACCACGTGTCATGCCAGTAAAAGGGAGGGTAAATAAAAAGAAGCAAAAGAGTTACTGAACTTTTTCAGATATTAAGGTTTCCAAATAAGGAACATTTGACGGCGTGCCTGAAAATGCTGGTATCGATTCTTTCTTTTTTTGGCAAAAACCATGAAACAGAAATAAAAATCTAATTGCAAGCCAAGTGCGAGTACCATACTCTTGTCCCTCCCTTCCTCTCCTCAGAAAGCATCTGCCCAACTTGATCCATTTGCCAAAATTATTGTTTTTTTCTCCATTAATAAATTGCAAGTTGAGTCAAATTGTCCCCACAATGTCATTATTATTATTATACAGAAATTGCCTAAACTTTGTTGTCTTGGGTTGTCTTGGGTTGGCATGGCTTCTTGTATTCTTACAAAGAAGTACCTTGACCATTGTAGAGACCCTGAGAATCACTCATTTTCTTAAATTCACATTTTTTGTGTATCAATTTTTGACTGGTAATATGATTTACATAAAAAGAAATACTTAAATAGATCAAGTTGTCTGTGATATTTTACAAGTACAGGTATTGTGCTTGGCTTTCTATTTTGGCCAAAGTATGCTTATGTTTGCCCTTTGAGTACTTTATGGGTAAATTAGGCACAAACATTTCACATGATTACTGTTTTTTGGAAAGAAACTTTAGATATCTCGATAATTTAAAAAATATTTGTGTTGAAACATAAAATTATGTTTTTGTTTTTAGAGAATGTTGACATAATAAATAATTGAAAGCGCATATAAAGATAAAGTAATTAATAATTTATCACTGTCTGTAACTTATGATAATATTTTGAAATTTTAAAATTAACAATGACGATGGTTGTTATGCCACCATGTATATGGAGAAGCTTATGCTTTAATCAAAACAAAATACAAAAGAGGCCATTATTGCATTGCTTCTCTTAAGCATTTATCTTTGAGCATATCCATGTGGAAATGTGCTCATTTGAATCATATATATGTATATAGCATCCATAGATGGAATGAATTTGCTAACCTTGAATTTCTTTATTCCATACCCCTTCCCCAAATTAAGAAAAGAATAATGAAATTTCAAAATACACATTTTGTGTTTATATAAAGTGTGTTTGCAAAATATTGGTACCTTAATCATAATTATATGCATTGATGTGTTTGTATTTATTTATATTGAGTTTGATAATATTGTTATATTGTTAATTTACATGTATACACGATGTCTTTGAGTACATGTGTAACAATTGATGGAACCAGGTGTAATAAGAGGGCACCTTATATTATAATCCAACAAAATTATGCATTGGCTGCAAATATGTCTTGGTTCGAAAGAACGTCCTTCCGATTTGAATCATGTTTATAACACAACTACAAACTTGTAAATGATGAAACAGAGAATTCAACGAAACAAAAATCATAATTTTTTAATGTATGTGTAGATCCCAAATTAATGTCCGATCAAATCTTTTCTAATTCTGCCCGTTGACGAATATGTTCTACTTCGATCGATGTTCTTCTAGCTTGAGTCAGACGTAGACCATAAATAGAAACTTGTAGACAATTAAATGAAGAATCTAACGAAATAAAAATTATAATTTGTGAATGTGTGTAGATCCAGTTATGGTCTACGATCATTGATGATCTACAAGCAAACACATTTATTTGGCAATAATGATCGTCGATCAGGTCAAACTTGAGCAGGAGGCGGAGACGAAGAGGATGTGAGCATTATAAATTAAAAATGGATGAGAAGAGGATTCTGAATTAAATTATATCTAACTATGTGTTCAAGTTTCAAAAACTAGGAAAGAAGAGCCGTCGAGTGGAATTCATGTCTACCACTAGAATTCATTATGTAATGTATTGGTAAAATCCTGAAAACATCTCTGGGCAAACCTGACTTTCAAGTTTCAACACATTTCTAGGATTCATAATTATTCTCAACATAGATCACATGAAACAATGAATTTTCTATTACTTGACCGTACGTAATATTTAAGAAAATCTGGTAGCTGGTTTTAAATTAATCATTCTTAGCGCTATATGGGAGCCCAAATATGGTACTTGTTGACAGATGCAGCTTATTCTTTATTTCTTTGTTCTACAAAAATTGAAAACTCTGGTGAAGATAAAATATGGAAATTATGGCCTTTAAGTTTTCCATTGATCTGGCAATCACAATAACACCATACTGAAAATTACAAGGTATGTTCCAGTTCCACAATATATATTAGGTTTTACTCTTTTGTAAATTCCATTATTTAAGTTTAAGCCATTAATAATAAGAATAATTTACATGAGCAACCTCTTATTATTTATTACTGAAAATTATTAAAAAAAAATTCTATCGTATGATACTTGTGCAAAAAAAAAAAGTTATTTGTTAATCTTAAAAATGTGCCCTATTGTTTATGGTTTGTTACAAAATGTGTATCTTTTAAAAATGACATAATTACCCCTCACAATTAAGACCTTTATAACGTAATTTTAAAATATAAATTTTAACAAAAATAATTTTCATACAAATTTTAGCACGAGTTTGGAACTGGACCAAACCGGTTCTCAATTTTAGTGACCTAAACCTTGACCCAATATGTGGGAAACGGTTTTGTTTGGGTCTAGTTTCCGGTTTTGCTCAACTAGACATGATTGAATGATTAATTTTGAGATTCAAGGTCTGGCGTCTGCCCAACTAAACCAAAGTAATGTTATATTTCATACATTTTTTCCAATTTAGGGACAAAATTATACGCAATTAAACCAATTTGTAGGAAAAAAAATTAAATCACAAATATAAGAATACTAATTAAAATATCATGAACCGGTTCGTTGGCAATTATAAACTCTTAGAACTGGACTCGAACCGAATTCATCCAGTTCTCAACTTTCATACTCAAATTTAAGTAATAACCACGGTTCTCGATTTTTTTCGGTTTGGATTCTGGTTCGATTCGGTTTTGGGTAAAAAGTGTCCACCCTTAAATTTTAGTTAGAAGATAGAATTAGGAAAAAAAATATTTAAAAAAAATCTTAATTTCATATAAAATTTCGTCACTTTATAAAAATACACATTTTGTAAAAATATGTATGACATTGTGACACCTTTTTGTAATTAACAAAAGACATAACACATTTTTTGCAAAAATATCATACAACGGGATACCTTTTTGTAACTTTTCCTATTTAATATTATTTTCACCTGAGTACTCTGAATAGTTAGATTTAAGGAAAATTTCACTTAACTAACCTGTACTTTACCGGTTTTTCACTTAACTAGCCCATAAGAAGAAATTGGCTAGTGAACCCCATGAACTTGCCTAACGTGTCGCTTATGTTTAACGACGTTAATTTTTGGTCACATGACCAACACATGGGTGATCTTTTTTGTAAAAATGCCATAAAGACCCTTTACCTTCTCGTGGCTTCAAAGACAGAGACCTCTATCGACAAAGACCTTCCAATGGCAATGAGATTTTTGACTCCAAACTTGTGTAGGCGAATGTCGGAGACTCTAGAGGCAGAATCTCTCTGCATCACTGAGTGGTACTACTCCACCACCTCAGGCACTCGTCGCACTTTCGTCGGGACTGGCATGAAAATGGGTTTTGCGAGATTGTGTCGGCGAGTTGATGAGCTCCATGACCTAGGTCGGCGGGAGCTCGAGAAATGATGTAAAGGAGCCGCCCTAACTGGGTTGACGTGAACTGGCGAGTTGAGGAGCTCCATGGCCTTAATCGACGCGAATTTTTCAACCAAACAATCAGATATGTTTTGTATTTTGTTACGAATTGAAAGATGATTGATGAACTAATTACCGGAACGTAGAGGTTATCGGAGAATTGAGTAATGTTGGTGGAGAAAGGGTTGTCGCCGCCGGAAACGTAGGAATTACAGTTGTCAACATGAGAGATGGCAGAGGAACCAGTCGAATTGACAGCGTTATTGAGGAACACATCAACCATTGACGTCTAGGAAGTGGACGGTGATTTCGGGCACACCGCCTCTCACTCGTCACTTACTTTCGTGTCTAACACGCATCAGAACGCGATCGTCTTTAATAAAGTAAATTTGTAAGTTTCCGGCTTTACATGGTCGAACTCTTAGGGACTAAATTGTGGGCTTTATAATTGGGCATTTCGCGCTCTCTTTTCCGACCCGACTCAAAAAAGTAAATTACACTAGAAGGAGGGATTTTTAAACTATACTAAGCACGCAACTGCAACTACCTTACGACTAAAGCAAGAAAGTAAATGTGGGGCGGATGATAGATGGTTGGTCGGAAGTCAAGAATTCGAGAACTTAAGAAAGTAAACAACATGATCAAGACTATCGATCAATCAAACAATCAAACAAGACATCGATGATAGCATGCATTTTATTTGGCTTATGTTTAAATATCGTCACCGTCTATTGAACTTGGTGAAGGCAACGTGTCGGAGTTAACGACCCTTTAAGGATGTTATTACTAACTCCTTGACGGCTTGAATGCCCAACAATTTTTGGTCCAAGGGAAAATGCTCTACGAGCCGATCCCTCGAATCTACTTAAGCCAACCATAGCAAGCTTCTCATGGAGTCGAACTTATGATAAAATATTATATGCTAAGTGATCAAGGTTAGCATACAACATGAAGCACAAAATAGATATCAAACGAACATGCACACATATCAATTACTCATTCAATTACTAGACGTTAATTCATTAACATACAATCGATCAATTTATCACATACAAATTGGACTTATGTCTTAAATACTAAACCCGTCTCACGACATTGAGAACGGCCTAATCTCGGTTGAGCGACCCTCTCGAGATGTTATTACTCACCCTCAATAGTATTAATCCCGACAATCTCAAGCCAAGATGTAGGCGTCAGGCGCCGACACCTCGGTTCTACTTGGATCCACTCACAAACCTTACTCTTAGACAAGTTCATGAGCTAAAAACAAGAGTAATCATGCAAGCAATTAAAACCTTTCACTAATAATTACAAGATTTATATTCAAGCATGTATAGCAAAGTTATGCACAATTTAATCATGCACTAATTAATTAATTAACTATAAAAATCAAAAATCAAGTCAAGATTAAGGTCTAACTCCCATGTTCTAGTGTTTTTAGCCTCAAATCATGGTGCTCAAGCATTCAACTACAAGAAACAACTAGATTCTAAATAAGGAAAAAAATTACAAACACAAACCCAAAGACATGGGTGTTGGGAGGCTCAAGACTCTCATATCTAGCTTTTCTTTGTAGGCTTTTGCCTTCTTTTCCTCTTTCCATGGTGGTGATGGTGGAATCACTCCCTTGGAGCACCAAAAATGGCCTCCAAGGAAGGGTTTTGGAGCCCTCTCTCTCTAGGAAACCTTAGAATTTCGAAACCCTCTCAACCCAAAGTGTGGGTGCTGAAAAATCTGATTTTTTCTCCCTGAAATTAGGGTTTCTGCGAAGCGTGTCACGATCGTGACACACTCACGATCGCTTCGCCTCCGTGTCGTTCGTCGTATCGAGCCACGATTTTTCCAATTTAAATTTTCATGATCGTGACTCCTTGAAATCTTCTCTAATGTAGAGATCTTCACACCCCATTCAAATCGATACATTATGGGTCCCGATCGGACTTCGGATGAGAGATCTACACCACCGGGAAGTTTTATCTTTTGTGCAGAATTTTCTTTACCGATTTTTAGCTCCAATTGTGCTTCATTACCTACAAAAGTCAAAATTTCACCAAGGATAAAATATATCAAAATATTGGATCTAAAAAGCTGAAACGAGTGGAATAAGTGCTATGAATGTGTGGTTTAGCGGGATCAAACGGAGACCGCTTGACCCCACATCAACCATTAAAGAGTTGTCGTTCGAAAAGATGAGCAGAACGTTAACGGTGAAGTGCTCCAGAGACTTTTGTTCGCCGAGACAACGAGAAATTGTACCCACCTCCCATGAAAAATTCCTCCACCGTCACCCGTTTCGACATTTGAGGTAGTCCAAATACTTGCCTTCAATTTGGGGTTTTTCTCATTTGTTCTTGTTATATGCAAGTTTAGGAATTAGAAGAAAAATAGGCATGCTCATTTGGGGATTTAGATTTACTGGTTGTGTTCCTAATCTAGCAGGTTTACATCAATTCATGTATTGAATATGTTTAGGCTTGGATTTTTGTAATTGTTTGGTTGGTGCCATGGTTGATTAGTTTGGTTTAGGGCTACGAGTATTACATGATGATTGATGATGAAGCAATTACATAATTGTTGATTGTTATTCAGTTTCAATACCTTAATGTTCTGAGAAGCTTTTGTACATTTATGTCCGAGTTGATTGTACATTGTGTTTTTGAGTTTGAGAAGAAAGTTCATGAGAGAATGAAGAACACTCTGCGTAATTGTGAGGGAGGTAGAGACTTGAAGAGAGGGAAAAAACACAAAGGTAATAATAAATGAATGACAAAGTTTTAGAAGCTTAATAGTTAATTGTGGGTATTTTGAACTTTTTGCAAACAACGTAACACCATTAAGCTTAAGTGATATGTCAGACAAGTTCAAGAAGTATACAAGCCAATTTCTTCTTCTAGAGTAGTTAAATACAAAACCGGTAAATTACATGATAGCTAAGTGGAGTTTCCTTTAGATTTATTACAATGAGTTTGGGCCGGACGCCTAAGATGAGTGTGCCCAAAAGTTCAGATCGACAAAAAGCCCAATAACATAAAACGACACCGACCGCTTAGGGGACACGTGGAGACCACTTCAACCAATATAGCAATAACAATTAATTAACAAGAACCCAAACAGTCCTCTTCTCTTCTCTTTTCCTTTTTCTCTTGAACAACATTGACCTAAATATCATGATCAAGTAAAAACTATCCTAATTCGCTAATCCTGATTCTGGACAAATTGTTGAGCCAATTAGTTTAGGTATCATGATTCTCTTACATCAAATTTTGATGCAATTGTCTTTATTCTGCGACCTAAATTTTATTTCTCGTTCGCAGATTTTCGGAAACTCCATGGAAATTGTACAGGAAGAAACCACCCGAATCTGCACTCACTGGTAATCGTCAAATAAAATGTTTCTTTTTGTTTTTTGTTTTTTGAGAATTATATGAATTTGTGTCCTTACTCTTTCAGTGACCTCTTAGGTAGATTAATTATTGGATAGCATGAGTTGACACTCTTGTCTTGTGGTTACTTGTAATGGGTAATTTTAAATTGGCCTGACGTTTGATTTGCTTGTGTCACATTGATCGAATGATATTTGGGAATTGTTTGTTTTTGGAAAAAAATAATGGAAATTTAAGCTGCTGGTTGTGGATTTAGTTTTATCTATGCAATATTCGACAGCTACATACATGGTTCAAAGCTAAGTAAGAACCTGATCAAAAGTACTAAAACATCTATCTCGGTTCCATATTTCTTATATAATGTTGATTTTATTATATAAGTACCAGAAAGTATGATAGATTTTAAGGTTAGATAAGGTTCCCTCAACAGCTGTAAGGAAACGAATATTTGAAGCTTTTATGGCCTATCTAACATCATTTTTCATTCAATTTACATTCCAATATATAATTTTTGTATTTAGATTTGTACGAGATGATTGCACTTGGGCATTACGTTTTCTTTTCTGTTTCCATCACTTTCCTGTCTTTCCTTTCCCTTTCCACTTGTATTTTGAATGCCCAAAGCTGTAATCGTCTTGTAATGTTCGTTATATAAATTTTTCCTTCAATGTTGTATTCCAACTACATATATTCCAGATAGTTTCTAGTTTGCTGGTGAGCTCGAATTTAGTAATAAGTAGTTTGTTTGTGTTGCAGTGACAGGGCTATTCCTTCTACAAACATTGACTTGCACTTTGCTCATTGCTCACGGAATCTTGAGAAATGTAAAGTGTGTAGTGATATGGTTCCAAAGAAATATGCTGAGGAACACTACTCCAATACTCATGCTCCGGTATGTTTGTTAATCTCCCCCACAAAGGCTTTGTTGCTAGGATGATCTAAAAATGTGATCTCAGGTTGTTATATTATGGTTCATGATGCACCCAGAGGGTGCACCTTGTTTCAAGTGACTTTTGCACGTGCATTTTTGGCAAAATCTGGATGGATGGGTTTGTGTGGATGAAGGGCATTTATCCTCCATTTGAAATAGGGAAATAAAGGGAGGGTGTGTTTTAGTCATCAATTAATATCAAGCATAACTACTATCCATGCATCCTCTCATCCTTGTTATACTGCAAATTGTTGGAATTGATGAGATTTATTGATTTATCCTAATATCACCGAACTTAGTGAAGGATTTGTTCTCCTCCTTCCAGCCAAACCAAGCAGGATATAGTTGGCTACTTGTTCTTTAGTATACTTCCTAATCAATAAAAACATTAAATATCACTTAAATTTATTTTGCCCTGCACATATTGAATCGATAACTGCACCTTATACTTACTTGACTGACCTTATACTTCCCAATCAATAAAAATATTAAATATCACTTAAATTTATTTTTTCCTGCTTATATTGAATCGATAACTGCACCTTATACTTACTTGACTGACCTTTCAAATAATGACATGTTACGGACCTTTTCACGCACCTTATACTTATTAACACCTATTCAATTGAATATGCATTACGGACAACCATGTCCCTAACAGCATAAGATAATCATTGAGGTCTCTTGCTAGACCCTTCATTCACAATGCAGTAGATTATGGTTATAGATCTTGCTTTAGCAATAATACATGCAAAATTTCTTATCCCATTCTACTGGTCCTAATCGATCCCTGTTTGATTAACCTTCTGTCAAAAATGAACTTCATTTTTTAGTTCAGTTAAGATTTCTTGTTCAGCTTAGCACTTTAACCTTTCACGCTGTTTATATTTAGTGGAGACAAAATTGACCGCTCGGTATTAGTGCAGGTAGTGTGTTCATTGTGCAGTGAGACAATGGACCGTGAAACTTTAGGCGTACATAAAGGCGAGAACTGCTCCCAAAGGATTGTCACGTGCGAGTTCTGTGAGTTCCCGTTGCCTGCTATTGACCTAATAGAGCATCAGGTACTAAGTTATTTGTAATTCTGAATTAGAAGACAATATCCAATAATATAAAACTGTCCCAACTGGCAGTAATGTGTTTGTGTCGTTAATTTTAGGAAGTATGCGGGAACCGGACAGAACTTTGTCATCTATGCAACAGATATATTAGACTGCGAGAAAGATATAACCATGAAATTAGTTGCAATGGTGTTCCAGATACTACTGTTGGTGCTTCCAGGTAGATATACCTCTGAAGTATTTTTTTTAATTGATCTCGTTATTACTTCAATATGTTAACATGACAGCAAATTTTCCTGCCATCGTTTATGTAATTTAACATGTCGGCATTCTGTAACTAACAGGCCTTGAAAGGTATATCTGACCTGCATTAGTTTTTCTGGTGTACTCGAAACAATAATATTGCTAGCTACTGTTACCTTTAGGACATTGTCCTACAATTCAAAGCATAATTGCACCACCACAAATTAGTTACTCATGTTGCTTCTTGCTACAAAGTCAAGTTTATTTTTCCTCTAATTCCATGCTATTACTGGAATCTGAAATTGTAGCTGACCCTTGAGCCAAATATTCTTTTCCTATCTGTCTATGTTTCTTGTGTGGAATCTCTGTGTGGATATTGTTGCATCAATATGCAGTATATAGCTGGTTCAGTAAGCATATACTTGAAAAGTACCTTCTGTGTGGAAGTTACTTCTTTAGCATAATATATGTGACGTGTGTCCGAGTTACCTGCACATATGCAAACATCCAGACGTTAAATCGTGGATTTTAGAGTATGATGTGAATTACGAGAATGTTTTGGTAAAATGTCAGTGATTGGGAGTACTAGATATGACTGGCACTATCTTGATGTCTTGTAACCTTGTTTGTTGTTCTTTATAAACTTGCATGACGTGTTTGGTTGCTTTGGATTTTGTGTTATATGAAGGGATGTAAGGGAAGGTGAAAGAGGGCAAGGTGGTCAAGGAAGGCCGGCACAAGGGGCTCCGCGGGGGCATATCATATTCACTATTGCTGTAACAGGCATTGCCGTTCTACTTGGATCTCTTTTTTTCCAGAAGAAGGCGAATAGTGACCAAGTGAATTAGCAGCAGAAATATACTCACATTGAGCTCATGTATATTAGGTTCAGATCTTAAAACGAATTGGGGCGTCCCGTATTGGACCCATTTGAGATAATATAATGTCTGATTGTGCAATTGTGTTTTGCTTGTTTGAGATAATTTTCATGGTCTTGTCAAGAATTAAAAGATTATATGCATATTCTGTTCATGTATATTATAGCAATCACGGTCACAATTTTAATACGTTCACTGTATTGTCCAAGAAGGCATAGATCTGTCTGGTCCTGACCTTATAATTTTATAAAATTGTCCTTAAAATTAAACTTTACTTTTCAAAAAAAAAAAGAAAAAAGTAATTTTTATATTTTTATTTTCCAGCTCATTTTTTATTCAAATTTTATAATTTAATATTTTAGTTAAAAATATTATACAATTTTTATAAAAATACACATTTTATACGAAAATACAAAATTAAAGTAAAGTAAATAACACCGGCCTCTTGCAAAAATATCATATTATAAAACATTTTTCTTATCATTCTTTAAATAAAAGACACGACAAAACCAATTTTCTTTATCCATCTCTCATGTCAAAATGACAATTCAAATAAAATAATTATTTTCACCGCAGAGCTAACATCCTTATTCATTGAACTTTATTCTCTTGGAATGACATTCTAAGCGTAAACCTGAGACATAATTAAACATAAAAACACAACATAACACAGCACGTCCATATATAATCATATAGACCATATGCCATAAAAGAATATGAAGAAGTCGGTCAAAATTAAATTAACTTCATAATTTGACCTTCTTTTTTTGTATGTACACACTTCAAATTGCTTAATCATTTGAATACATTACACGATACATAGTTTTAAAGAAATTATGAGTAGAAACTAATTTGAATACTAGCTAGCTAGCTATGTAGTAGATTGGTTGAGTCTTTTCTTGGTTTCTTGAGCCTCATCGGCGGCTTCTACTTGCATCTTCGCCGTCGCCAGATCGGCTTCTGCTGCTTCCTGCTCCGTTTTCGCCGTCAGCTTCTTCCCCTTTTATTTCAACGACATGATTAAATCAGACAAAACTAAACTATTACTAATCAAAACGAAATGATGCAACAACTGTGTACCTGACCGACGAAAAAGGCCTTCACATAACGGGCCTGCTCTCTCAACGAAGCCGCCGCCGATAAACAACCGCTCTTTACCCGAGACATCGCCGCAGCCGGCGGTGGCGCCGCAGCCGGCGGTGGCGCCGCCGCTGGCGGTGGATATCTACTTTTTTCCATTATGTTTTGATTTGATTTGGTCTCACAGATTGTATTGCACCCATTAGATTAGATTAGATATATGAAAGGGTTCTTCCACGTGGCACTTTTATCTCCTGCCATGCGTCCATTACTCAAGCAGCTTCTAGTTTCAAGAAAGTTTGATTCCTGTATTCTATAACATTTTATACAAAACTCCATTATAATATGTTTTTCCACTGTATATTAAATTATCTTCATGTAAGAGAGAATTATTTTTTACATTTCATCAAAAGATTTAAAGCACCCACCTATGATATGAGAATTACTTTTGCTATGGAAAACCAAGTATTTAAGTTTATACACCTAGCCATTATTAATTAATAAATAATTGTAGAAAGGGAATATTGAATATTTTTACAAGTAAGATTTTGATTTTATTAATCAATAATCAAATAATGAGTATTTTCCAATGAAACCATACAGTAATAACAATATATTTTCCACTGATTGACAATGAACCAATCTTCATGCTATGAATCTCGACTTGAAACAGTTCAATTTGGAAAATAAAACAAAGGAATTTACAGCTCACTTTTCTCCCTCTACCTGAAATGGGCTCTCAAAACTCAAGCTTGAGCTATATTTCTTCAGCTCAATGCTTCCTCTGCATATGCATAAAAACAAAATAGCCGTCAATTTATGCAATGCCCAAACATCAATAGGCATGCACAAATACTGTTCTCAACTTCTGTGTGCATTTCTCTGGAAAATTTCACGTTTGCAGTAGTAAACACCTTTAAGAATGGCCAAAGTAACCTTCTCAATCTTAACAACATGCTTCACATCTTCTACTTGGAAGCGATTACGTTAACAAAGGCTCAAATGGGAAATAGGTAATGAGGAAATAGCTTTTCATTCTCAACATATCATCCCCAATTCTTCCTATACCCATTATAGGTGTGCCTATATTCTTAACTTACTGACATTGGACGTTCTATCCGTGCGAGACAGAGTAGAAGTACCACAACTATAAACTTTAATCTATATTGAACCTTCAAAGTAGTAAAATAATTAGTCGTCTCCTTTAGCAATTTAAGTTCTAAAAATATAAGAAAGGTCATACTTGACGTTTTAAGGCCTCAGGTAACTTTTCTCATCTCATAAACACCTCAAGGAACATTGTGCCTCAAAAACTACAAGAACTTTCTTTTTCTCGGCTCAAAGTAAATTTCCAATGTAGGAGGTCTTAAAAAACCATTTAGGTTGTATGACAACGACTAAGTTTGGGCCATCATTCTTGAGCCTGTGATAGGAAATAACTTTATCTTAAAACTTCGTACAAAGATAAGAACCAAAACTTAGACTGCCAAGGCTCTGATACCAAAAACTACGCACATAGTGAGTACAACCACTTAGGAGGTTTACTGGATCAAAGGGCACATAAATTTTAAGCATATTTGACTGAACATGGTAAGTTGAACAAAACATAACATGTGAAACTCAAGAATTCTTTCTCTGTGAAGTCGAAATTCTATACTACTACTTTGTTTGAGTAAATACATTCCCAGCTAAAGCAAGTTCTATATAGAGATATAATTACATGACTGTATGTGAATGCAATAACTCCACGGCAATCTTCAAAAAAGCATAATGAAACTAATGAATAAAATGTATGCAACCAATCCATTTTCAAAAACAAAGTCGAGGCAAGCCACGTGAATCCTTTATCAAAGCGTTCTTTGGTTTGTTTCTTCCAATTGAAAGTACTCTACTATTAAGTTATTAACACCAAGCTCTCTCATCTCTTTTCTTACTACACTACATGTTAACTTAGGCCTACCCATACCGTTTCTAATTTCTCTTGATTAGAGTTTCTCGCCCTTTCGTTCAAGGTCAACACTAACTAGCTTCCCTACATTGCTCCAAATTCTATAACTAGTTAAGCTAAAAAAGCAAAAGAAATCTTATACTTAATAAACATATCTATCACATAAGTTAACTGAGAATCATCAATCTGAAGCCTTTACATGAATAAAACATAATGCAAGTATAAACACTGGCTAATGGCTATTGTATATAGTAGTCCGATTCAGGACTACAAGACAGTATCTTACCTTGCGTTTCTTAAGTTTTCCCATCTTGCTGCTACCACTACTGAAGCCTGTGGTTGAATTGTCTTGATAATCTTCAATGGGTAAAGTTTTAATTTCATCATAGAAACTCTCTGTCAGATCATGCAACCTGATAGAAACAAATCAACAACAGTTGCACATATAAGAACTATTCAGTTTCCAGAGTGTTCAACAAATATCTGCACACAATACTTGTAATTTCAAAATAAATGCATTGCAACATACCCATTTCTTGACTTCTTCAAGTGCTTCTCTCTCTTTTTCTCCATCTTTGTGAGAGGAGCTCGAGTGAAAAGCTCCTCTTCTCGTCGTGCACGCTCTTCCCATTTTTCTCTGTATCGAGTAAGTTCTCTACTTTCAGCTCCAGTGACTTCTCTAACCTGTGTTTCACCCGCCAAAAATAAGCGGATAAAGCAAAAGCTACATGTGGCCCTTCAGACCCAATTTCACCAAAAGGTAGTCCTGAACTAACCTCTTCAGGTCTTCCCTCCAAATCATTCATCAGCTCTCTCACATAAGCACTCTGCCCAGATTGACGTAAAAGTTCCTTCTCCCTTCTCAAAGCATTCTTTTCCTCCATAGATGTAGGAGCAAATTTGGGAGGTCAATAAACACCAGTACCATCCTGCAGAATACAGATACAAGCTTAAAAACAAGGAAGTTTATCGTTTCTCAAACAGCATAGAAAAAGAATAATCAATAGGCAAACTCAAATAGCAGGGGATATAATATTAATTTCTATCAACCGTATTAAATTGAAGCGCTAGCCAAGCAGTCTGTGTCTTTATGCTTGACTTACCTCAGAAGTCATATCTGTTTTGCTAACTAGCATGTCAGGGTTTGGGCGATATCTCAGCAAATCTTCAGTTTTCTGGGGTGCATTTGCTTCCTTTTCACTCACACCTGCTACATCTGTTGTGCCAGAAGTCACCCTTGTAACCTTCTGAATTTGGTATTGGAGTTTTTTATCACGAATATGACAAAAAGTATAAGCGATATTGACTAGGTGATAGTTGAGCAACAAGGAGAAATGTGAACAGATTCTGACCTTTTCCAAAAATAATCGTATCTCCACAAACAACTGGATGTCCTTCTATCGAGTAACCTTTTGCTTTGCGGAGCAAGTAGTAGACAATTGATTGGCTATAGTTTAGAAACAACAAATGCTTGGCTTCGAGATAGCTCATCCCATCGGCTGTTGGCAATTGTTTTGCTTTGACCTAATATACAAGACAAAGACAACACTGAATGTAAGACCAGATTCTAAACAGACCTTTCAGTTTCAAGTAAAAAAATAAGAAGACACACACTACTTGTAAAACAAACTTCCATCAAAATTTAAGAACTTCACATTTATTCATGGTTGAGGAGAAAAGTAAAAATGTGTTGTGGTTTCGAACTACATAGCAAAATCAGAAATACAATGCACAAAAGCAATCATGTGTAGGAAAAGGAGTGTACTTTTGATACAGGAGATGGGTAATAGCAGATTTGGTGGCTAATAGCTATAGGACTGACGCTGTGGATAGGCACCACAAGGTAGCGGCAATGAGGGGGCGGTGATGAAAATAAGTGTTCAACATCGTTTTAATTACTGATGAAAAAAATTACCAAGAGCTCGATAGAGCTTGTCTTGGTGTCATAACAACCAATAAACTGTACCAACGATGACCAAATTTGGAGTACAAATGCAACAATTCTTGATTGCAGTGAAGAATTGTCCTACTAGCCTTGCTCGAGCATCTTTATATCATCATCATCCCCTTCTTTTTCCTTTCTCTCTCTCTCATTATATTGTACAATTTCAGCATTAAAAAACAATAGCATCCACAACCCAATACTTAAAAACCCTTAATCAATTTATTTGAACAATTTTAGCATTCAGGAAATAAAATTGAAGCAAGACGAGGATTTGAGGGAGAAAAAAACTGAACTTGTTCATGCTTTCGTCGTCGAGACCCTTCGTTTTGTTAATTCCCTCCATAATCATAAATGTAC
This sequence comes from Geranium rotundifolium, assembly GCA_963920655.1. Classification (NCBI taxonomy): domain Eukaryota; kingdom Viridiplantae; phylum Streptophyta; class Magnoliopsida; order Geraniales; family Geraniaceae; genus Geranium; species Geranium rotundifolium. The sequence continues at coordinate 9,477,979 of OY987319.1, read as the reverse complement.
AAAGCAACCGCAGAATTCTGACCCGACCCGACCCGTATTTAGTTAGGGCTTCCAGAGAGCCAACTGGGCTGAACATTTTAGGCCCAATTAATTTCTGAGCGTGAACATTACACTTCCAGGACAGGAGAGAGGTCGTGAGTTCCGATCCATGTCGGGAGGAATGGGATGAGTTTCATGGGTAAATAAGGAATTATGCAAATTATTTGGAAAAAAAGTAATGAATACAGGTGTAAAGGAGTCGAATCGAGACTCGATTTAAAAAGGTTGGGCTCGACTCGTGAAAAAAATGTTTGACTTGAACTCAGCTTAGGTCGAACGAGTTTATATGATTGATCTCGAGTTTGGCTCGAAAATTTTGACAATTTCGAGCTTGACTCAACTTGATTCACTTAATTTTCAACACAAAATATTCATTAAGTTAAATTTAAAAATTACAAAAAATATGTATATATATATAATCAAATATTAAACTAGCAATCTCGAGATCGGATCAACTCGATTCGTCTTGTGTAGATTCTATATAAATATTTATTAGAAAGAAAAAATATTTGATTAAATATCAAACAAGTTGGCTCAAATAACTCATTTGTAGCCCTACCAACAAGTTACATTATTCAATCTGCAGCCCTACCAACAAGTTACGTTATTCAATTTCAATTTACATATAATTCATAATCTAGAATAATATAAGAAAATTATATGACAAATATATTTGAAATGATATGCAACTCATTATTTCAACTTATTAATGAATTCCTGAATCATGTATCAAAACTTTTTTTGAATCATATATTAAAACTTGTTTGGTCAAGTGGTATATTCGTCTATCAGCCTTAATGACAAAAGCTCTTGCATTGGATCTGCGAACTTAATATTGAGATGGATAAGAAATTCATATTGACGGCTTAAAAACTTGCTTACTAAATATATATGGTTTAGGAGGCTTGGAGCCATGTGTACCTACATTAGTTTCCTTAATGATATTTTAACCTTACTCTTCAAATGCATGCGAAACCTACAGTAAAGCATTGCAAATCTTAAACTCCAAAGATGAACTCTGGCAAACACAGAGAAACAAGTGAAAAGGAGATGGCCTCAAGTATTGTACTATGATGTTATCTATACATTCAATAAGGGTAGGGGAAGCAGAAAGATACAATCACTAGAATAGAAGGCAAAACAACCTTGTACAGTGAACTCGAGGTCTTCAAACTTTCTGCTCAGATATTGCTATGAGAGACTTGAGAAAGTAACTAGGTTGTGACCATGGAAGTTTGTTCCGCAATCCGAGTCATTTGCCTCCTATTTAGGGAAAACACACAAAAATGAAATACCACCACCACCTACTTATATTGCAGTGTCAGTGACGATGTAAGAGAAGCAGGGGTAAAGAGGGCCGAGGATGAACCCCATTTACATACCTGCTCAGTTGGGGTCAGTGAATTATCCTGGGTTTTCTTGGAAATATCTCTCATTGAGCCCTGCATAAAATTCATGGTTAAGAACATAAAAAGATGAAAGCGACAAAATCAACAAGTGAACCTAGAAAGTAATGCTAAAGCTTTTATGCGTACTAATCTAGACACGGACACTAGTTTAAAAAGTTTAGACCTCTGGTTATGATGATCCGGCTGCAAACCAATAAAACACTCATATGTGCATGTTTGCATTAAAAACATCTGATCTACAGATATAGCAGGAGTGGGCTGCTTTATATCACAGAGAGGTTGGAGTTTGGAATTTGGGACTTATAGATTAATGTAAGATGTATTTTAAATAGATACTATCAGCTTGCTTTCTTAATTTCTTATTGCACAGTTTTCAAATAAAACCAGCCACTCCTTGGAGTAGTAGTAGGAGCCAAGAGGTATGAAAAATCAGCAATGTATTAGAGTTCTATAAGCTTATACTACCTTCGTAGAAATAAAACCTATGAGGCAGTGTTTTATCTACATAAGCCACCAGGGGCTTTGTGAATTAAGTGATATGAGTGATGAGATTGCTAATACAAATAATACAAATTTTCCAATCAAAGACATTGAGATTAAATTTATTCTTTATTTTCACCATCTTTTCCATTACAATTTTCCAAGTCAAGCCAAGTTTTCACGAGAAAGTATCATTTTATGAGTTATGACAAGTAGTAACCCTTGACCAAATTGACCATTTGGAAAAACACGAGAAAGTGGCTGCTATATAAGATCAGAAAGCTAAATTACACAGCACATTCCTCTCCTTAATCTCAATCTTTTTTAACAGATTTGATAGGTCGAAGAATATGAACAACCAAGGTATGTGTGGTCATTACTTTGACATTTTCACAGAAGACTTCAAGCTTTCCCAAAGAAAACTTCCTCTTACCAAAGGATAAGAAAAAGTGTTTGCATCATGTCATCAACTTTTAAAATTTAAAGGCACAGAAAATAACATCCACTTGCATAATACTAATAATCTGATGTATATGTTTCATGTTTAAACATGGGTAGCCTTTTGTTGCCTTCTACAACCATTTTCATAGGGTTCTCACAATTGCATGTAGCATATTTATGTTCACTTACACTGGATTAGAAATTTGAGAAGTTTGAGAAATAAAGAAAAAAATTATCATTCTTTTGTATTGTAGAGCTATTTTAATATCCAGAAGTTTCTGTTGACGCAAAAATTTACAAATTCTAATATGCAAACTCTAAATCCCAATATGCAAATGCAGATAACAAGTTAATATAGTAAGATGTTTAGCATTAGTAGGAATTGCATACTCTATTTGCCCAGAAAAGCCCACATGCGTTGCAGAGAGACCTTGGACCAGTTGGTCCACGCCGCATCATTGGAGTTGAATTAGAGCTAATTCCACAATGAGTACATCTACATAATATAAGCATAATATTAAAAGATGAAATGAACAATTCCTTTGTAATATCTAACTAAGAAACATTTTATTAACAATAATTAATCGGCAATACCCCCACCATGGGGATTGGAACCAGCGACCTCACGCTAACTTGGAAACATATGAAGAGAAGGAAAACAAACAAAAAAACTGAAGTAATGAAAAGCTCAAATATGATACACTACTCACAAGGTTTCTGCCGAGAGCTGTTCCTCTTGCCCGGAATCCTGGGATGTGCTCCAGCTGTTAGCTCCGTCAGATTTTTTTGCAGAAGTAAACTGACCCTTATTGCGCTGCATCCTGATGCAGCAATGCGCATACAAATAAACACAAACATATAAATTGGTAAATCTGGTAAACAGCAACCATAGAAGCACCAAAATAGCATAATGGAGTGAAGTATCACAGAGCTGATAGCCGGCAGTTAACTAACTTCCATGTTTCCACAGTACAACACAACACTAGGAACAACCAATAAATTTAACAGAAAAGGTGTACTCCACAGATTTGTTTCACATGAATATGAGGGTTACTTTTTTTCAGGAAGCATGCCCATTGACAGATATAAATACAGAAGTAAATAAAAATATTAGAAAAGATGTCCAGATCTGTCGATGAAGGCATTTTGAGGTCTATTTAGCTTAAATTGTAATATTGACATCAAGGTATTTAGATATCTAAAGTTTAAGAGATTGCATCACAGAACTTCCATTTATCCAGGTGACATGCCGTCTAAGTTCAGCTTGCCATAGGAACAGACCTTTCAAGGAAGATATGTCTTGGATAAAGAAGGTGAAACTTCTATCAAAACTACTAGCTAATTCCTCCATGAAAGACGATTTTTAGGCCTGTCCTGTAAAGCACCCTGCAACACTTTGTTTGGCTCTTTAGTTCCCTAGCTTATGGCCTTCATTAATCTTAAACTTCAACTATTTGTAGTTTACATTACGGAAAATTTCATGATGATGTATGCCTGCAACTGTTCATAGCACCCAGTAATCAAACTCTCCTGCCTCAGAGTTGTATGACAACCTAGAAACTAGACAGATACCATTAATTTGAAGCTAAGGTACTCACATATTAGACAAGTTTCACCTATATGCACGATATTTATAAGAGAGAATTTTATGTGCACAAAATGATGATAGATCTATTCCAATATGTGGACAAAAAGGCTGCCACTACAAAAATTATGTCAACAAAATGAGCAAATTTATTAGCATATCCAGTAACTAACATGTATACAGATTAGAATGTGAAGGCGTCGGCTATCAAATAATGAATACATAAAGCGTAATTGAACTTCAAATGCTGCAAGCAAATAGCCAAATACAACACTGATTGGAGCAGCCTTCCCCACATGGGCATGGCTGTATCCTCAGAATGCTGCTGTAATCAGATTAATCTATAATTTCCCTACATCAATTTGACTAATTCACAAAAGACTAAGAGAAGATTAATATATCTACTAGCAATTTCAATGCAGTAAATACTAGTAGCTTCAAATCAATGACTGTACCTGAGTGCAACTTCTTGACGGACACCATACCGGACTTTCTTATCAAAGCATCTCTCTTTTCTCTTCTGACGAAACCTATCTAATGACGCTTCTCTCTGAGGCTGGCTACACTTTGTTGGGAAGTCCATGATGCCCTAAATGAATTGATACGATTAATCGATTACAAGATAAACAGAACCAAAACGCACATATGCAATAAAAATTACCATTTGATTCTGAGACGCAACATCCACACCATGTTGGCCAGGCGATACTTCACATCCTCCCAACAGTAACAGCACAGCTTGAACCTGTTAATTAGCATCATCACCCACAAACAACAAAATTCCATAAAAAAAAATCTTCAACACACCCAAATGCTCAACTCACAACACTGATTTGATGGTCCGGAGAAGCGAATTGAACAGAAAGAAACCCTAATTGCGCGAATCGAGCTCACCTTCTCGGGGGTAACGGCGTCGAACACATAGACCTGGCCGCGAAAGGAGAGCGTGAGCTGAGCGGAGTCGTCGGCGTGATGAACAGTCAATTCAGAGCCGGGCACGTAGAGGGCATTGTTAGGGACATCGTCGACGCCGACGCCAGAAGCGTAATTGATGTCGTCGATGGAGTCCTCGGCGGGGACGATGTGAGAGGGAAGGTTCAAGGACTGAGGACTGTACATTGCAGGAGCATCAGAAGGAGAAACCCTAACCCTAACCCTAGAGAGGTGTGAGTGTGAGTGAGGACTTGAAAATGGAAAAGAACAGAAGCCAGCGAGAGTGAAGGACAGCTCAGCACACTGACTGTACCGACTATGACTATGGTGTGTGCAAAAACTAGCCTCCGTGCCCCCAAAATTTGTTACTCTTACTAGGGTTGCCCTAAATTAACCGGAGACCGGGAAATCGACAGGAACCGGAGATATTAGAAAAAAAAATATTGGTCTGGTTACGGTTCTTAAACCCAAGAGTAAGAAGAAATTGTTGTGGTTTTTATTTAACTAATATAAAATCACATGTAATCGAGTAAACCGGATATGGTTTAACACAATTAGCGTAACTTCATATCAGCCATTAACCTCCACATCGACGTCCCCCCATGTTTTCACGTATAACAGTTAATGTCTACATAGGGATGTAAACGAGGTGAGCTTTTAACGAACCACTCAAACTCGGTTCATTAAATATTCGTTTCAAAATCATTATAATCGAGCTCGAGCCTAGTTCAAGCTCAAGATTAGACTCATTTAATAAACGAGCCGAGCTCAAGCCTAACCTTCTAAGACTTCATAGGCTCGCGAGCCGGCTCATTTAATAATTAAATATATATTTATATTAATATGTTTTAGAAAATGAAAAAAAAATTATTTAGAATAGGATTAGACTCGCTGAATCAAGTCGAGCTAATTTCAAGTTGGCTTATTTGTTATTTATTTAATTCTTAATGAATATTTGTATTGAATCTTAAGAGAGCCGAATCGAGTCGAGCTCGAACTCGAGCTTGTCTATTTTATTTTGAGACGAACTCGAGTTTAGTTGCGTAAGCTTGTTCGAGCCAGAGTTGAGCTCGAGCCGAACCTTTTTTTCACGAGCCGAGTCTATCAAAATGAGATTCGATTCGACTCGTATACACCCCTATGTCTACATGTGTCACCCCAACACCTCCTCTCACTTCTCACTCCGCATATCCAATCTATCTTATCCATCTTGACCCAAAAGTTAAAGTTGAGTCTAGAGACTCTATCTCATCCTCTGTTTGTTTTGGAAATAGTAACATAAATGAATCCAATAGTAAGAAGAAAATTTTAATATATATATAGAGTAGGTATCAAGTACAGACTCCTCAAAAATGTCCAAACTTCCAAATTAATGTATAACTGTTGGATGGATGTGGGAGAGAGAAGATGGTGACACCTGTCGCGGATGGAGAGTCTCCCCCACTTAATAGAGTCAGACGTTTAAATTGGGGTACTGGGGTCTTTTCGCTTAGCAGAACCAATACCCCATTTCGACAGTTAGGCTTCTCATAACAACGCGCGCGACGTTTGACTTGCTTCAAAGCGATTTTGGCTTCAATTCAAAGACGGTGAGGCGTGTGATTTGTTGTCTTCGATTCGGCTGAGAATGATCGGTAAGTAGCGCGATTTTCTGTTTCATCTTATGTTGATTTCGTTGTTTTGTAGTTTCGATTTGTTGTTTTTTTTTATTGAAGCCGATTTTGATCTAATCTGAGTAGAGTTATATCATGTTAGATCTGTTGTCGATTATGTTGTTATTGATTTCTAATTTGTTATTTTATTTATTTCCAATCTAAAGTTTTTTCTTTCATGTACAACAAATCGGAGGTTCAGAAGACGATGACAACGAATGACCATCGTTGCTGCATATTTTTTACTCATTTTATGTGTTTCTAATGTTTTTGTAGGCACTTGACCTTCAGGCATGTTTTAGATTAATCAAGTTTGCAACTGTCTTTTTGTTCATGTATAACATGTTGATTTATCATGTATAACATGTCGTTTTGTACTGTATCACTTATGTTAAAGATGATTCATATTATTGAGATCATAATCATCTATTTGCTTGGTTGACTTGTAATTAATGTCCCACTTAAATATCTGCAGTAAATGCTCATTTAATTTGGAAATAAAACTTCAATTAATCATCAATAATTTTGGTAACAAATAGTTGGTGGTGGTGTACCATGTATAACATGATGTTATATATTGTATAACCAGCGTAGTTAGATGATGTTTAGCAGCACATAAAACGATTACACACTTTCAGAGGTTTGTGTATGATTGTCTTACTGTCGATGTATAGCATGTTGATGTACCATGTATAAAATGATGTTATATACTGTATCAATGAACACACGGTCTATGGATCTAACCTATTTTTAGCGTGAATCGATGAATGATCGCGATTTAAATGTGCGATCCCGCCTTAAATGTGTGATCCCTCTTTAAATGGGCCTATTTATAGTGCAAATCGTTGAATGATTGTTTTTTAAATGCACGATCAGCACACACAATATGATGTTATACAATCCAACATATAACGTTATACATCAAATCTAATATTGAAATGACGAGTGTGCCCTCAGCTCTCCTTCTATTTGTGACTAACAGTGTTAGTGAACCGCTCTGTCACGTGTCGCTTGATCGTCACTCGCGAAAAGATGGAAGATGGATGGGCAGATGAGGGTTTGGACGTTTTGGTGGAGTCTGTAGTCGAGTGCATCCCTATATATATATATATATATATATATATATATATATATATATATATTCATATTGATGTTAATTAGGTTTGTGAGTTGAAAATTAAATATATGTTTCGAGAGATGTAAGTGAAAATTGTGTACACTTAAGAGCCGGGATGTGGAATTATCCAACATTTTTATTTCAAAAATGTAAAAGCGGTACAAGTTGTGGAAAACCACTTAAGATATAGAACAAAAACTATTATTCTTCTCCCCATTATGGCCCTCTTCTTTCGTTCTTGTCAACCTTCAATGTGCAAACACTTTCCCTGATCGGGGCAGTATGAGTTCATGGTTTTGAGATGCTCTAATTTTCTTCTATGTGAAGTTAAGACCTCATATCCTACTACTTTCTATTTCCCTCCACTATCATTTCTTTCATGTGCTTTCTCTTACAATGTCACAAAAGACAATCGCTTAGAGGCGTTATTGCTGTAATTCATTTTCGTTGTCCTTGCCACCCGGTGAACTTTGTCATGTGGGATGTTGTTGATCTCTAACGTCACTGTTGGGCCGAAACGTGACACAGAAAAGTCATGTTCAGAAACCCCATACGAGTATACAAGATACAAGTAATATATTTTTCTGGTAAGTCCGGGTAGAATCCACATGGACTAATGTAGGGTCTCCGGTCAATCCCGTGTTTGTGATGGAAAAATGAACAACTATTATTTTTAGTGTTTTCAAATTTATGAAATAACCATCAATTTCAATAGGTGTTTAACTACGATAAAAAGAAGCTGTCAGAATATTTGTAAATAAATATAGAATAAATTAGTAGTAATTAGTTTATTTAGTAAATCAATTAGTTATGCTATATTCAATTATTTATATTTAGTCAACCAATCCTATTTATGGCAATATGTAACCCTGACACTAAATACCAAGTCTGCTAATGAGAAAGCATTCATTCCGCTAAATTATTCTTGCTCATTTGGTATCAGAGGCAAGTTAAGAGCCAAACACCTCTATAGGGTTTCCGCCAGTTCTAAATGGCAAAATCCAATACTACTACCACCGATTCAACCGGTGGATCTCTTCAATCCAATGGGTCAAATCCCATCTCAAATCTTGACTTTTCTCAGAGTTATTCCATTACTTCTCATAAACTAAATGGGGGTAATTATATGGAATGGTCTCAATCGGTCAAGCTCTATATCCAGGGAAAAGGAAAGTTCGGGTATCTCTCTGGTACGACAGCCAGACCAAAAGATGACAATGAAGGCTGCGAAAGGTGGGAAGCTGAAAATTCCATGATTATGTCGTGGCTGGTGAACTCAATGGAAACAAGTGTGGGAAGAACATACTTATTCCTTCCATCAGCGAGCGCAATCTGGACCGCCGTAAAGAAGACGTATTCTGACCTCGGAAATTCTGGCCAACTATTTGAAATCAAGAATCAGCTGAGAAAGCTAAAGCAAGGTGAAAAATCTGTTACTCAATACTACACAGATCTGAAAACCTTGTGGCAGGAACTCGATCTATACTGTGACTACAAGTAGAGTTGTCCTGAAGACAGCGCTCTCTTCCAGAGGACGGTAGAGAAAGAAAGGGTTTTTGATTTTTTGGTGGGTCTAAACAAGGAGCTAGACAAAGTCAGAGGGAGAACACTCGGGCGAGAGCCACTTCCCAACACCAGGGAAGTATTTGTTGAGGTGCGGCGAGAAGAGAGTCGTCGTTTGGTCATGCTTGGACCTCACACCAATGAAGCTGCATCTCCTCAATTTGACACGGCTGCCATGATGTCTTCACAGCCTAACAACCACCAATTCACAAACAAGACTGATCGACCAGTCTGTGAATATTGCAACAAGCCTGGACATGTGAAGGCAAAGTGCTGGAGGTTGCACGGTAGACCAGCAGACTACCAGCCCCCTCATCGATCAAAAGACAACAAAAGCGGCTATCAGGTTTCACAGGAAAAGAGCAGCACCGAAACAGCTCATGAGAAAACCTTTTTCAGCAAGGAAAACATAGAGCAACTGTATCAACTATGGTCCTCGCATCAGTTATCCAACAATCCCTCATCCTCTCTAGCCCAAAAAGGTAACCTTAGAACAGCCTTAAGTGTCTCAACCAAAAATCTCAATCCTTGGATCTTAAATTCGGGAGCCACTGATCATATGACTGGATCCTCCTATTTGTTCAACTCATATTTCCCATGTTCTGGTCATGAAAAAATTAAACTTGCAGATGGATCTCTCTCAGCCATTGCAGGAAAAGGTTCTATTATCATTTCACCCTCCATCACCCTAAACAATGTTCTACGTGTGCCCAAACTCGCATATAACCTTTTATCTGTCCACAAAATAACCAGTGACTCTCATTGTCAACTCATTTTCTTGCCTTCTGGGTGTGATTTTCAGGACCTACGCTCGGGGAAGAAGATTGGCAATGCTAATGAAGAAGGGGGGTTGTACTATTTCAACTCAGAGATCTCGGGTAAACGAATTCAGAAACCTCAATCTTCTAGTTTTCTTTCGTTATCAGATGAAATAATGTTATGGCACTTTCGATTAGGTCATCCTAGTTTTGGGTATTTAAAACATTTGTTTCCTGTTTTATTCAAAAACAAAGCAATGGATTCCTTTCAGTGTGAAATATGTCAATTTGCTAAACATAAAAGATCAGTGTTTCCTGTTGTAAAATATATGCCTTCGAAACCTTTTTCGCTCTTACATAGTGACTTGTGGCGTCCATCACGAATTAAAAACATTTCTGGAACAAGATGGTTCATCACTTTCATTGATGACCATACTAGGAACACATGGATCTATCTCTTAAAAGAAAAATCGGAGGTTGCGCATACTTTCAAAAAATTTATACAATGATTGAAACTCAGTTCCAGACTAAGATTCAAGTATTACAAACAGATAATGGAAGAGAATATTTCAATACCATCATAGGGAAATTTTTGATTGAAAAAGACATCATCCATCATAGTTCTTGTGTCGATACACCTCAACAGAATGGAATTGCCGAAAGAAAAAATAGACATCTTCTTGAGGTTACCCGAGCTTTAATGTTTTCAATGCATATACCAAAACGTTTTTGGGGAGAAGCTTTACTTATTGCTACTTTTCTAATTAATAGAATGCTTAGCAAATTATTAAGCTATCAAACTCCTCTACAAATTCTTCAAAATTATTTTCCAAAAAATAGATGTTTTACCACCTTACCTCCGAAAGTTTTTGGTTCCACCGTTTTCGTACACGTTCATGATCATAAAAGGAGTAAACTAGATCCGAGAGCAATTAAGTGCATCTTTCTTGGTTTTTCACCTACACAAAAAGGTTTTAAATGTTTTGACCCTTGCTCGGGTAAACTCTACATTAGTATAGATGTCACATTTTTTGAAAACAAACCTTTTTACGAGAAAACTTCTCTTCAGGGGGAGAACACTAATGAAGATCAGTTTTGGGAATTAAGTGAAGTAAATGTTCTACCCAAAAACAATATTGATTCAAATGAGAAAAGTGCAGACAATATTATTCCATCTTATAACGATATTTAAACTAACTTGAATGAGGACCAATCTACTGATTTCCGTGTTTGTTCGAGGTCTGATGAGCTTGAGCCCCCAGCATTGCCATCGTCACCCCTGAGCATTGGTCGAGGTACTGACTCTTCTCTCTTAAATACTCCTCATTTAAACACTGCACCATTAGAAGAAACAGAATCCTGTGAAAATGAGGAATCAGTATAGTCTTCTCAGCCTTACAGAGAATTGTTCACTGAACCCATAGCCCTTAGAAAAGGAACAAGAACCTGCACAAAGTTTCCTCTATATCCTCTTGCAAATTATGTCTCATATCAAAATCTGTCTCCCAGCTTTAGGGCTTTCACTACCCAAATAACTAATGATGAGGTACCTAGCTCTATACAGGAAGCTCTAAGTATTCCGAGGTGGAAAGAGGCTGCCTTAGAAGAGATGAAGACCCTTGGGAAGAATTAAACTTGGGAAGTAACTGCTCTACCGAAAGGTAAACATTTGGTGGGCTGCAAGTGGATATTCACTGTGAAGTACAATGCTGAGGGTCAAGTGGAAAGGTACAAAGCTCGACTAGTAGCTCGAGGGTTCACTCAAACCTACGGTCTAGATTACGAGGAAACATTTGCACCCGTCGCCAAGCTTAACACTGTTCGAGTTCTACTTTCCTTGGCTGTGAACTTAGACTGGCCATTATTACAGTTTGATGTCAAGAATGCTTTCTTAAACGGAGAATTGGAGGAAGAAGTATTCATGCAACTTCCACCAGGATTTGACAGCAACTCTGATAGGAAAGTGTGCAGGTTGAAGAAAGCTCTATATGGACTCAAACAATCTCCTCGGGCCTGATTTGGAAGGTTCACTAGAGCCATGAAAGATCAAGACTACAAACAAGCTCAGTCCGACCACACCATGTTCTACAAACACTGTCTTGGAGGTAAAATGGCTATCTTAATCGTGTACGTTGACGATATAGTCATGACCGGAAGTGACGAGGCAGAATTGACAAGGTTAAAGGCTTTTCTTGCTCAACAATTCGAAATAAAAGACCTGGGAAATCTCAAATATTTTCTAGGAATGGAGGTGGCGAGATCTTCGAAGGGATTAGTAATTTCTTAGCGAAAATATGTACTAGACCTGCTAGCCGAAACCGGTCTCCTTAGTTGCAAGCCTGCTGCAACTCCAATCGATCCCAATCACAAGTTCAGCAAGAGTCAAGACATAGTTCCAGCCAACAAACCCATGTATCAAAAATTAGTTGGAAAACTTATTTATCTGGCTCACACTCGACCCGACATTGCCTATGTTGTTGGACTTGTTAGCCAACACATGCACAGCCCTTCAGAAGAGCATCTACAGGCTGTGTACAGGATTTTACACTACTTGAAAGGAAGTCCAGGTAAGGGAATAATCTTCAAGAAAAGTGAGGATCGGCAAGTTGAAGTCTTTACAGATGCCGACTGGGGTGAAAATGTAGACGATCGCCGATCTACTTCAGCTTATTGTACGTTTGTGTGGGGAAATTTGGTGACATGGAGAAGCAAGAAACAACATGTTGTATCACGAAGCAGTGCAGAGGCTGAGTTCAGGGCAATGGCACATGGAGTATGTGAAGGGATATGGCTGAAACGTATTTTAGAAGAGCTAAAAATGGAGATAAACACTCCTATGAAGCTCTACTGTGACAATAAATCTGCAATCAGCATTGCCCATAATCCGGTTCAGCATGACCGCACTAAACATGTGGAGATCGACAGACACTTCATAAAGGAAAAACTTGAAAGAGGAGAAATATGCACGCCATTCGTTTCTACAACAGAACAACTTGCTAATGTGCTTACAAAAGGCCTTTACAGAACAAAGTTTGAAGAGTTTCTATGCAAGTTGGGCATGATAGACATCTTTGCGCCAACTTGAGGGGGAGTGTCAGAATATTTGTAAATAAATATAGAATAAATTAGTAGTAATTAGTTTATTTAGTAAATCAATTAGTTATGCTATATTCAATTATTTATATTTAGTTAACCAATCCTATTTATGGCAATCTGTAACCCTGACACTATAAATACCAAATCTGCTAATGAGAAAGCATTCATCCGCTAAATTATTCTTGCTCATAGAAGCATATGGTGCTAAACATATATGATTTTGATTACAATGTCGAGTTACTAGTTCAAATTGGTGATTCAAGTGAAGAACATATGCCATATATACCAGCCTCGCCTCTCGGCATTAGGATTGACCTAATTTCGAGTCAATTTTTATCCTCTCGAGTTCAAACCAACTCAAAACCGCATTCGCCCGACAATACTAGGCTAAAGGTTAATCTGAGGTGTCAAAACACAGTTTCGAGCCTCTAACGCTCGGTGTTTTCTAGGTCCAAGACTATATGTCCCTCTCAAAACCGACTTAACCCCCTAAACATGCATTTTAAGCGACCAACATAGAACACAAGCATGCAAACAAGGAAAACCATGCAACACATTCATCAACCTAGAATTAATACCTTGTTTAAGTAATAAATCAAGTCATATAATGTTTAGCACCCATGGTCAAGGGTTTTTAGCCCTCAACCATGGTGCTCAATCCAACTAGCACGTTCAAATACACGAAGTAACACAAGAACACTATCATAAATATGAAGAAAAGAGTTAGAAAATTTCTCTTGGCGTTCTTGATGATGTAGGACTCCTCCTTGCTTGGTTAAATGATGAATTCCTTTAAGCTTTGGTGTGTGGATGGTGGAAAATCCTTCAAATGTTCCTCTCCAAGCCTAAGTGTGAAAGACTTATGGAAATCTTCACCTTGGTCACTTAAAGATTAGAGGAATGGATGAAGAACAAAGAGAATGTATGTTGGAGCTCCAAAAATTGTTGATAGGATGTGTTAGGTTAAAAAGTCCTCTCAATCCCTAGGCCAAATGACCTTATATAAGTGATGACATTTTTCCTTGTCACGATCATGACACAGAGTGTGTCACGGACATGACACAGAGTGTCTTCTTGTGGGGGACCAATTCCACTCTTGGTCAAGGGCACGGTCTTCGTCCTTTTCGTCACGATTGCATCCTTTGTTTGAATTTTGTCACGATCGTGACGATCTCTGTCGCGATCGCCTTAGCTTCGTGTCGCTTGGCGTGTTTGGCCACGGGTTGAAGCCTAAATAAAAATATATTTGTCACGATCGTGACACGCCCAAAACCTTATCTCATTCGATTACTTCTCACGCAAGCCTCGACTTTCTTGACATTTTTCCTCCAAAACCTGCATCTGGTCTCAAACTAACCAAGCATAAAATGGTCCTACTTAGGCTCTAATTAGCCACTACGAAGCGAATAAATTCCCAAAATATGATGTTGAGCGGGATCAAACGGGAGACCGTTCAACCTCACATCAGTCACAAGTTAACGTTGTTGGGTAAGGTTGCACTTTCTCTGCTTTTTTGCTCTAGCTCGAGCCCTCTAAAATGTTTACTAGGGTCTCATAAGTCTCGCAATCTACCTGGTCGCGGGATAAAGGTATGTATCCTCCCTCTGAACGTCTAAGATTAGTTGGATGTATGGTATGACTGAAAATGGTTGTACTAGCTTCTCGCCACTAACGTGTTTCCTCTAAGACACCCATTGATGCATGTGACTCCCCCTGATTAACATGTCACCAAGATAGGGGAGGCCATACCACATATCTTCGACCATGTAAAACTCTAAAATATGAAATATATTATTACTGAATTGATTGATTGAAATACAATATAACTCTCTCTTATATAGAAATTCTGAAATAGTGCTAAATAAGGAAATGAATAATCTAACCCCTGTTTACCTATAATTTATCTTGATTGATTATGTAAATCAATGACATGATCATTGATTTACATCATCATTCATTACACTCCCCTCACGTGCAAACTGAATAATGTATCGAGTTTTGCACGTGAAACAAACAATACTATGAAAAAGAAACAAACAAGACAATACCTAATACCACCAACAATCCTTAACGCCCATCTTAAACCCGTTGAACAGTTCAATACCGCCATAAACCATGAACCCGAAATCCACCCTAAACCCGTTGAACATGTCCAATACAACCTTGAACTCTGAACCCAAACCACCCTGAACCATAAACCCTTAAGCCTTCTCACACATAACAATATGCATATTTGCATAACTTGAACAGAAGCTTGAATGCACGTCTTGATACATAAGAAAAAGTAACATAATCTCTAAAGTTCCCCCGTGATCAGTAACCCGTGAACCGTACTCCGAGAACAGTAACTTCTTGCCGGAAAATTTCCCAAACAAAACTAAAACACTAACGTAGCATGAATAAAGAAAATCTGACAAATAGAGTCTCGCCCACCCGCTAAACCATTATTAACGAGTGGGCAAATCCTACATGATTAAAAACTTTAGCCAAGATTTAACCTAGGCTCTGATACCAGGTAAAACTCCAAAATACGAAATATATTATTATTGAATTGCTTGATTGAAATACAATATTACTCGTCCTTACATAGGGATTCTGAAATAGTGTTATATAAGGAAATGACCAATCCAACCCCAATTGACTTATATTATCTTGATAGATTATGTAAATCAAATCCTTGATTTACATCACCATTCATTACAGGCCTTACTGATATTCGTATGTTTGCATCAACATGACCATGTGTCCTCTCTAGTTTTGTGATTGCCTAAATGATCCCACTCACTTTCTTCTTGACAGAAGGATCATGCAAAAGCTTGTCGGGTACGTTTATTTCTAGAATCATGACATGTACATGTGTCGTTGACCCTCCACCTTGATCATTATCCCCATATTATGTTCTCGATATTGCTCCAACTCCCAGAAGCGTAGAAAAAAACATGTGTCTAAGATCTGAAATTGCAGCCAACACTCCTCCCTTGCCTATCCTTTGCAGCTAAAACCCATGTTGTTGAGACTCAACTCCAACGACATCCCGACCTAACCCAACCTGTTCCATTTGAACTTCCCCTTCATGAGCCACTTGTTTCCTAATCATCCTTAATGTTATCGACCTTATTTCGCGCCGTTTTCAATTATTGAATCTTAGTTATTTCCTTTGCATTAATACATCAAAGAATAAATTGATATGTTAGACAACTTATCTATTTCCTTCCATTTATAAAAAAAGTTACGGATGTGAAATAGTGGAAAGTTGGGCTATGCAAAAATTTAGAATGACAGTTACGATTGAGAAAAGTATAAGTTTAACAGTTATATTTATAATAGGGATAATTACACTTCATTACACATATTATGACATGTTTTACAACTTACTACACTTATTATAAAAAAATATATTTTCAACTCAGCCAATTGTGTTTTTTATTACCTTTTCTGTTTATACCACAACTATATTTTTTTTTGAAAATTACACCATTCTCTATCTACTCATAAAACATTTTCATCCCTTCTATGAGGTTTGATCCTACGACCCCTCCAAAATGTGAGGCTGAATAGGTGTATAATTATGTTACTTGTATACAAATCATGTGATAATTATAAATTACTATCTTTAACTATACCCTTTTTGCACATCACTATCCATAAGAGAAAAAATAATAATTCATAAATGGCATATGTGCCCTTTTACTAGTTAAATTTTCCCCAGCTAGTTTTTAAATTTTCAAAAAAAAATGTTAACCATATATCTATGGCTCCAGATTTGTTTACGACCTACCCACGTGTTCTCATCGTCTCTAAACACACTCTTCGTATAAACAAGTTCGTCGATTTCGTTAGAACCTTATTTGATTTTAATTTAATTATTACATGTGAGTATCATCTAAATATGATAGTGTAATAAAAAAAACATTATCGATTTTTTTAAATTAACAAAAAATTAGGGATCACGTTGACTAGAGCGAAAGGCTCGAAGAACACGAAGATGCATTATAGTTTTGTTATGATCGAGAGACAACAAGTTTTTCATTGAACGAATTGGACTTGGAGAGGAGCAGATCTTCTGATCTAATAGGAACCGAGTATTTGAATTTGGAAGTTCTGTCGCTGAAGAGGAAGGCGTCAAAATCCACGCTAATTTTGTAGTCCTACTCAATGACAACGAATTTGAAAAATCTAGATATCTGGAAGAAGGATTAGTAAGAGGAGAAAATCAGAGTCTAAGTCATGTAGTGAGAGATCGTAGAGAGAAGGTTTCTTCTGAATCTGATTCTTTGTAACTATTTTATGCAGTGAATGTAGTTTGATTTTTGTTCATATTTATTTTCCCTACCTATGTCATTATGAATTTTATAATGCATGATTTAATTCATAGATTTGCATCTTTATCGTTATGAATATGAACTTATCTTTTTAATTGCGCCTGAGGCGATGTCTTAGTTAATTAAGGATTAGGGAAACTTAGGTAATTATTGTGTATGCTTGTAACGCCAATGAGAGAGATTTTATCATAACTATATTTAAAGTATTGTAGACTGTCTGATCAAGTCTATTGACATAACGTAGCAAGGACCCAGTAGATGGATCTGAGTGGTAGGAATTGGGTTTAAATATGACTCTTAGTTGAGACTGGTTAACATAATAATAACATCCATAGGCTCACCCTAAAAGATCCAAAGAATTCACATATCTTAATGCTAGTGAGACCGGTAAATCTATCCTTAATTACGTGTAGGTTCCTCAACCCCACTATAAACTCTTTATCCACCTAACAACAGGGTATTGTGGTTGATTGGCCTTATATTATCCTTTACCATAGATACAGTGGTTCATTTGGGGTTCTCGTTACCCCCTAGAGAGCAATACCTCAAGTATAACTTTAATTTATTTTGTTTCCCGAATCTATTAATTGAAAAATTCATCTGCCTCAATGTATATTTAGATTATATTGTTCATCTACTTCATAATCTTTTTATTTCTTGTTGTGTCTTTCATTATTAATTTAGTTTTACAAGTTTTATCCTTAACCCCACTTTTTCGACCGGCCAAGATTAGTCACGAGACTCGATTCGGGTGATTAGAATTTGGTAAACGAGAGTAGCCACCTTGTCCCTTGGGTTCGATATAAACGTAGGGTCATAATCTACTTCCATGTATTTCTTGCGGCCAGTACACTGCCGGCACGTACCGTGGATCGCACTCGCAATTTTTGCGGGTGCGATTTCGGTGCGTCAGTCGCCTCCAATTACAATGATAACACTCATATAAATATAGGGAAGAAGGTGTCTTCGTGTGCACTATTTTCACAGACTTTAATATTCAAGTCCAAGGTCAAATAGAAAATTCAAAATTAAGTTTATCATACTAACTCAATTGGGCTTACTACCGAACTTGAGTTTGAGGAATTGTTAGAATAATATAAGTGTTTTGTATATTTCATATGTGATGCATTACATTACAACCAACCAAACGTCTAAACCGTCTTAACCAATTTCAGGTGTTGGATCGGTGTAAATATACGTGGGCGTTGTTCTACCGCGCGACACGTGTCAAGAAAGTTAACATATTGTGTTTTTCTAGGTCGACCCAAACATTTCACCATTTTACACAAATATTCCATCCATTCGAACAGTTTGGACTTGTCTCTGATTTCTCACTATTTTATATAACTAATTGTTTTCTAGTTAGAGTAGTCTACTATATAACACATATTCATGCGTAAATTATGCATATACCCTGTATGTGAAGTTTTTTCTAAACTAACTAAAGAAGGTTTTTCTAATTGTATATAAAAAGTACAATATCATATATATATATATATATATATATATATATATATATATATATATATATATATATATATATATATATATTCTCGTCTCTATATATATCATGAATATTTAACGAATTTAATAATAACCATGTTTACACTGTGCATTAACACTTAAAAAAATCATAGGAAAATTCCATATGGGTACCCCTGGTTATGTCACATTATCACATGATATACCTTAGAATTTTCCGTATCAGGGTGACTGCCTTACCATTTCATTTGTCTCATCGTTACTCATTCCGTCCAATTCCGTTAGTTTTTAACATTTTTGACATGTAAAATTACTAAAATACCCTTAAGGGATAAATCAGTTATTATAATTTGAGTGAAAAGACTAAAGTGCCCTAACCTATTCATCTAATTTTCAAATGAATGTCACTCCCTCCTCTCTTGTCTCTACACGACTTCCGGCCTCTGACAGCCGTGTCTCCGGCCTCCGACAGCCTTGTCACCGGCCTCCGGTCGTCTTTAGCCTCGTTCCGAGGAAAGTGCGAGCTCCGGTGGTGCTCTCGGTTGGGTTCAGAAGTTCTGCGCAACCGCTCCACGACGGTCCGAACGGTTTTCATGTCCGTCGAGTTCCATGTCAGGCATGGACGGTTTCCATGTCCGTCGAGTTCATACTCCTCCGTTGACGTAAATCTGAGACCATTTCAGTGAGGGTGAGGCGTCTGCTGCGACAATTCTTGACACGAACAAGCTCTCGGCTCCGTCGTTGTGACGTTTGATCTGCCTCATCGGTTAGACGGTGAAGAACACCGACGAGCTTAGGAAGCTGCTGTGCCGGAGGGGATTTTTCGACGCCCTCTGTGGAAACCATCCGAACCGTCGTGGAGCGGTCGTGCAGATGCTCTGAACCCCACCGAGAGCACTATCGGAACTCGCACTTTCCTCCAGAGCGAGGCTAAAGACGACCGTAGGCCAGAGACACGGCTGTCGGAGGACGAAGGTCGTGCAGAGACAAGAGAGGAGGGAGTGGCATTCATTTGAAAATTAGATGAATAGGTGAGGGCATTTTAGTCTTTTCACTCTAATTATAATAACTAATTTACCCTTTAAGGGTATTTTAGTCATTTTACATGTCAAAAATGTTAAAAACTAACGGAATTGGACGGAATGAGTAACGGTGAGACAAATGAAATGTTAGGGTAGTCACCCTGATACAAAAAATTATTGGGTATGTCATGTGATAATGTGACATAACTAGGAGTACCCATCTGAAATTTTCTCTAAATTATAATACATAAATTTGAGACAGGTTGAGCCTAGCTAACATATATATATATATATATATATATATATATATATATATATATATATATATATATATATATATATTCATTCTTATTTTATTTCATAAAAATATGACATATCTTGGGACTGTGTCTCACTTCATAAAATTAATAAAAATAATGAATCCCACTTACAATATTTTAAAAATGTTAATCTGAATCCTCCAATTTGTATATCTAGCTAAATAATGATAAATATGCCAATCACCCAAAGAGAGATAAAATAAAATAGAAGGAATAGAATAGATTACAATATGTAATCTAAAATATGGGACATGAAACACTTTTTTTATTTAAGAGATGGCCTATCGAATTGTTTACTAAATTGAACTAATTATTCATTTATAAATCCATATCTGAAACTCCGACAAATTGGTTGTGGGAATCGTAGTTGGCGCATCACTAGTCTTATCACACAATATTATATACACAGTTACAATAATTCCTCTAATAGTTTTGTTTAGTCTTGACTCTTTTCTTGAGACACAATATTGTTCATTATCATTAATTAATATAAGGTTATACCACTAATTAGCGGCAACAACATTTTATCTTTTTAAATGAATATCAGAATTAGCCATAAAAAGTAGGTTGAGAGCAACCTTAAATCAATCTAGCAGCTAGAACTAGGGTCAACCAAATACCCAAGAATCATAATGTAAATTATGGATTGTCTAACGATAGTTTCTAATCCCAAATCTGACAAACAAATTGTTGATATCTAATTTTAAAACAAACCGATAATGTAATTTTACTAAACTTAATGGCATTTTAATGTAAATACAGAAATAAAAACAAAGCATGTAATGAGATAAAGCTACGAAAGTATAGTCTAACAACCATAATGGTTTATATAAACAACAAGTAAATTCAAAATTGTATTTTAGTGAAATTGCATGTAATAAATTTCAAGTTGATTAAAATGCATGTATATTATTGTTGAGATCCCTATCTCCGTTGAAGCCTCGATCCCTGTCATCAAACCTGAGTCCCCAAACTTTCAAAGCACTCTTAATCTTTGGTAACTTGCTACTTGAACTTGGGATATATATCTCCAAGTCTTTGGAAGTTACTTGCCTCCTCTCCGATTCAGAAATGATCAATGTCATCAAAAAATTCGAGATTAGAAATAAGGCCAAACTCAATTATTGAGTCCACTCCCTAATCTCCCGGGTCCTCATATGCGACCTCAGCTCGTGCTTTTTCCTTTGTTTTTCTATTTTTTTTCTCAGTTTTTAACTATCATTTTTTTCTCTTTTCTATATTTATTGATGTACATGCATGTATTTTATTTCCTCATTGTAAATTTGGTTATTATGAGATTGACTATTTTGTATGACGGCAGGATGTCCATCCACATGTTGCGACTTAAGCAACCCGATGCTAAAATGGAAAAATGTCTATCCAGAAGTCTCACACTTAAGTACCAAACATCTCAAGAGACGACTTTCTGGAGTTTTATTATTTAGAAGATCTCATATTCAAAGCATGATTCGATCTGTTTAGCTGTGTGTCAGCTTTAGAAATCTTAGAGAAGAAGGATCGGGACGACGCGAGAACTTTTAGAAAACCCTAAAAAACGATATGTTTACCTTCTACAAAAGGTCGTCGGCCTCTCCCTTAGAAGGTGGTGTTTGTAGAGTATCTTTGTGCTGAGTATTCAGAGTTCTTAAGTGTGTTGGACTAGCGTGTTGGGGAGCTGAATGCATTGACAAAGATTAACTCTTGTGTGTACATTCAATATTCTAGAAGAATGATTGTTTGACTGATTTGAGTTGTGCTTGCACGATTGAAAACTTTTGCATCCAGTGAAGAACAACTAGAGATCCGAGCAAAGATGATTGCTCGAAGAGTGGACTCAGGTGAGGAGCTCGAAGACATGGGGAGTCCCTAGGTTAAGTGGTCACTAGTAACAATAGCATAAAGCTTAGATTTGTGTGATAATCGTAGAAGCTTGTATATACTGATTGGTTACATTATAGTGAAGCTTGTAGAGTATCTTTGTGCTGAGTATTCAGAGTTCTTAAGTGTGTTGGACTAGCGTGTTGGGGAGCTGAATGCATTGACAAAGATTAACTCTTGTGTGTTCATTCAATATTCTAGAAGAATGATTGTTTGACTGATTTGAGTTGTGCTTGCACGATTGAAAACTTTTGCATCCAGTGAAGAACAACTAGAGATCCGAGCAGAGATGATTGCTCGAAGAGTGGACTCGGGTGAGGAGCTCGAAGACAGGGGGAGTCCTTAGGTTAAGTGGTCACTAGTAACAATAGCATAAAACTGAGATTTGTGTGATAATCGTAGAAGCTTGTATATACTGATTGGTTACATTATAGTAAAGCTTGTTCACTGGCAGAGTGCCCCCAGACGTAAGTGACGTTGCACCGAACTGGGTAACATTATTTTGTGTTATTTACATCTCTGTTTGATAATCGTTTACTAACTATGCACTAACAAATATCTACCACTTAGCTTTAACATTGTGATAAACATCTTGCGATTAACTAGAATTTCGGTAAACATTTGTTGATTTTATTTTATCCATGAATTTTCTTCTTTTGCGGATAAAAGAATCATTTAATTACCAAATTGCATATAAAACTGGGTTAGTTAGAGTGTTTCTTGATAGATAACATTTAAAATGAAGAATGATCAAATCGAGAAGAAAATCCACCAATCATCACCAATATATGTGGGAATAGTCAGAACTATTTTATTACGGAAACATATAGAGATTTGTTGTAAGCTGATCCGTATTGGATATTAAAAAAAGGGTGCAATCTTTATGATAATATTTGTTGTTATGTATACTTTATTTTTATAAAATAGCGTTATCTTCTTATGGAAAGGAACAATATGGCTATGGTTGAGATCTATTCGCTCCTTTCTTTAAATAGAAAATGCGTTTCTTTTATTACAAAATTACCTTGGACCATGCTTCATTTGTCTCCCTAACCCATTATATTCACTACCAGTAGCATGTGCAAATCATAGAGCATATTTATTCATAATAAGTTGTTTAAATTGATTACTGTAATATATATTTCAAATTATAGATGTGTTTTCAATTTACTGCTTGCAAAAAAAAGTCATAAATGATTGTTCTTAATTTAATGTCAAATCAATCCGCCTATTTTTTAGTAAAAACACAAATATTATTAAAAGAAAACTAGCACGATATCACGCCGGACAACCTAAATAATAAGTGGTGGGACAGACCACACACCATATTCAATAGCTTTTTTCATTGTTTTGTGAAATGAAATTATGTTCTTTAACTGATTGATTATAAATTAAACAATAATATAAATTTCAATTTTGCTGGTAGAAATTGTAAGTTAATGAAACATTTTTTACTCGTAAATAAGTTATGGAGGCATTGTTAAATTTATAAGCTATTTGAAGAAAAGAACTAACCCTCAAGTTGAACATTTTGATTCTGAATAGTCCCTCAAGTTGGAGCATAAAAATGTTCAAATTTGTGAAGGAGAATATATACCATGTGTTTATGAACATTTTGAATTATGTATGTAACCTAGTTTGAAATTTTCACTAGCTATTTTTCAATTAGACAATTATTCTATACTAAAAGTGTAATAAATTTAAATAAAACATAAGAACATGTTTTTATCAGCATTTTAAACTGCAATTTCATATAAAGCCGTGGGTTAAAACATTGATGTGTACATGAGATGATGGAGAGGGTTTTGGGTAGTGTAAGAGTATTGTGTAATTGTTAAAATTAAATGTGTATACAAAAATATTGTCCAAACAAAATTTGAACGAGCATCGTTAATTCATACCCTTAAGTTAAGACCCATGTGCACAACCCCTCTTTTAAAATTAAAGGACTCTTCTTTTAGGTCATTAGCTAATTACGATCTTATATATTTAATTTTTTGATAGCTAGGAAGCCTTAGGAAGCTTTTTGTGTTATATTAATTTGTGTAAACAGCTTGTTTGGGACCACAATGAACATATTAGTTTAATATGGTAAGGAATTGATGCATTGTATCTTGTACACAAAACTCTCCAACTACGCTGAGTTGCTTTATTAGAAAGATATAATGATCAAGGAGCTTTGGATTTTGCTCGGGTGGTCAACATCTTGGTTGTTGTGTAATTTCTTTTAATCAAATGATTTCTCAATTAAACATTTTTTAAAATATAATGTTTTGCAATTACTTGGTTATTTTGAGCACACGTAATTGCGATGGTGAAATGTATTTTCCAACTAGACAGGTTGTGTATCCAATTATTGTTAGCATAAGCCTAATATATGCTAACATAAACGTCTCTCATAAACGTTCACAACGACGTCTTCCATAATAAACGTATATGGAAAATGACTGTCATTTCGTACGACATCATCTAACGCAAGACACCACTGCTCTCTACTCGGTCTCCCCTGATGACCAGATCGTTGATATTTTCACAAGACACTACTTTCTGGACAACTCAGTTTATCAGTTCGCAAACTCAATTTTGATTTGGATTTTAAAATTCTCTACAAGCTCTACTTGTATATTCTTTTATGTATCTCTCGTACGTATTGATTATGGAATACAACACAATTTATTCATAAACATCTTGAAAAAAATCATTTATGAGAGTAGAACTATAAAAGGAACTGGAATTCGTTTTTATTCGGATCCTAGATTTTAATGTGTACCTTACCATATACCCTATAAATCTATTTATCTTGATACATTGTCATTAACATTATTGTAGGAATATTAATGCACTACTGCGTGAGTTTGACACGTGCGAGGACGGTAATAACAAAAAAACTTTCCCTTGCAATTTTGGATATGATCGTAACACAATTTCTAAAGCCTAACTTCCTAGATTATCATAATGTCAACAGTAGTTTAATTATAAAGATAAAAGAAGTGAAAAAATCTTCTTCTTTATCCATTAACATTAATTGAGCAGTTTATAACATTATTTAAAAACTTGGCCACGGTTTCTTGTGATGTAAAATAACATTAAATTGTGCGTCCTTCAAATCATATCTTTAATTTTTGGATTATGCACACAGCACTCTTAGGTGACGAAAATATTATAAGTAGGTTATTGATTTTTAACATGATATAGTTATTACAACTTTTAGATTTGTTTCTTTGAAGGATTCACTTATTAAAATTGGGTGGGGCTGTCTCCACATTATAATTCTAAAATCAATCGAGAGTATTGTTTACAACGAAACAATAGAAGGCTGTCAACAAACTCTTAATCTCTCTAGAATTACTAACAAAATCACCAACACTAACAACATGTCTCATAGACGATACCATATCCTTAACCAAAACAAGGTATTAACAACAGCTTAAGAGGTGGCTCGCTCCTCGCTCCATCTCACCTAGAGTTACGTAATTATACTCATATTTTTGGACCGTAAGAGCCAACCACCAACAAACCGCTTTTGGATTTGTTGTTAGCCATGAAATTATCACAATTATTGACTAGGGTGATAGTTGATCATTATTTTAGAAATTTGGTAAACTGATCTTTATCATTTATTATTAACATATGCATTCTTTATTTTGTTTAGAGTCACACCTTAAACCATATATAAGACTACGGTTGTGAAACTTGAATGTTAGAGAGATATCGTTCAGCTGACAAAAAAGGAGATTTGACAAATTCGGGGAGATCGCAAGAAAATCGCAGGAATATCACGGCAAAAAACCTTTTGTAATAAATAAATATACATACTCATACTTATTATTTATTAAAGACGAAATGAATAATATTTAATCATTTTAATTTTAAACTTATCACTGACCCAATATATAACTGTTTAAAACATAAATGTCAAACATAAATTAATGATGTGAACTGAATTAAGCCAAAATTAATAGATATAATCAAAATCAATTGAACCGGACCAAAATTAAATTGGATTTGATTTAAATTTGTTCGGTTGTATATTGGTTATCCTGGTATCGTCGCGAGTAACAATAAAATTTCGATATATTACTTGTATACTCGATGATTCTTGAAATTCATAAAAAAAGATGGTACCATACCATATATCTCAAGTGACATGCTAATTTGAAGATATGTAGGTGGTGAATAAAGTGAAGGAAACATGAGATAGATATGAACACTCAAAATTGACCCAAAATGAAACCTGAAAAGAAAAAAAACACTGATGGTCATGGGGATTGAAACTCACGTAGACCACGATTCTTGCCCTAGTTGTTACCTTAGTCCCACGTATCTCGGATCCAACGAATCACCAACTTTTCTGGACCCCTCTGCCTCTCGTAAGGGCACCGTCCACGTCATACACAGATTGCCCAATTCGGATACAAGAAAAATAGTAATCAAATCAATATAAATGTAAATACAAGATATCATTTTTATTTTTGGTAAAAAGTGACAGCATCACGCATAGCAGTTGAGGAAGAAGAAAAACAATCTGAATCAAAACAGTCTTTACAGCAAACCGTCACATGCCATGAGAACCAAACGCATCCCGTAATTTCTCTCCCACCTCGAGGGCATTTCCGTCATTCTACCGGCATCCAAATTTTCATGATCGGGCCATAACCCGCGGTTTGCGGGGCTCGTTAACGTCCGCCCACCGCGCAATGCGCACCCCCTGAAGAAAACGCTTACGTGTCACAACTACCCCGCGCTAGAGCCTTACGTGTGTTCACTGTATAAAAGGTGCGCACCTACGCCCCGTGCGCCCGTTAGCCTCCGCTCCCTTTATTTCGGCTCCCACAGTTTCCTCCTGCTTAAAATACGCCTATTACAAGAACCTCTCTCGCCTTCTTCGGCACCGTCCTCATTACTGTTGCCTTTTTCAGAAACAGAGCTTCTTTGTCACAGTCATCGTCTTCTTCAATTCGCTGAGACGATCGTTTGATCGATTCACGCACAGAACAGACTACGAATCCTTCACCTCTGTTTGCTCTGTTTTTGGTGAGCTTCATCACTGTAGAGTTTTCAAAAGTTGCTGGTTTGTTTGGAAAGTACGAATCAGGTGGATAATTTTGGAAGCAAAGGCTTCGAGTAAGTTTTGTACTGTTTCACTGATCAGCCTGAGGATTCACGGCGTATCTGAGAGAGAGAGAGAGTGATCGGGAATTCGAAACGGAAGCGAGAGAGGAAGAGGTAGAGATTCACGTGAAAAGCTATGCCTCACAGAACCACCTACTTTTTTCCCAGGCAATTCCCCGATAATCGGGGACTCGATGCGTCTGCTTCTTCTTCTTCTTCGTCTCCCTCTAGGAATCTCTTGGATCCAGATAAGAAGGAGGAAAATGGCCCGATCGGTCTCGGCGGGAAGAGCTCCGCCGTGTCCGATCTCTTCACCGGCGACGAGAAGTCGCAGAACAAGAAGCAGTTCGCCGCCTTCTGCGACTGGCTCGCCGAGAAAAAGGAGGAGCGATCCAGCAATCTCAGGCTCTCCGACGGCGACGATCGCGATCGGGACCCGCTACTGCCGGCGGCGGAGGCCGATTCGGAGGCGTCTCTGCCGAGGTTTTCGAGCGGGAGCAGCTACGCCGGGAGCTTGTTCTCCGGCACGACCGTGGATGGGAATCTGTGGAGCGAGGTCAAAGATCAGTCGAGTACAAGGCCAGTGGAGGAGGAGATCAGTGAGGAGAGCTTGGCGCAGAAGAAGAAGGAGAGCTACTACTTGCAGCTGACTTTGGCCAGGAGGCTCACTTCTCAGGCCGGCCTCGCGAACGAGCCTGCTCTTTTCCAAGAGGGTACTGAACCAGAGACTTGGGACGCTGAAACTGTGTCCTATCGCCTCTGGGTAACATTTTCATCAATTGGCTTCGGTATTTGGTGATATTGATTCAGAAATTAAATTGTTTTGTGTATTAATTTCTCAGGTTAGTGGTTGCTTGTCATATACTGACAAGATATCGGATGGGTTCTACAACATTTTGGGGATGAATCCTTATTTATGGGTTATGTGCAATGAATTCGAGGAAGGAAGTCAGCTGCCTCCGTTAATGTCTCTTAGAGCAGTTGAGCCGACCGAGACATCAATGGAGGTTTTTCTGGTTGATAAAGACGGGGACTCTCGGCTTAAGGAGCTTCAGGACAAAGCGCAGGAGCTATATTGTGCTTCGGAGAACACGTTGGTGTTGGTGGAGAAACTGGGCAAACTTGTTGCTATCTATATGGGGTTGGTGTTGTGTGACTGTGATATCATCTATCACCTGAGCTGTTGTGTTCATTGATGACATTAAGTTAATGGGGGTCTCTTAATTTTTAGGGGAACCTTTCCGGTGGAGCAAGGTGATCTTCACAGGCGCTGGAAGATGGTTAGCAGGAGATTGAAGGATTTTCACAAGTGTATTGTGCTCCCCATTGGTAGCCTATCTATGGGACTCTGCAGGCACCGTGCGATTCTGTTCAAGGTGGAAAATCATACATTGCTTTTGTTACCTTTTATGTAACTCGCGCCAAATAAGCATGGCGATCTGTTCATCTATCATATATTTTACCATTAGTTCAAAATTTGCTATTTAGTTTCATAAGAAAGAGTTGAACAACCTTAGCAACTCTGATCTAACTCGGAACAAAATATATTATCATCGGGATGCACCCTAACTATATGACGAGGAGCTATTTAGTGAGTACCTTTATGATCTAGTAAAACTTAACCCTATGTAAGTGGTTGGTAAAATAGTGCTTCTTAGAGTAAAAGTGGTTTTCCATGTCTATGATAACTTACCAGGTCGGGAAATCTGGACCTTACATATGTAAAGTGAGCTCCTTACCACTTGGCCCAACTTATGTTGGAATGCAATATTTGTTGCTTAAAGTATGATTCTTTTAGTAAAAGGACAGTTAGTAGGCATTCGTGTTATTTCTTCACTTAATACTTCGTCTTGGTGTATTTTTTTTCATTTTATCACTAATTTCTTAGTACAAGATTAGTTGGACTTTAGCTTGAGCAACAATAGTCAAAGAGAACATATGCAATAAACAGTGACCATTTATTCCAATTATAAGCACATTGTCTGACATTGTGTGGTAGAAATAACTTGAGATATTTTGTGCATAATTTGTCAATATGAGTGTAACACATAGCTCAACCAGGCACTAATATGGAGGCCTATAAAAATTTAGTCAGGCTTGTTTCTTGCTTGATTTCTTACTAAATTTTCCAATGATTATGCAGAAATTGGCAGATCACATAGGTCTGCCATGCCGAATCGCTCGAGGTTGCAGGTATTGTGTAGCAGATCATCGATCTTCTTGTCTGGTGAAAATTGAAGATGACAGGCAGTCTTCAAGGTTAGATACTCAATAATTATCTCGCTTTTTCTTTATGGTGGAATTCATATTTTCATTATTAACTTCTAAGGTCAATTGCCAATAATAGCTATGTTTTTGTTGCCTTCCATATCGATCTATATTTACCTACACCGAAATCTCTTATCATACTAGTCAAAATATCTTTGTTTCATATTTTATTTCTAATACTCATTTATGGGTCTTAATAGGGAATACGTAGTTGATCTAGTTGGGGCCCCTGGAAATGTACACGGACCAGATTCATCAATCAATGGGGTGTTCCTTTCAACAATTCCTTCACCATTTCGGAATTCTCATCTTAAGGAATTTCAACAACCTTATATGGATAATGCATCATGTTGCCGAACTGCAAACTCAAAGCACGCAAGTGTTGCTTGTAAAAGTCTCCCATATTCAGGTATGTCACATCCTTTATAGAACAGAATGTTGTTCAAGCATTTGAAGAATTTCTGTTCACTGCATAATCATTTGTTAAGAACATTAACATATCCGAATCCAAGATTCCAAGAGAAGTTTGTTATAGGAGAAAGTTGTCTGTTTCTTAGTTACTTCTTAGTCTTATGAAGAACTTGGTAGGGGAGTGATATCATATCCTCAAAACTTATGCATGCTACATTCTGATCCTCCTTTGGTGTTCAGCCACTTAAATGGATAATTTCTAACTAACTTTCTACGTGTCATATTCTACCACTTACACCTTCTGTCCACCTTTCAACAAATGGGCGATTTGACAATTTATCGCTAACAATTCATTTTACAGGCAGAAGAAAAGAGCGACAAAGAAAGAAGTTTGAAACTCCGAAGGAGAGCATTCGTGCTGCAGTTGATAATCCTATCTTAGGAACCCAATCCACAGAGCCTTCAGAATTGAAAAGGAGTCCAAATGGATGCAGTGCTCAAAGTCCAATGAGTTTTGTATCAGAAGTAATAGGTGATTCTACTCAGCCAAGAGTACATGAATACTCTGAACTTGAAGACAAGGACGTTTCACAAAAGAGTCACAAGAAAGAGATAGTCGTATCTGCAAGTTTAATTGTAGGCAGTGCTGTCAACCAAACTAAAGTAGCCTATTCAAAATCAGAGGTTGAGGCTGAGAGTGAACTAAATAATCAAGGAAGATATTCTTCTGTTACAGTCCCAAGTTATGTAAGTATAGAACCTTCTCTTGCAATGGACTGGCTTGAGATACCATGGGAAGACTTACATATAAAGGAGCGCATTGGTGCAGGTACTTACTCTGCTTCATGTTATATATTAACAATTCTCATTTTTTAAGTGTATATCGGTCATATCCAGATTGCTGTTTGTAAACTATCAAGTTATTTACCCCTTGCAGGTTCATTTGGGACAGTGCATCGAGCCGAGTGGCATGGATCGGTCAGTATGGCACCAATTTGGACATGGACAATAATCTGATTTTCCATTAATAGATAACCTAATAACCCATGTTTTTTTTCAAGGAGTTTTCTTATATCTGTCTCTGGATTATTAATATTAGAGACTTAGGGTTGCATTAGCTTCCAACCCTCATGAAATTAACCTTCCATCAAATCCTAATTATGCGATATCCTCAAGTCCAGAATTATTCTGTTGTCTGTTTGAACTAATTGTATTTGTAAGGCTATGTATAACTTAATTACTTATATATATATATATACAGAAAAATGGGGGTCTTGAATATAGAAACCTATAGATAAGTTTACAATGTCAAGTTAGTTCATATCTGGAACAAATGCATGTTGAAAAAATATCAAACCATAATTGGTAGATGGCTTCAATCTTAAATGAGAGATCAAAGCACTTGAATGAACCAAGTAACTTCCTTTCAAAGTTCAAGTTTAGTGACTAATTAGATAATGATTTTCTACATGTTTGATTTTAAGTTCCATATCCATGTTTATGTACATGATGATAGACATGCAACATGTGGATGTGAACAGATTTTGCGAGTATATTCGCACATGTTTAGCTATAGTTTTTTATTTATTTATCAGTATTGATATATGAACATGGTAGAGTGAGCTCGAGTTGTTGAAGTTTGTGCAATCAATATGTATATGTCAATAACATTTTTCAAATGGATAAATCTTCTGTGTTCATGAGTTATTGGATTTTAATTTATTTTAATATGTCCTTAGCCAGTTTGTTTCTCATATTTAGTACTTGTCTTTATCGTGTTCTACTATGCTATGCAGGATGTAGCAGTCAAGGTTCTAACTATTCAGGATTTAGAGGATGACTATTTGAAAGAATTTTTAAGAGAGGTACTGTGTGGGAGGAAAAAATTAGTGTAAGAAATTATTGTGTTGTCTATAGCTTATTGCTCAAATTCTCATCATAACTTTCTGTAGGTTGCAATAATGAAACGTGTTCGCCACCCAAATGTTGTTCTCTTTATGGGTGCGGTAATGAAACGTCCACATTTGTCAATAGTGACCGAGTATCTGCCTCGGTACGTGAAATTCTTTACGAAGAAAAATAGTGTTATTATTGTTTGTATTGCATGATGGTCATTCATGTTCATGATTTCTGTGATATAGAGGAAGTTTATACCGCCTTATACACAGACCAGCAGCAGGGGAAATTCTGGATCAAAGGAGGCGGATACGCATGGCATTGGATGTGGTTTGTATTAGTTTAATTGATATATCTTAGTTTGTAGCCAGTATCTTAGTCATTAGGAGATTATAACAAAATGTGTGTTGGATGCAGGCCAAAGGAATTAATTATCTTCACTGTCTTAGTCCTCCTGTAGTACACTGGGATCTTAAGTCTCCAAATTTGTTGGTTGATAAAAATTGGACAGTGAAGGTACATTTGAGCAATATGGTTCTGGTTTCAAACCTTTCAAGTTACCTTGTCATATATGTAACCCCAATTTGCTCTTTTTATGCTTAGGTATGTGACTTCGGATTGTCGAGATTCAAAGCAAGCACTTTCATATCATCTAAATCAGTAACTGGAACAGTAAGTATTTATCATGCCCTCCTGATATAAGCATGGTGCCACTCACTGCCATATTGATTAAGGGCCCTTTCCTCGCACCTCCTTTGTAGTGCAAACACTTAAAAGTTGAGAGAAACGATAATTTGTCAGAACATTGTTGGGTTATTTATAATATCACATTTGTACACAAAATGCCAACTGTACTAGTCTTATTCCCAAGACGAAGATATTTGAACTTTATTTACATGAATACTACCATGACGTTTGGATTGAACTATTTAACTCTGGCCTAGACAGGAGGGCATTATCAGGAAGTTCTCTTTTTCTACTGCTTTGCGTTTCTTCTTTTTTATTGCTTTGTATTGATCCAATCAATGAACAAATACCATTATGTTATAAAACAATCTCCTCTAGTCATTGATTATGGTTAAGTAATGTTGGTTGTTGTTGAAGTGTCCCACATTGAGAGAATGTCGATTCAGTGTCCTCTTGATAAACATTTTGGGGTTTCCCCACCTACCAGTTTGAGCTTTTTAAGTAGATTTAACAGTTACCACTGTTGTACTACATCAATCGGCATGTAATTCTTTTGATTTCATTTCAGCCTGAGTGGATGGCTCCAGAATTCCTCCGTGGGGAGCCCTCAAATGAGAAGTCGGATGTTTATAGTTTTGGGGTGATTCTATGGGAGCTAGTCACCATGCAACAACCTTGGAGTGGGCTTGGCCCCGCTCAGGTATAATAGCTGTCGTAACTGTCGAGTATTTATGGGTTTCCTTCTGCCCAATATTCTTCTTTTTCTTCTTCTTCTGGTTATATCAATGCTTGTGAAATTTATATTTGTTGTATATTGGGAGCATGGAGTACATTATGTTATAGAAGGCTACATCTTCTTTCCATGTTGACAAGATGTGACAAACTTTCAGGTGGTGGGAGCCGTTGCATTCCAGAACAGGAAGTTGGTTATCCCACAAAATGCTTCTCCTGTGTTGGCTTCCCTGATGGAGTCTTGCTGGGCAGAGTAAGAATCTTCAAATTGTTTGTCAGTCACCTCAGAATTTTTGTAGTACTTGAAGTTCAAACAAATGTGTAATTGCTCGATGTTCACAAATGTTTTTTTTCCTCGTTAGTTTCTCAAGCCTACAACATTAGTAATTTGAAGTGTTCATAGTTGACACGTTGTCACTATAGGCTTATTATTGTATTTGTTCTACTGAGATAGATTGTTCACAGTGTAGGAATTTAACTGGTTAAGGAATATATTTTGTAGATATAACATCATACATGCTGGTGCATAAAAAAACTTGAGGTCTATGATGTTGGGAAGTTGGTTCTAGTCATCTCATCTTAATGGCGATGTGCACAACTGGTTCCTCATTATTATTAGTCATTACTGTTATCGAGATTTTCTCACAGTTATAAAGGAAGATTAGGAAAATCAGGCTTAGAGAAATGTGAAGCTATTATTGGAAGTTGGTTTCATATATAATAATGAATATCGTAGACCCTTCTGTTCTATGTTTTATGACTGTTGACTTTGTTTAAACAGCGACCCTGCTCAGCGCCCAACTTTCGGTAGCATCGTGCAGTCACTGAAGAAGTTGCTGAAGTCTCCGCTACCAGTGATACAGATGGGTGGACCCAACGCATAATATATTCCAATGAGTTTACGGATTTAATTAACTGGTGAACTTGGTAGTTACTGCATCTCTAATCTAACAGAACGCTTTAGCCTATCAACGCAAGGCTAAAAGGCAACTTGGTCAATACACCCATTAAGCAGTGGGATATGGGTTTTGAATCTTAAGTTACAGCAACTATTTAGATACAATTTATGTCACTCCTGCTGAATCGGATGGTGTGGAAGTTACGGACTTGTAATAATAATGTAGTCATGTTGGCTTCGTAGATTCACTTGGAGTTGTTATGTGCCTGTTTGATCTGTTATGTCGTCGTGATTGTGTTGGTTGGCTGCTTTTTGTTTCAGATTGAAGATACCATTGACGTAGCTAGTGCAGTGAGTGAGCTGGGAGTAGGTATATCCGGTCCGGTTAACTGAATTATAGGGTCTAAAGTCGAACTGAACTGGTTTTTAAATTTTTAGAATCATAACCAAAATTGGGTATAATTGAATGGTCAGTAATTAATCGCTGGGCTTTTTATTTAAACCAATCTAACTAAAATTTATGGGTCTAATATTTAAGTTCAATTTTTGATCGATTCAAACTAATGATAATTAAGAATATGTATATACGCTAACTTGAAATTATCAAAGACCCCACAATGAAATCGAAATTTATGTAGAGTTAACCGATGTCATTTGTGAGGATAAAAAAGAGTCCATTCATAATATGTGGATGATTATTTTAGTTTGGTTTATTTAGTTAATCCACGGTTTTTTATTATATAAATCGTATCCAAACCAAAATTGACTGACTAACTTAAAAATAAAATTATAAAAGGTCACAGCTTCGTGGTCGCATAAGTTTTAGCTCATATAAATATTGATTGGCTCATTTCAGAAAGGGGAATCAATTACACACCGTTATAGAGAGCATTTGAGCACTAAATTGAGTTATGAAGAGGATAATTGCCAAGAGAAGGCCGGGATAGACGATCAAGGAGCCAAGCGACGACCCATGTATTTCATTCAATCAACATTTAATTAAGGGATAATGACACTTTGTTACATTTAACTATAGCGAAATGACACTTTCATACCCTAACTATTTTTGTCTCTTTTTTAGTACCCTAACAAACTTTTTGTGACAAGCTATGCTAAAATGACTAAAATACCCCTGATTTAAAAAATCAAAATAAAACTAGTCCAATAGAATTTATCAAACCATATTTAAAATGGTTCAAATTTAATTTTACATTTCAGACATAATTGTATTTGCATCTTAAGTACAAATCAAATTGAATCAGAGATAAAAAAAATTGAACCAATTCAATTTATAGTTTCTTACACCAAGGGTAGTTTAGGTATTTTAGACATTTTAGAGGTAGGTTGTCACAAAAAAATGTTAGGGTACTAAAAAATAGAGAAAAATAGTTAGGGTATGAAAGTGTCATTTCGCTATAGTTAGGTGTATCAAAGTGTCATTATCCCTTTAGTTAATGGGTTTTATCTCCCCTTTATTTTCACATATATTTTGATGAATAAACTTGAAAGATGATTTAGTTTATGGTTTGGAAATTGTTTCTTGTCTCAATAGAATTCAATTTGCAGAATTAACGACTATTCAATTTTAGTTAGAATGAATAGCATTTTCTCTATGTTGAATTAAGTCATTTATGATTTAGAGATTGATTTCATTTCATGGTTTAAGAGTTAGTATCATTGTGATTTTTTGTGCATAGCTCCGTGCAGGGCGTTTTGTACCGAACTTCACTTAATGCTTCATTTACATATTGTTGATGATTGATTTAAGGGGTAATGACAGTTGACTACATTTAACTATGTCACGTTTCAAATTTAATACTCCAATTTACAAAAATTCATTTCGGGTACCCCAAGTTTTAATAAGCGACACTTAGTCCAACGTCTGTTAAATCTAACTGAATTGGTGTGTTAAAAAGTCTAAAATGCCCTCAATAGTTTTGTCTGTTAAACTGGTCTGATTGGTTCAATTGATATGATTATGAAATGACTATTTTACCCCTAATTGAACAACTAATTTAACTAATGGTTTCAGGGCAAAATTGAATTTTCAATTACATAAATAATAATTATAATAATTAAATAATTAAATAAATATATTATAATTAATTGATTATATTATAATTAATTATATCATTATTAACCTTAATTAATTAATTAACCCTTCATCTTCTCCCCTTCTCTGTACAACCCACCATCTCCAACTCAAGCCCTAGCCCTCCACCAACGACTTTACCGCCGAGAACAAGACCGGCACCGGGAGCTACGACGTCGTGTACAGGGGTAAGACCCCGTCTCCGGCTGCGACTCTGATAGAGCTGAGGCGTTCACGCTCGCCGTCGCCACCGACGACTTCACCGTCGAGAACAAGATCAGCGCCGGGAGCTTCGACGTCGTGTACAGGGGAAAGCTCAAGGGACAGTCGAGAGGTCGCGATCAAGACAACGAGGCCTAACCTACCGTCGATTGGGCCGGACGGGAAGTTCTACCCTGACCAAATCTGCAGACGGCGTGGACTCGGAAGCGCCAAAAGCAGGTCTCTAGATCCGGTAGTCGACGGTGGAGGATGACCTCGCCGGATCTGGGTTGTCTCCTCCAGATCTGCAGAGGTTTATGGACTCAAAACCCAGAAACCTCAACCTTCATCGCCGAGAGCCTCCTCGCCGGAGGTTGCTCGCACCGCAGGCGGCGGTCGGAGTCGGGAGCAGGCGAAGTCCGACCTCACCTCCTGGCCACGGTCGGAGTCGGGAGTAGGAAAAGGCTCTCGGTAGGCGAGGCCGAGGAGGAGGCTCTCGCAGGGCGGCGACAGGGCTGTACAAGAACATGGATGACCGGCGGCGGCGGCGGTCGGAGTCGGGAGCAGGCTGCCGGAGACAGAGAACACATGGGCCACAGGAGAAGAAGAAGGGTTAATTAAGTTTAATTAATGATTATGATTAATAATAATATATAATTAATAATATTATTATATATATATATTTAAATATTAAAGAATTATAATTATTATTTGTGTAAGTAAAAAGTCAGATTTGCCCTCAATTTATTATTAAATTGGTATTCAATTAAGGGTAAAATAGTCATTTTATAATCATATCAATTGAACCAATCAGACTGGTTTAACAGACCAAAACTATTAAGGGCATTTTAGACTTTTGGACACACCAATTCAGTTAGATTTAACAGACGTTGGGCTAAGTGTCGCTTATTTAATCTTTGGGTATCCCAAATGAAAATTTGGAAATTGGGGTATTAAATTTGAAACGTGACATAGTTGGGTGTAGTCAACTGTCATTACCCCTTGATTTAATTTATGAGTTGTAGTTGTGAAACATGCTTTTAAATGGATTTGTGTGGAACAGGTGGAGTTTAAATCCTGACTTAGGAGAGTGGGATTAACACGATTACAATAGTCACAGGTTCTAAGAACCAAAAGTTGTGAGAATTCAATTGATGTCCGAGAATTGATCACGTGGGCCTATGCTTCTCAACACACGTCCCTTCCCTGACTAACGTGGTTATCTATCAAGTAAATTTGTAAGTTTCCGGCTTTACCAGGTCGAACTCTCGGGGACCAAATTGTGAGTTTCATAATTGGGCATTTCATGCTCTCTTTCCTGACACGACTCGAAAAATAAATTATGCAAGAAGGGGGTTTAAAACTACAACTGAGCAAACAACTAGGACTAAACTACGCCAGATTAGATGGTAAGTCAATGGGGGCGGATGATAGATGATTAGTTAGAAGTCAAGGATTTGAGAACCGAAAGAACTAATATCAAGATCAAGACTATCAATTAATCAATTAAGATATCAGTAATAGCATGCATTTCATTTAGCCTATGTGCAAATACCGTCACCACCTCTCGACATTAGTGAAGGCAACGTGTCGGAGTTAGCGACCCTCTTGGGATGTTATTACTAACTCCTCGTTGGCTTGAATGCCCAACAATCATTGGTCCAAGTGAAGATGCTCTACGAGCCGATCCCTCGAATCTACTTATGTCAACCGTTGCAAGCTCCTCTCAGAGTCTAACCACGATAAAGGATAAAAAGCTAAGTAAACAATAGTTAGCAATCCCATGAGGCACAAAGTAGATTTTAAACGAATATGCACAAATATCAATACTCATTCAATTATAAGACATTCACTCATCAACCTACAATCAATTTATCGCATGCAAATTGGACATATGTTTTAAATACCGAACATGTCTCTTGATATTAGGAACGGCCTAATCTCGGGTGAGCGACCCTCTCGAGATGTTATTACTCACCCTCAACAACATTAAATCCGACAATCTCAAGCCAAGATGTGGGCGTCATGCGCTGAAACCTCGGTTCTACCTATATCCGCTCACACTTGCACCTCTTGGAGTCAAGTGTGGACCAAAACAAGAGAGTATAAACAAATAATCACCGGCTCTCACAAGCAACTACAATTTTTCATACTCAAGCATACATAGTAAAGTAAAACACAATTTAATCATGCAACGATTAATTAATTACTCATAAATATCAAAGCTTAAGTCAAAATCAATGTTTAGATCCCACGACCTAGGGTTTTAGCTCCAAATCATGGTGCTCAAGCATTCATCTACAAGAATCAACTAAATTCAAGACAAGGGAAGAAAATTACAAACCTAAACCCAAAAACATGGGTGTTGGGAAGCTCAAATATTTCCAATCTAGCCCATCCTTGTAGCTTCTTGCCTCGTTTCCTTTTTCCCATGGTGGTGGTGGTGGAAACCCTCCCTTAAAGCACTAAAAATGGGCCCCAAGGGAGGGCTTTGGAGCCCTCTCTCACTAGAAACCTTTTGGTAACCAAAATCCTCTCAAACTCCAAGTGTGTGGCTGCTGAAATTTAGGGTTTCTGCACTTTAAATAGCAAAATCGCGACTTTGTCACGATCATGACACCTCTTGTCACGACCGTGCCATCAAAATGGGGCCTATGTCACGATCGTAGAACCCTTTTCTTCTCAAGTCCCAATCGTCTTGCCACCATATCTTGATCGTGACGATCTTCTTTGTCGTCTTTATCTCACGATTGTCACAGCATCGTGGCATCGCCTTTTTGCCGTTGTAACGCCAATGTGTCACGATCGAGTGTGTGATCGTTACACTAGTCCTGGTTCTTGGTTTTTGGATGTCGCGATCGTGACTGGTAATGTCACGGTCACGGCACTCTTCTATTCTTGACTTCTCCAGTTACTTGGGTTGCAAGCCATCTCATCTACTGCTCTGAACTCGCTCCAAATCCGCTACAATTGTGCTCCATTACCTACAAAAGTCAAATATCCACCAAGGATAAAAAGTATCAAAATATTGGCTCTGAAAAGTCGAAACAAGGTGAAAAGCGTGCTAAGAGGGGGTTATTTGGATTCAGAAAGGGACACAAATGACCCATATCAAACCACCCCACACTTAACAACTTTTCGTCCCCGAAAAGAGATAAAAAGAAACAAGCGCGGTTTTTGTCGAGTTAGGTACCCCGTGGCCATCCCACGTGGGGGGAGCTCGACTTCTCCCGAGGGTTTCAAATCCAACACCCACAACAAAAAACAAATACATTATTCAAAATTCGCTAAAAATAACATCTTTTCATTTTCGACTCCTAGCATACATTTGAGCACTTACGGGGTAATAATTCTCATAAACATTAACATGTCGATAATGATTGTTTATGAAAAAAGCATATGGGCTCGAGAAATCGTACAAATATCAAAGTGTAAAGAGAAACACAAACCACCTTTTCACTAGGACTCCATTATCAACGATACACACATGTGTTCACACACATATCACACCTCGACCCGAGTTTTCCATGCTTTCGGGGAAATATAGGGTCCCAAGCGATTCCAGTGTTGTAGGACTTTATCGATGGCTTGTAACGTTAGGCTTAGGCTCGAGTAGGAGTTTTAGAAGATTAAAACAACTAAATGGCGCACCACCACAAAGTTGTTTTTATCCTCACAACCATAATTACATAGTCTCTCCCCGAGTGTTCTTGTCCTAAAAAGTGTTCTGCCCCTCATCTCACTCAATTCATTTTTTTAATTCTCAAATTGTGACTCTTATTGTAAAAATGTTTAACACTTGCAAACTTTTAACTTTAAAAACCCAAAATGCTTATTTTTGCTTGAAGATCGAATTCTACCAGACTTGGGCTTTTATTCTCAAATTCACTTTTTTTTAATTTATTTCTTTTTTCAATTTATTTGCATTCTTCTCTTACATTGTTTTTGCCAAAATCTGAAAGGCCGTAATTGCAATCATTTTCAAAACAAGTTTGGTAAAACATTTTTCTTGAACAATTGTGGTTCAACAAATCATTTTCATAGCCAATTTTCCCAAAATCTTTTGCCCTTCCCTGTTCCTATACATAATATACAAATCCGAAATTCAAACCCCCACTCAATAAAGCAACAAAGTATTGATACACGGGTTCGAAATTACATTGGATGTAGAAACAAAAAGGGCACATAGGCTTGTAATGTTCGGGTCATAAAAAGGCTAGTTTGGCTCGGAATAGGTACTAGGGATAAAGTGTTTTTGGGCAGGTTTTTTTAGGCTCAATCGTCCAAGGATGGCCTACAGAATCTTTCCCCGGGTTGGTCCTAGACGGTCGACATCATTAAAAAGACTCTCAAAACCCAAATAAAACATATGGCTACTATATGTGTATTGGGTGATAACAATGGTAGATCAAAGCAATTCATATGAATCACACACGAAGACATTCATAAAAATTCCCGATCCACACATAACTAAACATAAACAACCCTACCAACACATTAATAGCAATGTCATCACTGAAAATTACCCCCGGCTGAAACACAAGCTAATTATCGCCAAAACATTCAAAACATCATTTCTAGCAAGCAAGTGGCTCTTGCCTAACATGCAAGACTACAAGAGTCACCACCAAAATTCATAGAAAAATAAAACTGAAACATTAAAAAGACTCGATTGTGGTGTGTGTTCAAACACACACCACACTTAGGGCTTGACTAAACCCTTAACTTCGGACTTAAGTAACACTAAAAATATAAAAGCACCAAAATGTGGTGTATACACCTGGTACACACCACACTTAAAACTCGACTAAGTCTTCGACTAAATTACAGAAAGACTAAAAAAGAAAGCAAAGTAAAATTGGGGTGCCTCCCAAAAGCATCTTTCTTTAACGTCTTCAGCTAGACGGGACTGTCTCTTGACGAGACCAAGCCATGATGAAAAATCGAGTTTTTAAAAAAGCTCTCCCCCTAAGGAAGCGAAAGAGTTACAACCAAATTTGATTGCATGATGATTTAATTACTTAACTTTTAGATTGGCGAAAGTCATCGGTGTAGCACTCGTGGTTGCTAGTTTGCTTGATATTTCCATATGTTCTTGAAGAAATTATTTGAGGGTTCCAATCATATAATTTCATGCCCATACAAGAAATTAACCTCAAATATCCGAAATAATTTAGATCTTGCATGATCATGAATTGATCACGAGATCTTAGACTAGAATAAAATTTAATTTTACCTTGATTCAAAATCTCTCTGTTACTAAATAATATTTAGTAACCTCTAAAGAACGTCCATACAGGAAGTGCAATCCGGGGATACTCACGACGATCCTTACTAGAAGATCGAAGCAAGCAAAACGGACGGAGCAATGAGGAGGGAGGTGGCCGGCGGCTAGGAGAGAGAAAAAGGAGAGCTAGGGTTTTGAAAACAATTCACTTAATTTTCAGATCTGAAAATTACCCTTTTATAACCCTTATTTGTACTTTAATTAATTAAATGCCTTAATGGGCTTAAAGCCCAAAGCTTTTAATTAATTGTGTAGAGAAGCTCATTCTGGCTAGGCCCATTTTAGATAATTTAATTAGATTATAATTAATTGTTCCTGCTAAACCGTTCTTGATTTCCGGTTTAATCCTAAACCGAAATCGGTCTAATCCGGTTTAATCCAAAACCGAATTTTGTCTCTCTCATGATTCCTCCATTTGATTCCATCCGTTTTACTCAACCTTTAGTGTGTGACCCTCTAGGCTCACGACAGGTCGACGGACTGGTAAAATTACCATTTTACCCTTTCCATCATGAGTGGCCTCTAGCAAGACATCATGATTACCCAACGCTTGTGATTATCGAGATTTCGACTTAACCTTGTCGTACATGAATCTATCTTTTTATCCTCTTGATATTCTTGACAACCACGAGGCATAGACAAGTCATCCTCGTTCTATTGTCCTATTTCTTGATTCTGAGATAACTGAATTATAACTGATACTACGTATTGACTGCATGGCCATGCTATTGTATTTCAGTTGTACTCATCAAGTGGCCTAAACTTATATCTGCTCACACGTCCGTATGAGGGATAAATCCTTCAGCGATCCATTGAGTCAACTTATGTAATTTGTGATCGAGACAATCACAGTCGTTATTGTAACCCTTTTACAGCAGACGTTAGACTGAGTCAAACTCGTCGCTCATTACATATTGAACTCAATGGTCCTTCCGTCTGAGGATGTGATTTCATGAGCCGACATATGAGCATGTTCATGACTGTGTCTATGTAACATTCTCACGACCGGGTCGTCCTATATCACCCCTGATTGGTGATACTGTGACCTAACTCTGGCCCCCTTCTGGCCATGATCAGTAGAGCATGATCATTTAGAGTTAGCCTCATACCGATCGCTTCTTATGAAGCTATTCTGATCGGGGACCGCTTAAATAAGATTTTATCTGATATGTAGATCTACTATTATGTGTTGACACATCAATGATACGAATCAAATCATACTTAAGATATTACTACAACACTTAGTAATATGAATGCCGATTTTTATTTCAACTAATAATCTTTATTACATGATTAGATTGAAAATACATTGTGCTAGGGCACAAAAACCCAACAGTCTCCCACTTGCCCTAGACCCAATTTGTATTCCAATCTAAACCCATTCCCCTGACATGTTCCTTATGCTTAGGCTGCGGTAGCGCCTTAGTTAAGGAGTCAGGTAGATTATCATGCGTTGAAACGTAGATTATCTCTACTTCACCTTTATCAATCATCTCTCTGATGATGTGATATTTTCTCTCGACGTGCTTGGTCCTGTTGTGAAATCTGGGCTCTTTAGCAAGTGCTACGGCCCCCGTGTTGTCACAACATAAGTTCCCGGGATCAGACGTTCGCGGCAGTACATCTAATCCACTCAAGAAGCTCCTGGCTCACATCGGTCTATCCCGCCATACATTAAGAAGGCGTCCTTTGTTCTCCTCAGATACTTGAGGATACACTTGACGGTAGTCCAGTGATCTTGGCCTGGGTTAGAGTAAAATCTGCTGGCACAGCTGAGGGCAGACAATACGTCAGGCCTCGTACAGATCATGGCATACATGATGGATCCCACTGCCGAGGCATACGGGATTCCATTCGTTTTCTTAAGCTCATCAGGTGTTTTAGGACACTGATTCTTGTTGAGCTTGTTGTCATGTCTTAATGGGAGGTTCTCTTTCTTAGAGTCAAGCATTGAGAATCTTCTCAACACTTTATCTATATAGGTGCTCTGACTTAGACCTAAAATTCTCTTGAATCGATCTCTGTAGATCCTGATCCCCAGAATGTAAGCGACCTCTCCTAATTCCTTTATGGAGAAACACTTCCCTAACTAAACTTTGGTCTCAAGCAAGGTTGGGACGTTATTTCCCATGATCAGTATATCGTCGACATACAGCACCAGGAACACTATGTTACTCCCACTGCTCTTCTTGTAGATATAGGGTTCATCTGGATTTCTGATGAACCCGAACTCTTTTACCGCTTCATCGAACCGTAAGTTCCAACTCCTGGAAGCTTGCTTCAACCCATAAATGGATCGTTGCAGCTTACACACCTTTTCGGGATGTTCTGGATCGACAAAACCTTCTGGCTGGGTCATATAGACATCCTCCTGCAAATTCCCGTTAAGGAATGCGGTTTTGACGTCCATTTGCCATATCTTGTAATCGAAATACGCTACAATGGCTAACATCATCCGAATTGACTTAATCATAGCTACTGGCGAAAAAATCTCATCATAGTCCATGCCTTGGACTTGACGATAACCTTTTGCAACCAGTCTTGTTTTGTAAGTCTCAGGCTTTCCGTCCATATCTGTCTTTAACTTAAATATCCACTTGCAACC
Source organism: Geranium rotundifolium (assembly GCA_963920655.1). NCBI lineage: Eukaryota > Viridiplantae > Streptophyta > Magnoliopsida > Geraniales > Geraniaceae > Geranium > Geranium rotundifolium. The sequence goes on along the minus strand of OY987319.1, from coordinate 9,433,693 downwards.
TATGGGTTTTATCCCAGGTGTGCTGTCTACTAAGTTCCAGACCTGATTGTCTTTCATGGACTTCATTTCCTCATTCATGGCGTTCTACCATTCTTTTGAGTTGGGACTGGCCAAGGCTTGGTGAACTGTTGCGGGATCATCCTAATCTACAACTATCAAATCATTACCCTCTGTGGCTATGAAGCCATATCTGACTGGGTTTTGACGAGATCTTTCAGACCTCCTTGGTCCTACAGGAGTTTCTGTTGGAATAGGAATTGGATCATTGACTTCATCGGGTACCTCTATATCCTCTGTAGGCTGTTCTGTGTCTTCTCGAATTTCTTCAAGAAGCACAGGACTCCCACTAGGTTTCTTGGATAAGAATTCTCTTTCCAAGAAAACCCCACCTCGAGCAACAAAGACTTTGTTCTCTTCAGGTTTGTAGAAGTAGTACCCCATGGTTCCTTTGGGGTACCCTACAAAGACACACTTATCTGCCTTGGGTTCGATTTTATCACCAAGCAACCGCTTGACGTAAACATCGCACCCCCAGATCTTGAAGAAAGACAACTTGGGAGCTTTCACATGCCAAACCTCAAATGGAGTGGTCTCCACTGCCCTTGTAGGTGCCCGATTCAAAATAAATGCGGCCGTTTCTAGGGCATGGCCCCAGAACGATACTGGAAGATCGGCGTGACTCATCATGGAACGAACCATGTCAAGCAGAGTTCTGTTCCTCCGTTCGGAAACACCATTCATCTGAAGGGTTCCTGGCGGAGTTAATTCTGAGAGTATACCGTTATCCCTTAGGTGAGTGAGAAATTCCTGATCTAAATACTCGCCACCTCGATCGGAACGAAGTGCCTTTATACTTTTACCAAGCTGGTTCTGTACTTCATTCTGGAATTCCTTGAATTTATCAAAGGATTCCGACTTATGTCTCATTAAATATACATACCCATACCTACTGAAATCGTCGGTAAAGGTTATGAAGTATCTAAAACCTCTCCTGGCTTGTGTACTCATGGGCCCACATACGTCTGAATGTATTAGGCTCAGGAGATCACTCGCCCTTTCACCTAAGTCGCCAAAAGGCGCTTTTTCCATCTTGCCCATAATGCAAGATTCGCATCTCTCGATTAGTGTGAATTCAAACGGGCTTAATAGCCCACACTTATGAAGTGTCGAGATGCGTTTCTCGCCTATGTGGCCTAGACGACAGTGCCACATCACTGTCTGGTTTAAGCCATCCGACTTCAACCTCTTATTTACGTTATAGTTTGAACTGTAGTTAGTGTTATCAATATTTAAACTATATATTCCACCAACCATAGATGCAGTGCCATAAACGATATTATTTCTTGATAAAGTAAATAAGCCATTGTCTATGGCAAATACAAAACCAAGTTTGTCCAAACTGGACACTGAAATAATATTCCTACTAAATGTAGGTACACATAGTACATCGTCCAAAACTAAAATAAGCCCTGTGGGGATCCTAAGACTAACAGAACCGACAATCGTCGTTGACACCAAACTGTTGTCTCCGACTCTCAGATCCTGCTCGCCTTTCCCAAGGAGCTTCTTACTTTCCAGATCCTGCAGATTAACACAAATGTGAGTTTCTGCTCCGGTATCAACTATCCATGTGTCTGAGAAAGTAACGTTGAGATTATACTCAACAACGTAAATACCTGATCCAGGTCCTGAAGGGTGTCCTCCCTTCTGCAAGCTCTTCACATAATCCTTGTGCTGCCTGCAATCCTTCTTCCAATGGCCTGGCTGCTGGCAGTAGTAACAGACTACCTCTGAGTTCGAAGTGCTCCCTTCGGTTCTAGGAACCGCTTGGATTCTCGGACCTCTAGGTGCCCTTATCTGTCCAGCTAGGTGCATTGGCGCCTTACCCTTACCTGACACTGCTGGTGCCTTGCCCTTGTTGGAGTGTCCTGGTGACTTGCCAGTAGGTTTGCCAGCTCTTTTGAAGCTAACATCCTTATTGACCATCAGAACGTCAGGGGTCTTGCCCTTGAGATTTTTCTCTGCTGTTACCAACATTTCATGTAGTTCCTTGATGGTCTTTTCCATATTATGGAGATTGTAATTTGTGATCACATCTCCATAAATCTTTGGAAGCGACATCAGGACAATGTCTGATTTCAGATGCTCTGTGAATTTATGACCTAGACTGGCCAAGCGATCAAAGAGGCGCTTCATCTTAAAGACATGTGGGCTCACTGCCTCACCAGCATTCAGCCTGCTATAAAACAACTCCCTAAGAGTGTCGTATCTTTCGACACGAGCATTCTTCTGGTAGTATATTTTAATTTCCTCCATCATCTCTTGGGGATCTCCCATGAGATGCATGAACTGGTCCTGGGTGTCATTTTCCATGGACCCGACCATGAGGATGCCAACATCTTGTCGATCACTTATGTAATTGTCATAAGCGTTCTTATCGGCCTCGCTGGCATCATCTGCAGGCTCAATCAAAGGTTTGTCTGTAAGGATATACTTCTGTCTGTCATACTGAAGTGCAAGCTTCAGGTTCCTCTCCCATACCAGGAAGTTGGTCCATGTCAGCCTGTTATTCGACAGAAGAGACTTTAAGGCTTCATTGCCAGAACGTGTTGATTTGGGTTGCGACAGTGCCATTAATCTATACATGAAAATAAATTCGATCAGATTCTTAATTAAGTTGAAGTAAGAGATACTTGATTATGAACATTTCTGATTCTTGTGTCTGAATCTAAACCAAGATATCTGCATACCCAAAACTGAAGTGAGTTAATCTCATCGCCCCAGTTTTGGACATTGGAGTAGGACAGTCCAGTCCTTTCACAATTCCATGTGATTCTTGGCTAGGGCTTATACATTGTGTGTATACGACATTGCCCTATATCTGATACCCTGGCTCAGATCATCTGAGAATCGCAGCCAAGTCAACCAATTTTCAACGCATGGATCCACGTTGCGCTAATGCGCACGCACCCATGCAACCAATCTGCATGACTACTACGCTAATGCGCACGCACCCATGCAAACTAGTCCATCTTCTATTAGAACCCATTCTCATGGATCCACGTTAATCGTATCCACCCATGAGTTCGAGAACTAATCGAAGTGATGAAAAGTGGGCGATATCTAGCTTGACTTGAAATTATTTGCCTTTTAAATATTCATTATCACTGATCATAATTTGATCTTAACTTGAATTTATCATCTACAAATCCATGTAGAGATAATTTCAATTCCGGTTTTACATGTGCTTGATTAACTAATTATTATTAATCTTTACACATGTGGGTGATGATCTAATTAACATGAACTTATGAAAATTAAATCACACATTCAACCATACATTCATAAACATAAATGTAAATTTGCTTTAGCTAGCCCGCTAACCCTACTGGAATAAACTAGAACCTATACTAGGTCTTGTCTTTCCTCATTCTCCTGGACTCCCACTGGCTCCACGCCTCCTCGGGATTACCGTCATTCTCTTCGGTTTTTCTTGTCTTGGGACTTTGTAATTACATTTAATTTAAATAAAATAAATGATGTGACACGCAAGTTACTAATAAATTACAACCCATAAGCAACTCGCAAGCTGCAAACCGAAATTAAACTCTAAATTCGAGCTAACTTAGCAATCATGTTGCAAACACCGTGTTATCAAACAATCATGTTATCAAACAAGCATGTTATCAAGCAAGCATATTAATTCCAGTTTTATCTTGATTTAAATCATAAAATACGGTTTATTGAAACCGTTTCTTGAACCGGTTAATTAATGAATTAAATCGGTTCACGCGCTGGTTTATCGAAACCGAACTGGTTTGAAATTTTAATTAATAATTGCTGAAAATTTCTGGATTTTTCTGGGTCGGATCTTACCCGAATCCAATTGGTTTGACCGAACCAAAATTGACCCGAGGGCCAATTAGGGTTCGGCCAAAACCCTAGCCGCCAGGGCTAGCCGCGCCGTGGCCGACCAGCCCGTGAGGGCTGGCCGTGGCGGGCTGCCTGGCCAGATTTGGTCGGGCCGAAGCCCTCCCCTGGTCGGAGCCGAGAGGCTAGGCCAGATCTTGCACGGGCAGATCTGGTCGGCCTTCCCGTTCCGACCGATCGGCCCGTGGCGCTGCCGGGCTTAGCCTCTCGGCTAGCCTCGGCTTCCCACGGGTCTCGATCCTGATCTTACTCGATCAATTAATATTTTTCAGCAACATTAAAAAAATTCCAGCAATTAATTCATTAACCAAAACATATAATTTGCAATTTTTCCAATTCACAACTCGTCTTTACTTAATTGCACTTGTAGTTGTTAATTTGAACGATTATTTGTTTGGAGTTGAATTTTTGGCAAGAAACACAGATTCACCACAATTTACGTAATTTTAACACTTGAAACATAAACTGTATACATTGGTACTCATATTTGAATCCTAAGAATTCGACCCACAGATTTTAGCCGAAAATACAAATATACTTGATCAATCGCGATTTTTGCATCGACTCCGGCTAGCTCCAGCATCCCCGCCTTCCTCCGTCGTCGCGAACCATACCCCAAAACGAATCATTGTGGAGCTTCTTTCCGGCGACAATCTCCGTAGATGGACCTCAACGGCGATGGCTGCACTGGAGAGGTTATTTTCGGCAACGGCCTCCGTGGTGGATCTTCATGGAAGCACGCCAATAGAGATGAGGCCACGAGTTTCGGCGACCCAAAGAAAATAAACAAGAGATCTAGCTCGGTTCCCGGCGGAGACGAGGTCGGAGCTTACTGGTGAGAGACCGGAGCTGGCCTGAGTCGATACGATTCCGAATAGGAGATTTTTGGGTCTCTGTACAGTTCCGACTAGGAGACTTTTGGGTCCACTAGACCCATTTTATTTATTTTTTATAAATACTGATTAATAATAGACTAATTATTATATAACTTAATTTAATTTAATAATAATTTAATATATATTATTATTCATTAAAATTATATTTTATATTACAATGTACTGCTTTCAATTAATTTTTTAATTTATTTAATTAATAATAAATGATAAAACATTGAATATGGGCTGGGGTTAAAGGAAATTTTGTCTTTTTAATAAAAAATTTACCAGAATTGTATGGAGTTTATGAAAGTGAAAAAAATTAAATAGTTCGGGCACCACTTAAGTTAAAATGAAAGTTAAGTGTACTAAACTAAAAATAGTGGATATTTAGGCATACTAAAGTGTCATTTTCTCTTACAAAAAGTTTTGATGCTGATAACTTTTTTTAAAAAAATTGTTATTTTTTCGGAATGACAAAAGCATCCTTTAATGAAAAAATATGTTATTTTTAACTTTTCTTTTAGAATCTTTCTGAAATTAAGAATAAAAACCTGATTTTATTATTAAAAATAAAAAATAATGTTTAGAAATCACTTATTATTTTATATATACTTTTTTAACCTTTCTATAAAATTTTAATATTAAAATCACTTTATTATCATGTATTTCATAAAAAACAAATAAATATATATTTTATTTTTTAATACATGAGTATTTTTGTCAGTTCAAAAAATATTTAATAGAAATTTCAAAAATGTTAACAGCGTAAAACATTTGATAACTTAAGTGGGTGTAAAAAAATAAAGTTTTTTTAATCAAAAGAATGTGAGCATAAAGGCAGGTGAGGGGCCTATCCTAGCGTCTCTAGCTGTAATTTTGGACTGCGATTCGCGTCTCTAGTTTGGTGCTTGGGTTTGATTTAAAAAGAAGAAGAAATGTAATTGAAATGTTAGTATACTAGGGTTTGTCTCGCAGCTTTTTAGTGAAATTTCGCGATCTTGAGATTTGTCTCGCCGATTTTGGTGTGGTCCCGTGATTCAATAGTGATATATGGTTTTCCGTCTCGCTGTTTTTCTAGTGTGCTTCCCGTCATTTTGACTTTTGTAGTCCGTTTGCGACGGTTCCTTGATCGGATGTGAGTTTGTATGATGAGTTTTCTAATCGAATGTATTCTGTATGGCATAGAGACTTGTAGAAAGAGGATAGTGGCATTGAAAGGTTGCAGATCTTCTTCACCTTCGTGGATGAGGATGTGGGGTTCGTCCTGAGCGACCAATGTTTAGCGATTTGTTGGCGGGAGAGTGTAAAGTCAGCAAGTCTCAAACTTTGTCCGACTAGGAGGTTGATGGCTTGGTACTGGGAGGGATCATAAGTTCTCTACCGTCGTTGGACATATTTATGTGAGCACATCGAATTAAAGGGTCTCAGTTTCCTTAAACTCCAATATATCTTCGTGATGTCTTATATTGGGCCATTTGGGGGACTAGATGACACATGGCTCTTGATCCGGGAAGAGTATTGAGGGGGATCAACTTGTTTCGTACGATCATTTGGGGAGTTTTAGTTGCATGTGCCAAAGAGTATAGAACTTCAAACAACTCCGATATCAGGTGCTTGCTATAAGAGGTTCACAAAATTTCTCTAGCTAACTGAGGTGGTGGTCGTGGGTCTTATAGAAGTATTATTGTGCTGTGTGTGTAAGTGTATTCGGGGTGGTTGTTGTAAATTTTTTGTGGGGAGTCTAAACCCGTTCGAGGTGGAGGCCGTGAGTTGGCAAGAGGTCATTCGTTGGGTTAATGTGATGAGTTAGATTATCAAAATGATATGCAGGTGAATCAGTCCTGGTGGTTCCCAAGAAGCAAAGTGGGGGGAGTTATGCTTAATTGCAATCATTTATTTTATTTATTTTGTTTTGCATTAGTCGTTTTCGTTTATATGGTTGCTAGTCCTTACTTTTTTTTTACAATAAGGTTTGAGTCTAAAAAAATTGAGTATACTTAAAAAACATGGGATTATTCATTTATCCTTGAAATATATGTGAAGATTTTTTGATCTCCAAATGTGGATAACATTTTAAGTTTGAGTTCAATGTATGAGAGTTCAAAATGAATTCACATTAATTCGTATTAAATTTGTGTACACCCGGTGCATCACTTAAAAACAAAAAATAATGTTCTACTAAACAAAAAAAAACAGAATGTAATGGCCTTTAAATATAATCATATCCAAAATAAACCAGACATTAGAATGGTGATGAAAAGGATAACAGATAATATCACTTTTATTTTGAAGGAGATCATTGTACTAATTACATGTCCATTTTTCCTTGACCATATACATTGTAGATACTACCAAAAGCAGTTTCCAAGGAATGCACCATACAGTACTTGAATGTTATTATTCTTTCATAATTAAGATTCATTTAACATAATATATACATCTAAGAATAAGCCATCCATTCCCTCTCACCCCATTTATGTTTATAAAGTTACCTTATTTATAATTTTTACTATCAATATGAAAATATTATTCAAAATCGATAAAAATTTGTATGATTTAAATATTTATGGTAAATAAAGTAAATGAAAGCGTAAATTACATTTTGTAGGGGTATCATTTTTAAAGCAAAAGTCGACATTGAACCAATTTGACCGAACTAAAACTAAAAAAACGAAAAAGTCGTAAATTATAGTTAAGCTAAGTTTTATTTTTAACTTAACCAATTAATTTTGGTTCGAATACAATTCATATGATAAAAATCTCTTGGTTAATCGGATAAACATAATCAGAATTTCATTCATCACGTGTCACACCCAAAATCATCCATGTATTATGAATGAACTATATTTTTATTCTCACAAACAATATTGTTTAACTGTACACAAAAACTGCTACTTAAATTTTGATTTCATTGTGAGATTTTTTTGGCAATTTAAAGTTAACCTTTATACATATTTTTAATTATCATTAGTTTGAATGGATACAAAATTTGGCATAAATATTAGGCCTATAAAATTTGAATAGTTCAGTACTTCAGTTTAAATGAAAAATCGAACCACTTTCTAATTGTTAAAAACCGTATGTACAATTATACTCTATTTTGATTATGGTTCTAAAAATTATAAAACCAGAATTTTCAATTCGGTTTGACTTTAAATCTTTTGATCCGGTTAACCAGAACTTGGACATCATTAACATTTTGCATTCCATTTTGTTTGCTATTTTTTAGGGTGAAACGCGAAATATTATTAAGCAACTAACCCGAATTCATGCCGGACAGTCGAAACAATAGATGGTGGGATAGACCCCGCACTTTGATCTCAACTATTGTTGGTTAAAGCAGGTTGGACAAACCTCATACCTAACTCACAGCTAATCGAAAGGAGATCTAGACTATTAACCATATGAACGCAACTGACCAAAACACCTTTAAATAAGTATAGCAAAAAAGCCCAAACGACCATAGTACTTCCTCTCGAGAACCACAATCGCATGCACAACACATTGCTTATCTGTCTCAAAAAAGACACTGTCCAAAATCATATTGATTGCTGATGCAGCGTACGTGGTTAAGAAGAACTCTTTATCAAGTTCGTTGATTCTTGAGAATACCGAATGTGATAGATTTAAGGGAAACCTCGATTTTTTTTATTAAACCTCAAAACTAATGAATAACATAAACGGCTAACAGTGTTTAAATAGCCAAAACCTAATTGCAGAAAAGAAAATTCTAAACCTATTGGAAAAATGAAAGAAATTATAAAAATTGCAAATAGTGCCCGGAACTTAGGAAATTGCGTTTTTGACCCCCAAGATGACCTCGGATGGCCGAAATCTATCGTACTTCATGGAAAAGCCATGAGTTTTGCTCGGAACGCCGTTTCCGCCCAGAAAACACTAGTTTTTTTTGTTGAAATCCGACATGTTCTTGTTTTGCACTGCATCAATTGCCCACCGAACGACATCTTGAGAGCTCACGACCTCTACCTCAAACGGGTCGAGACTCTCCACCAACCTCATACAAGTACCACTCCCAGGGCTATTCCACGCGCAACACCAAGCTGCTTCTGTAAGTCCCACGACCTCCACCTCAGTTGTTTGGTGGAGAAACCCCGTGACAATTTTACATCAAACATCTAGCACAACACCCCAAATAATTTTGTTTACTGTTTATACTTATTACAATTTATAATGATATCATTACATTTTATTTAAAATAATACAATGGAAACGAGATTTTATGATTTTATTAAGGCAAAAGACAAGTTATATATATGAGAAAACTTGGGCAACAACATAGAAAATTGCATTATATGTGCCATACCATACCATACCATACCATACCATACCCGACCGTTTCCACGTCCAAAGAAGAAGGGAGACCCATTTTGGGTAGTAACTCGAAAGTGGGGCCCGACATTATTGTCAGCGCGAAAAGTCAGATTGCTGCGAGAGGGGGCGCCACGTGTACACAACAGAGCTCCATAAAATAGCGGCCAAAAGTTTGTGGTCAAGTCCTCTCTTCTCTTTGCTTCGCGGGTCCACCAACACCCTCACGCTTCCTCTACCTCGATCTAGGGCTTTCTCGTCGTCGACATGACCTCGAGCTCCGATCTGGTCCTGGCTCTGGAGTCGGCGCTCGGCGTCTCGGCGACGGTGATCGCGACGACCTCCCTGGCGGTGCTCATCGGTCTGCTGCTGCTCTTCTGGCGGAGATCGGCGGATCGGGAGGCGAAGCCGGTGGTGGTGCCCAAGTCGCTCACCGCCAGGGACGACGACGAGGAGGACGAGCTCCCTCCGGGGAAGACCAAGGTCTCCATCTTCTACGGCACTCAGACCGGCACTGCCGAGGGATTTGCCAAGGTCAGATTTGGGTGTTCTTGTATGATTCATGCTTCGGTGGACTTTCGATCGATTTGGATTGTGAAATTTTGGGATTTTGTGGATTCGTGTGAGATTTGGGGTTTAGGAGTGGAGGATTTTGATTCCTGAATTGGGCGGATTTGTGATCAATTGGTAAATGGTTGGTTAGGGGAGAATCTATATAGTCATCATATTTTCTAGGAAGTTGCCACCTTTACAGAACATTTCACCCTTTGCCTTTTTGTTGTTTATGGAAGTAGTATGATTACTATGCACCCGCCACTTTATTGATAGCAACTTCTTACTTTCTAGTGCTGATGAAATGATGCTCAGATGTTAGGTTAATGATGATGTCTCTAGTGGAATTCATTTTCCCCCCATTTTATTTGGACGGATGTTTGAGCAAGAAGTAATAGATACCAAACTTGCAAAGTACATCGCATGTTCTTTGGAATTTTGCTGCGATTTAGATGTACTCTACATGCTACCATGGGTTTTTTCAAATTTTCAATGTCTTGCTGTTTTCGGTGAAGTCATGGTACAAGTGTCGGTACATGAGTGTAAATCTCGGTTTGTTACCAGAGATATTGAGGCCGCCTCGAGGCGAGGCGGTCAAAAACAGCCTCTGAGGCTACGCCTCTCATATGTGTACCGAGGCTTACACCTTGGCTCCGTCACAAGGCTTACACCTTGCGCCTTAGGTATCGAGGCGATTGAGGCTTACGCCTCAGATTGTAGGCTAAAATTTAAATTTTTATAAGATCATTTTGGGCTTTTTGTCAAATGTATATCTGGATTTTCTAAATGTTACTATTTAGCTTTTTATGTTGGTAAGAAGGTAAAGTTAAACTAATAAATCTAAGGGATAACAATATTGAAACAAAAATTAGAAGAGGAATCGGCAGCATCTCCTTCATCGACCTCCATCCGGCAGCCCCTTCTCACTCTCCTTCAGCCGGCCACTCTTTTCCCTCCCTCCATCTTTGATGATTTTTTATGATGTGTTTTGTGTATTTTGCTGATTTTTTATTAGTTTATTTTGCTCCTTTTTCTGAATTTATAATTGCTGAGTTAAGTTTTAATTTTTGTTAATTCTTTGATGATTTTTATTTTACTTTATGTTTATTTTGCTGATTTTTAAAATAATTTATAATTAATTTATTTTCTTATTTTAATGATATTTTATGAGATTATTGGTCTAATCACTGAGGCTTACGCCCCACTGATCACTGCGCCTCATGGTGCTAAAGGAAAATGCCCCCGTTTCCAATTTAGACTTTTAAAACTTTGATAACACATTTACAAGCACATTTTTCTTGGGTCTGTGTCTTGTACATGGTTGAAAGTCATTTAATTGTATTCCAGCACATCAGGAACCTTGTATTAAGGAGCACTTTTGATTTCACATGAGGGATATTGCTTATTATGACAATTCTATTATTGTAGGCTTTAGCTGAGGAGATCAAGGCTAGATACGAAAAGGCAGTTGTGAAAGTTTTGGATATGGTATGCTGAGTGTAATTTTTGCGCGATGTTGCTTAAAATGTCTTCATCTGCTATCTCTCTCACACTGTACTTATATTTTCCAACTATATTAGGATGACTATGCTGCCGATGATGACCAATATGAAGAAAAATTGAAGAAAGAGACTTTGGCATTTTTCATGGTGGCTACGTAAGAGATCGTTACCTTCTTGTTAATTACAGTCTAAAATGTGTGTGGATTTTCAGAAATATTTTGTATTAAAAATATTTTAACCTGGTAATGTAGTTATGGAGACGGAGAGCCAACTGATAATGCAGCAAGATTTTACAAATGGTTCACTGAGGTCAGTAGCTTTTTGCCCAATACCGTATTTATCAAGAATACAAATTTGGGTGAAACCTATCATTAATGTATTAGGGTAAATTGTGTTTAATTGTAGGAAAATGAAAGGGGTGTCTGGCTTCAACAACTCACATATGGGGTTTTCGGTCTAGGTAACCGTCAATATGAACATTTTAATAAGGTAAACTTCTCAAGAAACCAAATTCATCAAATTCATATTTTGATAGTATTATCTGATTGCTTACATTTAAAAACAGATCGCAAATGTGCTTGATGAGCAATTTCTCGAACAAGGTATTATGTGAATATATGGTTATTTTCATGTTCTTATCATACCGCACCAATATGAGTTTTCCTTTTGCCACATGATGTGCTCATTCATCAACAACATTCATACTATAGGAAAGATATCAAATTTTACCTTCAGAAATATTCGGTGAAATCGAACAAACTATACACTTATCTGAGTTTGGTTTTTGAATAAAAAAGCTAAATACTTTCTGCTGCAGCATATATTGGTATAGTTCATTAATCACGTATTATTGTTCTCAACTCTTGAATGAAACTCACACTTCAATCCTGATTTGGTGTTGTCACCAAAGGAAGTAAAATTTTCTACAATCATTGATAAAAGGCTTTACCCCTTGCAAACAGGAAGTTTACGGTCAGTATAATCCACAAGAGTATTGATTAATGAATAAAAGTTGCATTATGTGGGACCCCAATGAATGGAATACCTAAATTGGTCATGGGGGAGGAACCTACCAACCTGCAATACGTGGTTAATGACTTGTCCACTAGACGGACCTCCCATTTAATACTGGTTTAATCATCAAAATGGTGCAAAAAAAAACCCAATAGATCTAGAATTATACATACATGGCTTACACTTTGTTAAAGAGATAATGCTTCATCCTTCTATGCATTTCAACTGCAACTATATCCTTCTGAATTTCACATCTTTTCATTGACCTAGTACATGTTTGTGAAGTTGAGATATATTGTAGTTGAGCTTTGTATGAACCTGGAAAAAAAATCTGGTACTTGGTTATAATTACAATATACTTCAGTCATAGTTCTGGACCGCTGGTTAGCCAGCAGAATCCAACATTTGCGTCTTGGTATGTTAGTTTCCTTCATTGGTTGTGAGATTATACATGTATTTACTTAATTATTGAATTAGCTTTGGCGGTTCCATTGATATGCATGCATGCCTGCCTTTTATACCAAAAGAACATTGGTGAAGTTGGTCTTTTCTTTTTGTATTCTGATTAGAGTAAAATGAATTAAAACGGAATTTGTATTCTTGTGGACCTGTGGTTGAAACAGGTGCTAAGCGGCTTGTTCAAGTTGGCCTAGGGGATGATGATCAATGTATTGAAGATGATTTTTCTGCTTGGTATGCGATGTTCTGAAGATCATACCTAACCTTGTCTTTTGAAGAATTCTTGCATAGCATATTGAAAACATTGTTAAGTTGCTTATTATCTCTCATATAGGAAAGAACTTCTGTGGCCTGAGTTAGATAAGGTACTGCGAGATGAGGATGATGAAAATTCTGCATCGACTCCATATACAGCCGCTATTCCTGAATATCGTGTGGTGGTTCATGATCCTGCTGTGACATCATGGGAGGACAATTATTCAAACAGGGCAAATGGAAATGCTACTTTTGACGTCCACCACCCCTGCAAGTAATTTCAGATGCCCATATTAATACTCCCGTCTATCTAGTTGTTGACTAAATTAGTGTTTATGTTTGTTTGAACGTTGAAGAGTAAATGTTGCTGTTCAGAAAGAGCTTCACAAACCTGAGTCTGATCGCTCTTGCATACATCTGGAGTTTGACATATCAGGAACTGGAATCAAGTAAGTTAGTGAATATTAGTTTTTAATTGCTTTTCCTGTTCAATTTTCTAGCATTGAAATCAAGTTATCAATGGTGAATCTCCTCTTCATGTACTTTTGTCCTCAGCTATGAAACTGGAGACCACGTGGGTGTTTTTGCCGATAATTTGGATGAAATTGTAGAAGAAGCTGGAACGTTGCTTGGTCAACCTTTAGATTTGCTGTTCTCTGTTCACACTGATAGTGAAGATGGTACCCCTCTAGGAAGCTCATTGCCACCACCATTCCCTGGTCCATGTTCACTCCGTACTGCAGTGGCGCGATATGCAGATCTTCTGAATCCACCTCGAAAGGTGGTTTTTTTTTATTGTGTTCACAACTTCACTTCTGGTTCTGATTTTCTGATTATTATCTTATACAAATCTTTTATTTTGTCAGGCTGCTTTGCTTGCTTTGGCTGCTCATGCCACTGAACCTAGTGAAGTGGAGAGACTGAAGTTCTTGTCATCACCTGAGGGGAAGGTGTGTGATTCCCCCTTCTGATTCTTTCCTGTGCTTCACTGTGTCTTATTCTTTTATGTGCATACATGCATGCATATACATACACAAAAAAGTTTGGTTTAGACTGGGGATATCAAAATGCCACAATTTTGAATGTCTATACTTAACATTTTGGTATGGCTGTCTATGGTCCGGCTAATCGAACTGAATGGTCAACACTCGAACCGAACCAACTGAGTTTTATGGGTTTGACATGTGGGGGCATGTCATTTGGGATTTAATATATCATTTGGGGCATATTTTTGGTTCAAATATTTTATATAGACTAAATATTTTTATGGATTCAACTACCTATAATCACGAATATGCATAAACAAATGAAGAAGTGGGATGAAACAACATTTAAAAGAGAAGACGTGTGGACGTCTGGGAGAGCAACACATGTCATCTCAATTTCGGTTCGGTTTTCTTGGTTAACCGCTGGGTTTGAGTGATGCGAACCGGACCCAAACTGAAACTGACTGGTTCACTTAAAAATAGTACCGTAACCAAACCATTATCCACGATTTTTCGTTTTTTTGGATTCAGTTAGGTCTGGTTATGGTTTTTTGGTCAAAAATGGACAGTCCTACATTTTGGGAAGCAGAATCTTGAAAAGTGAAATATATTATGTTTGTTTACTTGTAGGAAATTTGTAATAGTGAGTTTGAGTAGATTGTAAGTTCTGAATTAGGGAGAGAATCTGAAAAATGACATTTTTGCCCTTTCCAAATACAAGGTTTGATAAGCTAAAAGGAATTAGGGTTTGAGATGTGAGGTAAAGATAAAATAAAAAATAGTTTTTACTTTAGTCGATATGACAGGTCAAAGTCAGAGTAATACCGGAAGGTCATAGTTTTTTTTAAAGATTTACATGTCAGAGTACCACATTGAAAATATGTGATTCAATAGACCAGCTTAAACAACAAATCTTAGCCTCCACCTATCAACTATAGCTTTTAGGTGGCCTGAGTTCTAACAAACGTACTCATATGGCAAGTGGCTTGAACTTGTAAACAAGTGAATTAAAAATAATAATATGGGAAGGGAAATTTTATTTGAAGGATACAAATGTCTCCTAAGAATCCCGAGAGAGCCCGATTTTAGAAGTACCATATTTAGGTTATCCTTGTAGTCTAATTTTCATTTTTTATCCCAAACATGGAAAAATCAATCTTCATTATTTGCAACTATTCCCATGGGCTTCCAAATGACTTAATAGAGTGACCCTGTGCATTAATCTCTATTTTGAAGTGTGGCCATGTCTAAAGTCTTACCCTTTTTATATAGAGGCTGAGTAACTCAAATATGTGAACTAAAGGTCACAAGGTATTCAAAGAAGTATATGTCTAATGATCAAACTCTTTGTTTCTCTTGTTCCGCCCTAATTTTCAGGATGAGTACTCACAGTGGGTAGTTGGAAGTCAGAGAAGTCTCCTTGAGGTTATGGCTGAATTTCCATCTGCAAAACCTCCTCTTGGTGTATTTTTTGCAGCTGTGGCCCCTCGTTTGCAGCCTCGCTACTATTCAATCTCTTCTTCACCAAAGTAGTTATCAACCATACACAATTTTATCTGATATCTCCACATTAAGAAATACTCATGCTTGCCATGTGTGATGCAGATTTGCTCCTCGGAGGGTTCACGTGACCTGTGCCTTAGTTTATGGTCCTACTCCTACTGGGAGAATTCATAAGGGGGTGTGCTCAACCTGGATGAAGGTGGCAATATGATTCAACAATTTCTTTTCCTCCATTTCTGTGTTGTATTTGATTTATGCATTGTTCACGGTAACATTTCTATGATTTCAAATTGGATTTAGTTGTGTCTAACATTTAACTTCCAATTTTTTTAATAAATCAGAATGCAGTTCCTTTGGAGAAAAGCAACGACTGTAGCCAGGCTCCTATTTTTATCAGACAATCTAATTTCAAGTTACCTACTGATCCATCTGTTCCAATTGTCATGGTGGGGCCTGGTACTGGCTTGGCACCTTTTAGAGGCTTCCTGCAGGTGTGGAATAATAATAAATATCCAATTTACATTTCCTTCTCTTGAAATGGAAATATTAATTAGGTTTTATTCTGTTCAGGAAAGAATGGCACTGAAAGAGGAAGGTGCTCAGCTTGGCCCAGCCATACTTTTTTTCGGTTGTAGAAATCGCAGAATGGTGAGCAATGCCACGTGATGCAGTATACAGAATTTTCGGATTGGCTATATATGTAAATCTTGTTGTGCTGGTTTGTGTTTGTAGGACTTCATTTACGAGGACGAGTTGAATAATTTTGTGGAGCAAGGAGTTATTTCAGAGTTGGTTGTTGCATTCTCAAGAGAAGGGCCAAACAAGGAGTACGTTCAGCATAAGATGATGGACAAAGTAAGTAAACTCACCATCACCATGTACAGAATAGCAAGTCCTGAGAATAGTTGTGTAAATTATACATGGTTTGCAGGCAGCGGAGATATGGAACATAATTTCGCAGGGAGGCTATCTTTATGTTTGCGGTGATGCCAAGGGTATGGCTAGAGATGTTCATCGGACTTTGCATACCATTGTCCAGGAGCAGGTATAAACAACATAACAAAAATTTAAGAAAGAGGAAGTATCATAGTAAATCAAATAATTTTCCTAAAAACAAATTGGCATATAAAATTTTCAGGATGGAGCGGACTCATCTAAAGCGGAATCCCTGGTGAAGAAGCTTCAAATGGATGGGCGATACCTGAGAGATGTTTGGTGATGGTTGTGTTTGTTTTGCAGCACATTTTCAAACATATAGTTGATCTCTTGGGTTCCCTCCTACTGGTATGTAACAGCAGAAGGCTTGTGGTCGTGGAGGCTGAAATCTAGATTCCTTTAGACATTCACACCGCTATGAATTTCTAGAGATATATATTTTTTACATATATATATGTGATGTTGATTCAAGACCGACTTAGGGGGAAATACTATAGTGACAAGACAAACATGGGATGGTAGGTTTTGTTTTGTATGCTTAATAATGTAGTGACTAATGATGGAGTAGTATAATAAAGGAAGCTCAATTTCACATTTGTTGCTCATATTCTTTTTTGGGTGATTACGCATGAATAAATTGACCACAAACACTTGAAAATTTTATTTGTCACGTGACTACATTATTTGTTGATTATTTGTCAATTTGCTACAATTTGGACGGAAAATAACATTCTGTCCAAGCATTTGACCTCACATGATTTTGTCAAGATTTCTCGCAACTCAAATACTCTTTTCTTCTCCTATGGCTATGGTTCTTCATCCATCTCCTCCGAACAAAGTATCATCGAAGGTTTGGAACTCTGATTCGCAACTCGGTCCAAAGCTCGTCGACGTTGCAGATGGAAGGAGGATGGTGGGCGATGAGAGGGCTTTTGGTCATCGAATCAGATTCGGCGCCAAAACTCCCCCAATTTGTGCAATCGACGATGACTCCTCTCCGTACTCACTAATACCGATGAAATATGCTCTTCCACATCTCGTCAAAGGTGGGTTTCAGTTTCCATCAAGATTCATTGATATAGATCATAGTTGTCGTAACACGAATTTCCATCAAAACAAAATTTTCCTTATGTTAGTTGATTGGAGGGACCCTAATTCCTCGTAAATATATGGTTTCATGTGTGGGTGGGTTGTGTATATGTGGGGATTTTCTCTGGTGATAGAGAATGGCGAATTTATAAATCTTTTTAAGGGAAAAAAATTAAAATTTTCATACTAATTCTTTTTGACGATTTCTACAACCAATCTTATACTATCTATAAACCCATCCCCCTGATGGGCCGAGAAGCGTGCACTCACCAAGCACACCTCAGGGCTTCGCGCACCAGACGCGATCGTTATCAAGTAAATTTATATTTCGGCTGAAATTTGGGTCGAATTCACATGGACCAAATAGAGGTCTCATACTTAGACATTTCACTCCTTCTTTCCCGACACAAACACTCATAAAAATAAACACAAATTATTTTTGGGGTTTTTGATTCAACTGGTAACTAAATACGTGCAAAAGACTAAAGTAGAGGGATTCACACAAGAAGTCGAATAACCAAGGGCACTAAACCAACAACTCTCTACTAATTAATCAATAACTGAATCTTAAGCATGAAGTTCGTCTGGTCTATGTTTTGATTACTTTGCGCGTCTCTCGACATTGGGTAGAGCATAATTAACTTGGGTCATTTGAAGAGAAAGACTCTAGGAGACCGATCTCTCACAATTTATGTAGGTCAACTCTCAACCCCACCTCTGAGCATCGATCGGAAATTACAAGTTTGAATCCTAAGTAACGACCTTAGCATTCATAGTGAAGCACAAAATAAATTCAGACCATCTTGCATGCGTAAGAAATAGTACATCAATCAATCACAAGATATTCGTGATTCCAAGTTCAATCGTTCAACTACTCTATCATGCATTCTTCAACAATTTTAAGTCCAACAATTTTCGAACCGAGACATCGACTCCAGGAGACCGACCTCTCGACCTTATTTAGATCTGTTTTCCACCACGCCTCTCGACGCTCGTCTCAAACTCAAGTTATGAACATTAAACAATCAATTCAACATTCATATAATAAGCACAAAGCATAGAAAATTCAGCACGCATTGAATAACTAAAAATCAAACTTGTCATAACTTAAGTCATCATAAGGTTCAGCAAATCACGGTGCTCACAAAAGATTTCATCAGACAGTTCAAGAAGAGAAGATGGAACAATCAAACCCTAAAACTCCAGATGGAGTTGGAAAATCTTGTGATCTTCAACCGCTGCTCGTGATGAATTCTTGTTTCCTTGTTGCTCCCTATGGTAGATGGTGATGGTGATCGAACCTCTCCCTTGGAGCACCAAAGATGGCCTCCAAGGGAGGGTTCGGGCATTGATATCTCTCTGGAACTGCTCTAGAACGTTCTTCCTTCAAAAATTCGGATTCCTCTCGAATTAAGTCGACTTGGCTTTTGTAATTGTCGAAAATCTAAATTTTCGACATATGTGTCAATCGACACATAGGGTGTGTCGATCGACACCTCTTCGCCACCTCGTCAACGCAAGTTACTAGAAATTTTAGTTGTGTCAATCGACACAAAATGCGTCAATCGATACACTTCTAGACCTCCAATGCAAAAACTTCATTCACGAGAAGTGTAGCTCTTTTCGTCCTCTTTAAATTCTACATATCGTTTTCTCGATTTGAATTTCGGATGTGAGAGTTATGGTGATCGCAAGTTTACTGGTCTCCAATCTCGAGATATGTTTTAGTGATGTCTTTGATTGCATTTTAAGCTTATTCTCATTAGAATTAGAAAAAACTTCCTTATAGAGATTTGTTTATCAGCCAGTTATTTTTTATTTGATATAAATTTGGATCAAATCGGCTTAAGTAGAAGAAAGTTGTGCTTTCTAAAAAAAGTCTGCTGCGATTCTGTTTCATTTTGCTTAATTTTCACATGTTTTCTGCACAATTGCACCAAACATACCTAAGAGTGTAAAGTGGTACAAACGACTCTAAATAACCACATAACGAGGGAAATTCGGCACTAAATGTAGGTAAAGAGGTTTCGATCGAGGTATCGAACTGACCCACATCACCACCCTAGGTACCTCATCCGACCTCGAACCCAGGAAAGGATCTCGAACCACGACCCCCAACAAGAAAGGGCTACTAAACATTTAATTTCATTAATAAAAACAAAAAATAATTTAAATAATAATATAATTACTAAATGCATATAACAAAAATTAATTCGACCTTGATTATTTACTTTTTATTGATGAGTTCGAATTTAACTTGCATAATAATAAAATAATTACTAAATGCATACAACAACAACTAATTCAAGCTTGATTATTTATTGTTTAGTTGAGTTCAAATTTAACTTTCTTGTATACAGAAATACGAAGCGAGTCGGTTCACGAGCCTTGCAAATGTTGATGGGTTTGGCTCAAGCTTGACTCTTTTATCAAACGACTTAACGTTACACTCAAATTGGCTTGATTAGATTACAACTAGCACATATTGAATTTTAAATATAGCAAGAGCTTGAGCGGCTCGTTAAAATCTCGACTCATTTATCCATAACAATAATTTACGTATAATGATTTACTAAAAAAAAAAATATCTTGTTTTTTCATTTATATTCCTTGAAAACTACTGGGGTAATGCCACTTTACTACACTCAAGTATGCACAATTTTGAAACCAATACCTCAAGTTTTAAAAAAAAATTAGAGGTACCCCAACAATTTATAAGATTACACTTAATGTAGCATCTGTTAAATTTAATGGAATCAGGGAGCAAAAAGTCTAAAATGCTCTCAATAATTGTGATTTAAAATCAGTGTGACATGTTTGAAAATATATTGGACATGGTAAATAAGTAAGGTAAAATGACACTTTTGTGCACGTAAATATACACTTTTCTCACTTTTATACCCTACCTTTTTTCCAATACTACGCATTTCATTTTAGGACAAATTATCACTAAAATACTAAAAATACCTAAACTACCCCTGAAATTGAACCAAAAATAAATCTGGTCTAATCTGATCCCATTTCAATTGTGTAAAAAAAAGAAATTACCCTTAACTATTCATCAAAATTTCAAAATATATCCTTTAGCTCTCTCCACCTCCCTCCTCTCCTCCTCCCCTCCTCTTCCTCACCCTCGCCTCTGTCTTCTCCTTCGCCACCGCCAACAACCGTCCGTCGAACGATCCCGCCGGCGTCTCGTCGCCGGAGTTTTGCTCCGGTGAGGTGTTTATCAAAACATAGTCCCGTAAATATAACTAAAATCTTGACTAATCCTAGCTCGATAGGTCTTAGAAGTTCCATAACTCCCCAAAAAATCCTCCTGCTCAAATTGAGACAAAAACCAGTAGCTAGAAGAAAGAGAAGAAATCGAGCTTGTCAGGATCCAGAAGCTCCAGAACTCAGCGAAAATTCTTCAAGGTCAGATTGAGACAAGATCCATCAGCCGAAAACTCGCCGGAAAGCCTTCCCGAAAAAACTAACAAAGCAGGGGCGAACAGAGCATAACTCGATTAGGTCCTAGAACAAGCAAATTCTGTTGATCGTCCCCCGAGCCTTCCCTTCGCCTTCCTCTCATTTTTTTCGTGAAGATATCTCCTAAACAGATATTGTCGGAGCACGCCGGAGCTTCGCCGAAAAACCAGCGGAACTCAAAACTTCGACTGAACATCCTCGAGCCTTGCAATACCCTTGCTCACCTAATTTCTTGAAGAAATCTCACAAGACTGCCCCAAAGCCTCGTCGGAAAACTCCATCGGAAATCACCACTTTTCTCTAACGTGTAGCAAAGATTGATGTGCACTAGAAGGTGGTTGAAGGTGGCGAAGGAGAGGAAGAGGAGGGGGCGGAGGATGAGGAGGAGGAGAGGAGGGAGGTGGAGAGAGATGAGAGGAGAGAGTGAAGGGGTATGTTTTGAAAATTTGATGAATAGTTGAGGGTAATTTCGTCTTTTTACACAATTGAAATTGAAATATATTTAATTTTGGTTTAATTTTAGGGGTATTTTAGGTATTTTTAGTATTTTATGAGTAAGTTGTCCTGAAATGAAATTTAGGATACTGAAAAATGAGAAAAAATGTAGAGTATGAATGTGAAAAAAGTGGATATTTAGGTGCACAAAAGTGTCATTTTCCCATAAAGTAATTAGAATACACTTAAGTACTTGTTCGTCATTTACTTGTTAATTATTATTACCAAATTGTATAATGCCGAACAACACTTAAAAAAGCCAACACAATTTATATTTTGTGAAATAAACAAGTATCGTACGATTTGAATTCATAACCTACGTTTCTACCACTGAACCAAATGGATAGTTTAACCTATGTGAATATGTATATTACTTCTATACAAGGTATAGCTATTAACAATGATGACCCTTTTTAATAGGGATGAACACTTTGGATTCGGAGCAGAAGACTGAACCGGAATAAAAAACTAGAGAATTAGGAATCCTGAGTAACGGTTTTGTTTCTAGTTTTAAAAATGAAGGAATCATAAATTTTTGGTTCGAATCTGGTTCTTAAAATATAGAACCAGCGGGTACTCGGAACCAGAACGATTTGCCAAACAATCATCAAATCACCATCAATTTATATGAAGAATACAGATAGCGTACGTGAACCGAATAATAAACCGAGAAAAATATATTACGTATGTTTTATTAGAAAACTCTATAATTCGATTGAGTTTAATAATCAGGCATTAATGTGTTTTTTGTTAGATGATTATAAATTTCATATTTTGCCTAAAAATCAGATCAAAATCATCTAATTTGTACCTTAAACCGCATAATTAACAAAATTAAAGAATCGATCAGTTATAGAAGGTAAAATAGGGGAACCGAACCAGCGAAACGAGTGTAGAACCAAAACTGGCACATTTTATAAATTTGGTTATGGTTCTCAATGTTTAAGAATCGGGGACTCCGATCCGGTCCGATCATGGACTCATGCCCAACCTTACTATTTTTTGAAGGTAAAATCGAATTTTATTAATTAAATAGCAACTAACCCGACATCAAGTCGGACAACTGAAGTTACAGTTAGTGGGACAGACCCCTCACCATAATCACAGCTATTGTTAGTTAAAGCAAACATGGCCAATTCGTGAGCCATTTGATTACAAGTAAAACAAAGAACACATGTTCCGATAGTGGGTAGTACGCAACACCGTTCGCTAATGATTCCTCCAAAGTTGTGCAGCTCGACCTGTTTAGCATCAAGTAGAGCCACGGCCTCCAACTCATACGGATGGAGAAATCCCGTGATCTTGCTGCAAAATGCTTTACACATGCATCCATGATAACTCTGGAGACCAATCAACTCGAACTAGTTAGCTTCATGCAGAGCCACGACCTCCAACTCATACGGATGGAGAAACCCCGTGATCTTGCTGCAGACCGCTTTAAACCAGCTTCCTCGATCAACTCTGCGATCAATATGGACATCGCGAAATTCAAATTCTCCAAGCACATTAGGTTTAACCCGATCAACCCTTCGACACCAGGGACCCCTCTTTTCCTTACAGTACCGATCAAAACCGCTGGTTCCCACGTATTGAAGTTTAAGCAAGCCGAGACCCCCTAATTCGGTATGCTTACACGAGTCTGCCCACCGACGCCAGATAACACCAGTTCCCTCCGAGTACCGATCTACCTTCGCGACCCAAGCTCGCCCCACCTGCAATTCTGTCCTCAACCCCACCGCACTCGACTCCGTTCCTGCCATCCCACTAGATCTGTTTCCTTCACCACCAGCTGTTGTCGCAGCTACCACCGCAAGACCCGGAACTGTAGCCGTACTAGAATCCCTCCAGACGGAGCTGTGCCGCCGTGAGACATCGTCAATTTTCAACGAACAACCCAAATCGCCACGAACGAAGGGTACAAACCGCAAAAAAAATCCTGCTGCCGACTACTTTTTAATAAGTTTTTATTAAAACACACTTTTTAACAAGTTAATCAATAATCATGTATAGAATATTAATTTTATATGTATTGTTGAGAAAATGAGGTGTAATTATTGAATTATTATATATAATTTTGTTACAAGTATTGGGATTCTATAACTAAAAAATAGGCAAGTGAATCTTATCAACCAGTCTCCCAATCGTCGCCATCACTTTATCGAGGGTATTCCCGTCATTTCACTTGAGAATTTCTTCCTCCCCAAACAAAGGCTGGACGACGCGGTTGCCGGTCAGCCTGAGCGTTATTTTCACAGGATTCTGGACCAGGAACAAGCGGTGGCCCGGTCACTCAGCCAGCCTGAAACACAACACAAATAGCCGCCGCGTGATGATCACGCTCTTCAACGGTAGTCACTTAAGTCTCTTTCTCTCTACAACAGCTCTGTGGCTCGGTGATGGTGATGCTTATTGATTCTCCCATTCTAGGGTTTTAAAAAATATTATAACTATTCGTACACAGTTTTGCTACGATGATTGAGCGAGATTGGAAGAAGAAGAAGCAGCTCTGCGTCAATGAAGACGACATGGCCAATGTATTAGAGAGGTGTCTCTGTCACTGCTACTGCTCGATTCAAATTTTTGAATTTTTCTTTTCGTATTTTCGATTTTGAATTTTGGGTCTATGTGTTTTGTGTAGGTACTCGGCCACGACGGTGCTGGCATTGCTCAAGGAAGTTTCGCAGGTCGCGGATGCCAAGTTCGATTGGAAGGAGATGGTGAAGAACACCCAGACTGGGATTTCTAATGCCCGGGAGTACCAGATGCTATGGCGCCATTTGGCTTATCAGCAAAAGTTGATTCACAATGTGGAAGATGGTGCTGAACCTCTTGTAAGTTTGTTGCTGTTTTCTCATACTGTTGGTCAATGACATGCGTTTTTGGTTGTTGAAATACTGCTTTGTTGTTGATTAGTAGATTGAAAATTTAATTCTCGGTATGATTTTGATTGTGCATCAATTGGTGGGTGGGTGCACCCTGAAGTAAAGGGGAAGCCCTAAGTTTTGATTTAGGAATGGCTAGTTATGTCTTTATCATGGCTGTCCAGATCAATAATTGCCTATTTGTAGTTTAGTCCGCACTGGAATTGTATTGTGCATAATTTTTATGGTACATGTTAATTGGAAGAACCTGTTATGAGGAAATTTTTCTACCCAATGACTGTTTTCATATCCGTAACTTTTGCCATCATTATGAAATAGGAAAAATATATGGAAACAGTTACAGCATATTACTATCTACATTATGAATCGGGAAAAATATTCAAAATAAAGTTTTGAATGAATCGGGGAATATAATAAGTAGTAAGAAAATAGATTGGGGAAAAGATTCATTAGGGAGTTGGCGGGCTTAACTCACAGCCAGATCTTTAGCGAGTCTTTTGCACTGTTTGTCTGAGCAGCAAAATTATGGTTTACCATACATCTTCCGCATCCCGCTCCATGTTCCTAATGACCTTGGTACACTTTTGTCCAATTCAATTCCCCTTCCTTTGTCCATAAGAGTTTCAACCCACACTTTGTCAGCACTATTTCCTCTGACGTATTTATCTAGATTTACGTAATTCCATAATAACAAAATATGACCTCGAGTAGTTTTATCAAATAGATAGATATGATGCCCATTTTTACTATAAAGAGAAATAAGTGAGCTGGTGACAGTATATCACTGACTGGGTTGAAGTAAGATATTCCAAATCTTACCTTATCTGTTTGTATTATGTTTGTAGCAGTTATTACGAGGACATCCTTGTATTTTGATTGCACGATACCAACACTATTTTGTGGGATTGAGATTGACTACTGGGCAATACAGAGAAAGTATTCTGGAAATAAATTGGCTAGAGTGGCTGTTTGAGAGGAGATGATTGGGACATTAAATTGTTATTTTGCTAGGTTTTATCGCCACAAAACCCAAATAAATAATTGTTTCACAGCCATTTTAGTAGCTAGACTTATGGTGAAGACAATAAGTTTTCTGTTGAAAATGCATAATTTTGGTTCCCGTGTACAAATAGCTGTACGGTCTGTTATTGTTCTCATTTTCATAATGAAAGACTTATTGCAATTTGCATTGATATTTTGATGCTATATAGATGTTTTCAGGGTTATGTAAACTATGCATTTCTGTTTGAAGCATGCACCTGTTTCCATTATTCTGTAAGCTAGATGAAACACGACTGTGTTCTTCATCTAATATCAGATTGCATTATATTCCACACTCTTAGTTTGCAAGGATATCGGTATCATGTTTGATGATTCTATAACTGTTTTGCAGGATGATGATAGTGACTTAGAGTATGAGTTGACAGCTTTTCCTCCAGTAAATCATGAAGCTACAGCTGAGGCTGCAGCCTGTGTGAAGGTAAGTTCAATGTTTTCCATGCGGAATGGTTGGTATTTGCTTACACTGTCTATTGCATGTTTGATATGTTCCAAGGTCAGTTATGACTTAGAATAGTTGTGGGGTTTCAATAACAAAAGTAAGGAATAGGGAGGTATATAGTCATGGGTTTCCATATTCCAGGAATGTTTCAATGGCAATATATACAAGGTTAGTCACGGGCAAAGCCAACACACTCAGTGGAAAAGATCTCTATGTTGCCTGAGGTGCAAGGTGTGAAAGTGTTGAGTGATGAGTTGCCCTTGAAGTGTAAAGGAACAGACTGGAGCATCTTGCTCGAGCACATAAAAAGAACTACTTGTACTGGAGCACCTATGGCACTCCTTGGATTATACTAGTTCTGAATCAGTGGTGTATTATATCATTATGTGAGATGTTGTAGTATTTAATGCAGACGGATATTATCCATTTGGATCTTGTCTAGGACACGTAAATGGTAGTTTGGAATTGGGGGGGGGGGGGGGGGCTTGTAATTATTTGTTCACTCCTGAATATTCTTTTTATTGAGAGTCGAGAATATTATCACACCTTCATTTACATTCAAATATACAAAATTCCTTTTCGAACAAACCATTATGCTTGCACTGTTTGTCATCTAACAATTGCATAATCTTTATGACATCTGGCTTTATTTTATAGAAATCTGTTGTTTTGTCAGGTGATGATGGAATCCAGTTCGAGCGACTCTGGTCACCACGGTTGTTCAATGGTGGAGGCTCCATTGACTATAAATATTCCGAATGGCCCCTTATCCAGGGCTCCTTCTGAAAGTTCAAAAACACCCTATTCAATGCAAGGGAAAAACATTACAATTCCAGTTTGTGTTCAGAAGCAACCGGTGCCTGGAGTGACATCTAATGAAGGTTTAGATAGTAATTTGCTTCCTCGCAGGAGAAGAAAACCATGGACAGAAGCAGAGGATATGGAATTGATTGCTGCGGTGGAGAAATGCGGTGAAGGGAATTGGGCCAACATCATCATAAAAGGAGACTTCAAGGGGGATAGAACTGCGTCACAGTTATCTCAGGTTGGTTTCCTTGACATAAGTAATCTTAAACTTGGTATTTTTTCCCATTGTCATTTATGCTAGTATGCTCATCAATATGATTTATTCTTCAATAAATTGAACTGCACTTTACCGTGGTTTTATTAGTGTCATAAGTCTAAAGTAACGCCTATTGCTGAAATAAACTATTGGGTCATAATTAAGATAAAATTTTCAGTTACTTTTGTTTCTATAATGATTCTGTTAGTGATAATGATAAAGTTAGGTATAATGATAAGGTATGTTCAAATGTATCAGATAGGTGTTGTTTATACGTGGTAATTATTCAGTTGAAACTGTAAATTTACCTATCGCATACCATAGAGAGATGTGGAATGCAATACCAGTTAACAGATTTGAATGAAACTATTAATCGTAAAAATATTGTATTTTTGGCTGACCGTAAGTTCAACGTGTTCTGAAACATGCAATTGATAGTTGTCAAAATGTCACCCTGGTGGTTACTTGTCTAGCTAAACCTTATAGGACAGGAATGCATTGCAAAATCTCAAGAAAACTGGGTTGCAAAGCCATATATTTAGATTGTAGATATTATATCCCTAACCAAAAAAAGAAGATAAAAACTCCTTAAATACTGTTCCCCTGATTAAAAAGATCCTTCTTTTTAGGGTATACATTAAAAGGAACTGATAGAAGAGAAAATGTATAGAGAGCGTAAATGGATAACTGAAACATCTAGGATATTGTGCCTCGAGAATTTTCAAATTTATCAAGAATGAAGTATGACTATGAGGAGATGAAAAATTGATATTTCTGAATTGCTGCTGGGATGTGTCATCAAGTTATATAGTATTGCATTTTGTTTTTGCTTTGTTTCAGTAAATAGGATTGTTTAGTTGCTGGTCATAGTCATTCGTTGTTTACTATAACTTAAGGCGCATTCTCAAACATTTCATTTTGGGGAAAGTTCTCAAATGCCCTCATGTAATATGTCATTCAGATAAATGACACCATTAATGAACCCCTTTACCGTGTGTAATATCCACAATAGACACAAATTGCTAGTTTTGGGGGAAGTTTTCTGGTTCAGTTGACATAGTGAGACAACAGCTACAGGTAGGATTTGGAGTCTGGTAGTTCTGAAAGCCGAAATGAGTTAATTTGATATTCTGTAGTGTAATCATGTCACCAGGTGTATCATACCAGTTGGCTAGGATCCTGAATAAGAGGGACTCTGAAGCAGATCTTGGGGGTTTCATCGGGTTCTGGAACATATATTATTGGAACAGTGAATTAATATAATTTGAATAAAGATAAAAAGGATGGGAATGAACTGAAAGAAGCTAACCTGGTAGTAAGACCAGAACAGTGAATTAACAAATAAGGGTGATTTTGCTCTAGGATGCTACACGATGATTTTTGGAAGCCTTCTTTGCTCAGAAAATGTTGCTTTTGTGCCTCATGGTAGATATTCCCCAGTTTGTAAACTGAAATTGCATTGAAATGATTGGTGCTTTGTCTTTGTCTGCAGTAGGTGCAACCTATTGTGCTACTATGTGAAGCTGCATTGGCTTGCGCTTTGCGTCCATAAAATCATAGTTACTGCTATGTTATAGTAATCCGTTGTCATCTAGTCTGGTCAGGATGTCTGGGTTTCACCCAGTTTTCCCGGGTTCAAATCCCGGCAACGGAATTATTTGTTTTTTTATGTTAGTTTTGACTTCCATGGCGGTGAATACTGTCAAGAGCTGTATAGGATAAATCACGGCAATAGACCTTTTGTCTGTGTCTGTAAATGTTTATCTCTTGCTGTATTTCGTTATGCTTTAGTTCTATTAATTATCCTCAGTTTGGGTTATTTGCAGAGGTGGGCAATTATTCGGAAGAAAAAAGGCAGCATGAATGCTGGAGGAAACCCATCTCCTGCACCAAAACTATCTGAGGCTCATCTGGCAGCTCGGAATGCAAATTATGCAGCAAATCTTGCCATCTGTCCACCGGCTAAAAATATAACATCAACATCCTCTGTTGGCCCAGGTGATTTTCTACTCACTCCATCTTCAGTATTGCTAGTTGAGTTCATTGAAGTTTCTAATCTTCTTTCTGGAAAAAATACTAGAGAGAATAATTATCATCACTACTTCCTACTTCAAGGATAAGTTGTAGTCTCACAAATTTTTAGGCAGACCTCTTCATCAAGTACCTTACCATCTGGAAAATAAATTACTTGTTCCTTGTGTTTTGGGATTGTGGTGAAAAGTTGACACCGTTGTATATGAGGTTTATCAGCATGAATGGGCAGGAACGGAGGTGTTATCGTGTTTTCTCTACAAAGGGTCTTTTCGCCTTTGTTTGTGGGACAACCGGTGAATTACCAACCAATTTTGATTTATGGCCATGCACAAATTAGTTATTGGAGTCTCTGGTTAGGTATTAAACAATTAGAAAATTGTCTGTGAGCTCCAATATTTTGAACATAATTATGTATGCTGTTGAAATAACTATGACTACTTTGGTATTGGATTAGAATTCCTTGTAAACTAAGTTTTTATATATGTGTGTGTGTGATCTTGTATACTTTTTCCTGCTAACTTCTGATATGGCTCTCCTTGGTTATTGTACAACCGCTACAGGCGTAAATGCTACACCTATTAACCGTATGCGTCCATCAAATGCTGAAGCTGGCAGCTCTAAACAATCTGTACATCTGTCACAGCAAGGTTTTCCTTCTTGAAAACTATATTGCTCATTTCTTTTTTATTACTGATTTTTTCTTGATGAACTTATCTTTAGTATATTCAAAAGAGTACAGCTCACTGGTTTAGTAACTTGGAACCTTAAATTGGGTTACATGTACGTGTCAACTCCATAAATAAAATGAAACATTTTTAGTTGAGTTGGACTTGGGTGTGACTCTTGCCTATATATGTAGCTCGTTTTTCTTTTTTTATTTGATGTGGGGCTTTGTACTTCAACAATCCCTCTCACGTGTAGGACTGAACTTCCACACGCGTTGGTCATAACAAGTAACCTATGTGTATGAACCAGAGCCTGCATGAAGAGGCAACAACCATACCAAACGGTCAATATTCACAAGCCCGGCCAGGCTCTTTTAACACCATGTTGAATTTTAAACTGGACTCCATATAATGAATTTGACTTCATAACTAAAAGGTCAACCTTTTCAGTTGAGTGTGATTTTTGCCCCTTTATAAGTAGCTCTTTTTTTTCATCTATTTTTATTAAATAGTAGTAGTACATGTAATATGATTTTTATACTTCTGTTTTGGGAATTCAATGTGATTCTTTTGTTTCTTAGCAGCTGGGACGGGTTTAAATGGTGCACCAAGCAACTCTGCTTGTCCTCCTATTGCTGAAGCCAGCAGCATGGTAAAAGCTGAACATCAGTCTGAACAAGGTCTTTTCCTAGGCCAAAGACTTTCAGATTAGATGTTTTTTGTTCTAATGTGTTAGTTAATTTAATATGATATTTGCACTTGTGGACAAACTATAACTCCGATTCTCCATTTATTTTGGACAGCCGAGACAGGTATAAATGCTGCTTCCAGCGACTCTTTGCATCCTCCAAAGGCTGTACTCGCCCTTCCAAAATCATCTCCTGTGGGAGGATTGAGTTTGTCAGCAAAATCCAGAGTGATTGCTAAAAATCACCCAACAAAGTCTGTTTACAATTCGGATTCTATGGTAAAAGCTGCTGCAGTCGCTGCGGGGGCTCGTATTGCTACCAAATCAGTTGCCGGTTCTTTGATGAAATCAGCTATGTCCAGTGGAGCAACCACACACTTGGCAGGTCATCCTAATGTACATTACATATGTACTGGTCTAGCTGCTCCCTCACATTCTTCTGTCACGACAAGACCTTCCCCGCCAACTATTCAGCATACGAACATGATATCCAAACAGGCTAATGCTATCCCATCTAGTCTCGATCCGGCAGATCATGTCAAAACTGGAAAAGAGATCCAAAAAGATGGTGCATGTGTTGCAGGAGATGCACCAACCAAACAAGTTGAAGAGGGTAAAGCAACTTTGTCAAATCACGCAGCAGGGTTAAAAGAAGAGACGGGAAATCAAGATGCAAATTCAAATAGTAACAAGGTTGAGGAGAGTCAAGATACAAATCTGAATAATAATAACAAGGCTGAGATGAGTCAAGACAATAATCAGAATGGTACTAAGGCTGAGGTGAGTCAAGATGCAAATCAAAGCAATGACAAGGCTGAAGATCAGAGTCCAAATAAGAAAGCTGAAGATGAGAAGAGTCAATGTGCTAATCAGAGCAATGAACTGGGTGGTTCTCAAATTAATGAATCTTCAATTGGGATGGCAACAGATGGGATGAAGCCAAAAACTGGAAAATGTATGCCAAGCTGCAGTTGACAATGAGGGTTAAGGTTAGGGTATGTTGTGAAAATTAACAAAACTGCCTCAACCTTATCTTGTGATTATTTAAACTCTTTTGTGTAAATTTAGACTTCTAAATTAAATATGAATGATATTTTTTGTTGGTGTAATTTTCCTACACACCCTCTAATTTTTATCATCCATTATGACCAATGGTGACAGTATTTATAGCAGATCGATATGGTGTGTACGGTAAGAAAGAGTATTTATAGTAGATGTGTTGGAATGATGTGATTTGTGTAGGTCGTGCACCCACATATGTGAGAGATCATCATCGATCTGTTCTTTCAACACATATCAGAGTGGTGTAGCGGAAGCGTGGTGGGCCCATAACCCACAGGTCCCTGGATTGAAACCAGGCTCTGATATGATTTAGCTTCATTCCTTTTTGGATGTACTTTCATGAGCATAAGCTTTTTTATTTAAAGCTATGATCATCTTTAATGGTTCTGTAACAAAATGGGTCTATGTAATGGTGAACTGACTCAGGCAAAGAAGGATTCCCTGTGGTTTTGCTTCCTCAGCTTAATCACTAATAAGAAAGACCTAAAGAGAAGGGAATAATACATGTGATCATAGACATGATGTTAACATATTATATTATTATACACATAATATCCACAAGTATTTACAAGAATAAGCATAGTCTTCGTGAATCCACAGACACAGCATTACATCAAAGAATTTCAGGCTCTCTCACACACACACCCCTCACCAATTTCCTTTGTTTACACATAAAAAGGCTCAAGATACATGCTGAAGATCCAGAAGGATAGGAAAAGATTAGAAACAGCAAAATGTGATTGCCTCCCAACAAATATTACAAGAAAGAATAAAGACCTCACCGGAATCGTTATTGTTCCTTCATCCTTTTTGCCATTTCTCCACTTTGGACAGCAACATTAACAAGGCCATCTCTGTCAGTCATTTGCTTACCTTTTTTTTTGTTTTTCAATGTAACATGTCTTTATACAAACTTCTTTCTAGTAAAGAAGTAGGCTTTGCAGAAGATGTAGCACATCAGCTGCTTTGAAGAGTTGAGAGCCAATGTTCAATGTACTTCTTGCTCTCTGCGTAAACATCAGAAAGTCAAAACACAGTTAAACAAAACTATCTGCTAAGACAGTCAAGAACCTAATTATATTTGCAGATCTGTTTTCTTTTACACACAAGGCTGATGAGATCAGCTAGTAAGAACCGAAAACCATACATATTGGACTGGAACAATAAAGCCAGAAAGATGACTCAGTTCTACATTTTACATTCCCTTAGTCAGATACCGATGACACAAGTGTTCAGTAGAATAGCAGTAGGTAAAGGCAAGACAAATATACATGTCAAAGGTTTGCTCAACAGCCTAGCCATTGGAAAAGGTATTTTGCTAATAATGGATGAGAACTTGACAGTGAAAATGATGTGATAATAACAATACATACATTACACTCAGGTTCCTACAATATTGCTTGTATATGAACACTTTTTTTGAACATGACTGCTGCATTGATAACATCATGAGTGACACACGATTCCAGATATAAACTGAATAGAGGTCATTAAATTGGAGGAACAAAAAATGAAAATTTCAAGCTAAATAAACAGCTCTTACCATCAGGATTGATCTCTGTTATGTTCCCAATAGTGCCCAAAATCTTGTTCCTCGAATCCTCCACTACATCATGAATCCTGCCATAACAAGGGACCAGCACTGCAAAGCTGTTGTCTATATCGTCGTCATCACTCTGGAACCCAGCTCCATGAGGCTCCAACCAACCAATGGACCAATCCGAGCCATCAGACTCAGAACCTGAAACACATCCACCATCGGAAGGCACGAGAACAACATCATATTCCCGATCAACTCTACGCTCTTCCCGGCTATGCCATTTGCGCTGGACCCTTTTTGATGAGGGTGCCACATTGGTCCTTTTAACAAAAGGAAATTTAATGGTATCAGAATCCCACGATCCTGTATCAGATGATGTATTCAAAGATGACCCGCTTGAAATTCTGGGTTCCTTCTGCTTTCCACTCCACAGCAGCCATGGAAGTTTGGTAAATGCCACAGCCATATATCAATCAGATTTTTCAGGCCAATAACTTGCACCTCGAGTGCTAACAGCTATGTATTTGATGAGTACCTCTGCCTGTTGCAACCACAATTAGACCAATATGTAGAGTTGAAATTCACAAAACAACAACAAAAACTTGAAGAAAAAAAAGGCTAAGAAAACTCAATGCCAAGGTAAATGATGTTGACAGGAAAAAAAGAGACAACCAATAAGATAAGCTAGCTTCCCCTAAAACTCAGACAGGAGAAGGGAAGAAAAATCAGATTAAAACTGAACCTTCTATATCTCCATGTTTCCACTATATCAAAACCAGAAGAAACAAAAAGATAATCAACCCCAGAAAATTTTCCACAATTCATTTGAAGAGGTTACATGATTTTGGCATTCTCTCAGCAATTAACAGCATAATAGGATGCTCCCTTTCACCCCTGGTCTTGTTCAATCAATTTTCCAGGCAACATAAGTACAAAAAATGATTTATGTTTTTTAATGAGAAACATAACGGCAAAAAAGATAAAAGATGGAGAAACAATCAAAAAGCTTATTTGCAATGACAAAGTCTCCCACCCATCAAAATAGTTGATACCCATTTGAGCAATTCTCAATATTTTCAGCAAACCATCAAAAACATGATATCCTGTATAAAAAATATATATAAAAGTAGTGCCCTGTATCTGAAATTTGGAATAAGGATTATGAAGATTCAAAACAATCCAAAACCAAAACAAACAAAAAACTAGCTGTTATGGGATAATTATACCTCAGAAGGCATGAGACTTCAGATTGTGGAGGCCAGGCTTCTTCTGCACAGCAACAACCATCTAAAACACTAAATTAAGAAATAAACAAACAAACAAGAAAACTAGCTTCCCTCTCTCTTCTGTCCCAAGAAATCCAGAAGAAAAATCAAATAGAAGATGATCAAATATGGGTTCTGTTCTGCATTTGCATTTGCAGAGAAAAGAGAAGAGACCCTTTTCAATAATTTCATGAATTAATAAATAAATAAATAAATATCATACATGTGGTTGGGTTAGAGATGGAGCTGTGATTGTGTGCCGTGAGGTGCAGGGATTTCAGTGGGCAGTGCCACGTCGGATGTGGATGCGAAAATAACGGCGATAATAAAAATGAGCATCGCTTTTCATTGGTGACGTGGCGGCGTGCACTACCATCCGTAGGCTTTGTGTCTTTGCCTCTTCTTTACAATTGTTGAGACCTATTGTTTATAAGTCTACCCCAACTCATCTACATTATTAATAGGGTTAATTACTGATTGCCCACATTACACTGCCGCGTTTTACAGTTTGCCCCAGCTACAATAAAAAGTTTAAATTAAGACACGCTAATTCTATTTTTTTTACAATTCCGTTATAAATTGGATGGAAACCTAAAAATTTGGACGGAAACCAAATTTTTTTTCAAAAAAGACGAAAATACCCCTTCAGCTGGTTTGACTTGGACCAGAAATAAACCAAAATTAATTGGAAGATCAACAATTATTTTAATTATTAATATTATTTTACTTTTAATTTCGAATGTATATTTATTAATGTCATTCGGGTCTAATTATTAAAAAAATTATATAATTAGAGAAATTTTTTTTTCTAAAAGTTGTTGATCTTCTGATTCTCTTCGATTTGATATACTACGAGCCCAAAACAGAGCTCGTATAAGAGAGTTATGACATTCGAAAGTTTCAATATATTATTAATTACATAATAATAATAATAATAATAATAATAATAATAATAATAATAATAATAATAATTATATAATTTAATACAAAACCGGTCCAAGTCAAACCAGATGAAGGGGTATTTTTGTCTTTTTTGAAAAAATTAGGTTTTCGTCCAAATTTTTAGGTTTCCATCCAATTTCTAACGGAATTGTAAAAAAAATACAATTAGCGTGTCTTAATTTGAACTTTTTATTGTAACTGGGGCAAACTGTAAAACGCGCCAGTGTAGTATGGGCAAACTGTAATTAACCCTTATTAATAAATACATTGAATCATATACCATAACTTGTTTTACAAAATTATTTACAACATTTGAGTTTATTTATTATGTCAATCCACTTGTAAAATATTGAACACTTAACTCTTAGAGATAAAGTTAACTAACACTACGTAGTATGCTTTTGAGACATTTATATAAATTGGTTAAATAAATTACATCTTTTCTAAATAAAAACTTTCAAATATAAATTACTATATCCATAATAAGTTGATAGCGTTGTTCACGCTCAATAACTGATGATAAGATAGACATAAGTAAAGTTAATCAGATTTGATAAAGAAATCTTGATTCACATTGGTAATAAAATAGAACACATTATTTTCCTTTTGTTAGCCTGGCATGCCAAGTAAATAAGTGAGCTCGGAAAAAGAATGAAGTTTAAGAAAGATCTTATGGGAGCAGAGTATTCGGTCAGGTTGCCTTTGTGCCATAGA
Source organism: Geranium rotundifolium (assembly GCA_963920655.1). NCBI lineage: Eukaryota > Viridiplantae > Streptophyta > Magnoliopsida > Geraniales > Geraniaceae > Geranium > Geranium rotundifolium. Next base: position 9,397,938 of record OY987319.1, on the reverse strand, counting down.
AGCACGTGGAAAGAAATGAGACATCCAATTGTTTGATTTTGAGGAAAGTGACTATAGGAGATGCACAAGCTCCTTCAACGATCAAGGTGTTCCGTACCAACCATATATGTTAAAGGGTAATATCGAAAAATGGCCTCCAAAATTTACTTCACTGGTCACTTTTTCCTCTACATCATTTTCCTTTTGCATTGAACTTATTTCAGTGATCACCATAACATATTCCGGTATACCAATCGTCTTAACAAACATTGCTTTACACCTTCCTCGTCGTATACTAGATATAACTCATTGTTTGAGGATATCATATAAATAATCTATAAGATGTTAAATAAGCTACACGTTTAAACGAGTTTAAATAACAAGAATTTTTTTCAAGATGATGAACAAACAAATCTTGAAATAAGCTACCCAACTCGTGTAATTAAATGGGTTTGACAAATTTGAAATGAGCGTGAAGCGATTAACTACGTAAGTTACATTCAACCACATAAACATGATTAAATCAAATATACACTCACTTTTCTTTGTATTTATATTCTTGGTACGGGTCGTGCTCTAGGTCGATGGAATAGCGAAAATTCAAGCTCTGATAGATTTTAAGTTCTCCGAAAGATCACTCACCTAGGCCCTCCTCATCCGAAAAAAGTAAAAAAAAATCAAGAAATTCTTAGATATCAGATGAGGACGACAACATAAAATTTTTCGCTTAGAATAACATACATGAAACCTTAATTAATAACATTTGGGTTATTGAGGCGGACCAAATCTGAGTAGCGGCTTTTGAGCACTTTGTTGACATGTTCTCGACCCTCAGCCTGGCGAGACCGGAATTGCCTCCCTCCCTTTCACAAGAACATGCGCTACAATTAGAGCTTCCCTTCTAGGTAGAGGACATTGTCACGACTATTAAATCTTGCAATGGTACTAAGGTGTCGGGGCTAGACAGTTACACCCTAAACTTCTTCCAAAAAAAGTGGCACATCATCGGTAGGGATCTTATAGCCTTCAAACATGAATTTCACCGGATAGGATCAATAGGTTTGATTAACACGACCTTATTATGCCCGATCCCTAAAAGTGATAAGCTACAAAAATTTTGCCGGAGAATTATCCTGAAGTCTAAAGAAGGTTCAACATCATATGATGAGCGATGTGCAATCATCTTTTGTCAAAAGAATCCAATATTGTATTTCCAACAAGATATTGGATTTGCTAAAAAGGCGGCACATTGAGGCAAGATTGATCGGGGTTATTTGTTTGGGGTTCTCATAAGCATGGGTTTTGGAAACATATAGATTGGGTGGATTGTCTCTTGTATCAATGCTCGTAAAAGAATTTTGGGGCACTCAGGGTGTGCGTCCGAGTTTTCCTCTATCGTCTTTCTTGTTCATTTTTACAACTGAGGGCATCTATCTCCTTATCCAATAAGGAATCATGTGATGTGGGTAGGCTTTAGCATGGAAAGACATGGGGCACTCTCTCAGGCCTTATGTTGCTTACGGTCTGTCTTCCTAGGAAACAATGTAGACTAGAAATTAGCAGACTTTCTTAAATTAATGATCAAACCCTTGTATCAAAATAGTGGTCGAGATTTTCCTCATATCATGACTCTCTCTAGAAGAATTTCATATGTCCAAGGTATGATTAGGATCACCGGGAATGGGACCACTACAAGAGTTTCGTCTTTGGGACGGCGCACCCAAAGCGCAGGCGGGAGTGAAAAAAACGCAGGTATAAGCTAAAGACGGCGCACGGTGCGCAGTCCTTAGCGCGCTGTTGGTAAGCAGCAGTTATAAGCTAAGGACTGCGCACAGAGCGCGCCGTCCTTAGCTTATAACTGCGCACATACGAACGTGCGCAGTCCTTAGCTTAAGACTGCGCGCATAAGCACGTGCGCAGTCGTAGCTTATGACTGCGCACGTTCGTATGCGCGCAGTCTTAAGCTAAGAACTGCGCACGTATTATGCGCGCAGTCTTAAGCTAAGGACTGCGCACGTATTATGCGCGCAGTCTTAAGCTAAGGACTGCGCACGTTCGTATGTGCGCAGGCCTTATGGGCAGAGAATTAAAAAAAATTTGGCAGGAAATTGGCATCCCGATATCCGTCCCGATACCAATTCCCTGCCATAATATTTTTCCGCTATATCAAATAATCTATATCAAACAACCATGAGCAACGAAATTCATACCAAACAATCATTACCAATGAAATCCATACCAAAACGAAACCAAAACGAAATCCATACCAACGAAATCCATACCAAAACGAAATTCATACCAAAACGAAATCCATACGTTTGCAACGTTAAACGTTATCCCAAAATCCTATTATAAAAAAAGTTTGAGTACGAGAGTATAAAAATAACCTAAGCATCTTCATTTTCATCCTCCGAGTCGGTCGGTGAGTCGGGCATTGGGAATTTGGTCGGATCACGCATGTGTTGGCGCAATTTTCTTCCAAATGCTTTACGCTTCTTCTCCTTCTCCCTTGCCTTTGCAAGTTCTTGGGCCACTTGTTGGGCAACTAATTGGGCAATTTCCTCTCGGGTTTGGGTGAGTTGTGTAGCTAGCGTTTCATTTTGTTGTGTGAGTCGTTGAATTTCTTCATCTGTCCTTTGTACAAACGCTGCAGTTTGCAAACTCCCCTCTCCCGGTTGTCTTGCCTTAGGTGGCCTCAAAGTAGCTCTGCCGAACCCTCTGATATACCGGCCCCTAAGCGAACGGCCGTATGTTAGTATATGGGCTCAGTTCATCAGGTCTTCCTCCTCTTCCGGCGTCATCGGGTCGGTGTGGGTGTCACACCACTCTTTGAACAATTTCTCGACGTTTTCCTGAAGATAATGAAAACATTAATATGATTTCAAGCAGCGATGATCTAAAATAAAATACAATATTAAGATTACCTGGTGCTTCTTCAAGTCTTCGTTTGTGACGTTTTTGTACCGTTCAAGGTGGTTCTCAATATTCGCCGAAACAGGTACGAGACCTTCTTTCTCCCTCACTCTCGACAACTCCGCAGACGAGCTTCTGAATGATATTGGACCGGAGTTGTGATTTGGCTTTTTCTTTCGGAGCTCAGCCATTTCCTTCCCCAACTCCTAGCCAAATAAATAAAATAGATTTTGTTAAACATAATAAGTACGATATTTAAATACAAGTTTACAAGTTAAAGAGAAATATACCTGCATCAATTTGGAGTCATAATGCTCCACGAGCCACCTCCACTGGTCTTTCTTCCCTGCCAGCTTGTATGGGATACCACTGCGCTGAAGCACGTCACGGTAGACATTGTAGAACCTCTTATAATCATTTTTCCGCTGCTTATTTACGGCCCGTGCTCGCTCATCTATCCATTGCAGCAGTGACGGTGAGCGAAAGTTTACATCGTATGTGCTCTACATGAGATAAAAAACAAAAAGTCAATATATTTGAAAAATAATAAGAAATTGTGAATAATAAAATATATTTAAAACAAATACCTGCAATTTCTCCATGAACTCCATCCTCAACTCCTCTGGCACATCACGCCACTGTCGATACCCAATCGGGACAGTGGACCGAAAAATGGACCCCGTGACATTCACGAGTCGCTCATAAGTATTTCTCTGTGACTTCCAGTCCTTCACAATAGGAAGTTGCAGTTTCTTCGACCATCGAAGTTTTAAATTCTTCCTTCTCAAACTATCAGCCGCGTCCCGTTCCCAGTCAGTAGAAACATCACCCCTCCTTTTCTTCTGAAGTGTCCACCCATCCACGACAGCCGACGCTGGTGTGTTTATATCAAAATACAGCTCCCTGTCAAATACTTCCGGCTCGTCTAGTCGTTGCCATCTTGACGGGCCGGGATCTTGTGGGGGACCCACAGGAGGGCAGGAATGGATCGACTCGTGACCAGAGTCGGCAGCAGACCCGGGAGCACGATGCGTGGGAGAAGACGAGGGAGACTCGTCAGGCTCATCTAGGAGGGCATCTGCCCAGAAATCTAGACCCGGCCTTTGGGTCTCGAGCTGGTCGCGTAAACCGACCTCATCTTCCCACGCGGATGTGGGTGTAGGTCTACTCTGACCTATGGTTATTCCAGGCAGAGATCGCCTGACTCCTGCATCCTCCGCATGTATGGCAGCCACAGCTACCGCTGTGGCTGGGTCGAGCTCGACAGTGCCATCGAAACCGTCATCTCGAACAGACGATGCACGAGAGGACGGCTCCTCGACACGAGGAGTTCTCTTATACAGCTGCGAGAACCCTACAAATCTCTTCTTCTTAACCGGCTCTTTCTCTATTTCCTTACCCTTTCCCTTGTCTTTTTTTTCTATCCTCTGAAAACATTTAAATATATTATACATATAAAGCTAACAATTTCTATAAAACATATTATAAAACAATTCCAATTCATTTGTAAATTAACAATGTACATATTATAAAAGTCTTCGTTTAAAACATATATAAAACATATGAACATATTAACATCTTCAATTAATATTAATATAAATTGAATATATACATCATTCAATTATATATTAATTCAATTCCTATACATATTCCTATACATATGAACATATTAACATATTATCATATACATATTCAACATATATACATATTAACATATATACAATTAACATATTCAATTAATATTAACATATTAGGATATACATATTCAACATATATACATATTAACATATATACAATTAATACATATATACATATTAACATATATACATTTAATAATTCAACATATATACATAATTCTCTGATAAATTAATACAAGGGGAAATTACAGATCACTTTACCCCCTCAAACCTCATTCTCATATCACTATACCCAACTTTCAGTTTTTTTTTCTAGGTCCCTCAAGTTTAAAACGTTAACACTTAAGGTGATACTATGACCTAACTCTGGCCCCCTTCTGGCCATGATCAGTAGAGCGTGATCATTTAGAGTTAGCCTCATACCGATCACTTCTTATGAAGCTATTCTGATCGGGGACTGCTTAAGTAAGATTTTATCTGATCTGTAGATCTACTATTATGTGTTGACACATCAATGATACAAATCAAATCATACTTAAGATATTACTACAACACTTAGTAATATGAATGCCGATTTTATTTCAACTAATAATCTTATTATATGAGTAGATTGAAAATACATTGTGCTAGGGCACAAAATCCCAACAGTCTCCCACTTGCCCTAGACCCAATTGGTATTCCAATCTAAACTCATTCCCCTAACATGCTCCTCATGCTTAGGCTGCGGAGGTGCCTTAGTTGAGGGGTCAGCTAGATTATCATGCGTTGAAACGTAGCTTATCTCTACTTCACTTTTATCAACCATCTCACTGATGATGTGATACTTTCTCTCGACGTGCTTGGTCCTGTTGTGAAATCTGGGCTCTTTAGCAAGTGCTACGGCCCCGTGTTGTCACAACATAAGTTCTCGGGATCAGACGTTCGCGGCAGTACATCTAATCCACTCAAGAAGCTCCTGACCCACATCGTTCTATCCCTCCATACACTAAGAAGGCGTCCTTTGTTCTCCTCAGATACTTGAGGATACACTTGACGGCAGTCTAGTGATCTTAGCCTGGGTTAGACTGAAATCTGCTGGCACAGCTGAGGACAAACGATACGTCAGGCCTCGTACAGATCATTGCATACATGATGGATCCCACTGCCGAGGCATACGGGATTCCATTCATTTTCTTAAGCTCTACAGGTGTTTTAGGACACTGTTTCTTGCTTAGCTTAATGCCATGTCTTACCGGGAGTTTCCTTTCTTAGAGTCAAACATTGAGAATCTTCTCAACACTTTATCTATGTTACTCGCACTGCTCTTCTTGTAGATACAGGGTTCATCTGGATTTCTGATGAACCCGAACTCTTTTATGGCTTCATCGAACCGTAAGTTCCAACTCCTAAAAGCTTGCTTCAACCCATAAATGGATCGTTGCAGCTTACACACCTTTTCGGGATGTTTAGGATCGACAAAACCTTATGGCTGGGTCATATAGACATCCTCCTGCAAATTCCCGTTAAGGAATGCGGTTTTGACGTCCATTTGCCATATCTCGTAATCGAAATATGCTGCAATGGCTAACATCATCCGAATTGACTTAATCATAGCTACTGGCGAAAAAGTCTCATCATAGTCCATACCTTAGACTTGACGATAACCTTTAGCAACCAGTCTTGCTTTATAAGTCTGAGGCTTTCCGTCCATATCTGTCTTTAACTTAAATATCCACTTGCAACCTATGGGTTTTATCCCAGGTGTGCTGTCTACTAAGTTCCAGACCTGATTGTCTTTCATGGACTTCATTTCCTCATCCATGGCATTCTGCCATTCTTTTGAGTTGGGACTAGCCAAGGCTTGTTGAACTGTTGCGGGATCATCCTGATCTACAACTATCAAGTCATTACCCTCTGTGGCTAAGAAGCCATATCTGACTGGGTTTTGATGAGATCTTTCAGACCTCCTTAGTCCTACAGGAGTTTCTGTTGGATTAGGACTTGGATCATTTACCTCATCGGGTACCTCTACAATATCTGCAGGCTGTTCTGTGTCTTCTCGAATTTCTTCAAGAAGCACAGGACTCCCACTAGGTTTCTTGGATAAGAATTCTCTTTCCAAGAAAACCCCACCTCGAGCAACAAAGACTTTGTTTTCCTCGGGTTTGTAGAAGTAGTACCCCATGGTTCCTTTGGGGTACCCTACAAAGACACACTTATCCGCCTTGGGTTCGAGTTTATCACCAAGCAACCGCTTGACGAAAACTTTGCACCCCCAGATCTTGAGGAAAGACAACTTGGGAGTTTTCCCTTGCCAAGCCTCAAATGGAGTGGTCTCCACTGCCTTTGTAGGTACTCGATCCATTATAAATGCGGCTGTTTCTAGGGCATGGCCCCAGAAAGATACTGGAAGGTCGGCGTGACTCATCATGGAACGAACCATGTCTAGCAGGGTTATGTTCCTCCGTTCGGAAACGCCATTCATATGAGGGGTTCCTGGCGGGGTTAATTCTGAGAGTATACCGTTATCCTTTAGGTGACTGAGAAACTCTTGATCTAAATACTCGCCACCTCGATCGGAACGAAGTGCCTTTATACTTTTACCAAGCTTGTTCTGTACTTCATTCTGGAATTCTTTGAATTTATCAAAGGACTCCGACTTATGTCTCATTAAATAGACAAACCCGTACCTACTGAAATCGTCGGTAAAGGTTATGAAGTATCTGAAACCTCTCCTGGCTTGTGTACTCATGGGCCCACATACGTCTGAATGTATTAGGCCCAAGAGATCACTTGCCCTTTCACCTAAGCCGCCAAAAGGCGCTTTTGTCATCTTGCCCATAATGCAAAATTCGCATCTCTCGATTGGTGTGAATTCAAACGGGCTTAAGAGCCCACACTTATGAAGTGTCGAGACGCGTTTCTCGCCTTTGTGGCCTAGACGACAGTGCCACATCACTGTCTAGTTTGAGTCATCCGACTTTAACCTCTTATTTACGTTATAGTTTGAACTGTAGTTAGTGTTATCAATATTTAAAATATATAATCCACCAACCATAGATGCAGTGCCGTAAACGATATTATTTCTCGATAAAGTAAATAAGCCATTGTCTATGGCAAATACAAAACCAAGTTTGTCCAAACTGGACACTGAAATAATATTCCTACAAAACGTAGGTACACATAAAACATCGTCCAAAACTAATATAAGCCCTGTGGGCATCCTAAGACTAACATAACCGATAGCCGTCGTTGACACCGAACTGTTGTCTCCGACTCTCAGATCCCGCTCGCCTTTCCCAAGGAGCTTCTTACTTTCCAGATCCTGCAGATTAACACAAATGTGAGATTCTGCTCCAGTATCAACTACCCATGTGTCTGAGAAAATAGTGTTGAGATTATACTCAACAACGTAAATACCTGATCCAGGTCCTGAAGGGTGTCCTCCCTTCTGCAAGCTATTCACATAATCCTTGTGATGCCTGCAATCATTCTTCCAATGACCTGGCCGCTGGCAGTAGTAACAGACCACCTCTGAGGTCGAAGTGCTCCCTTCAGTTCTAGGAACCGCTTGGATTCTCGGACCTCTAGGTGCCCTAATCTGCCCAGCTAGGTGCATCGGCGCCTTACCCTTACCTGACACTGCTGGTGCCTTGCCCTTGTTGGAGTGTCCTGGTGACTTGCCATTAGATTTGCCAGCTCTTTTGAAACTGACAGCCTTATTGACCATGAGAACTTCAGGGGTTTTGCCCTTGAGGTCTTTCTCTGCGGTCACCAACATTCCATGTAGTTCTTTGATGGTCTTTTCCATATTATGAAGATTGAAATTTGTGATCACATCTCCATAAGCCTTTGGAAGCGACATCAGGACTATGTCTGATTTCAGCTGCTTTGTAAACTTATGACCTAGACTGGCCAAGCGATCAAAGAGCCGCTTCATCTTAAGGACATGTGGGCTCACTGCCTCACCAGCGTTGAGCCTGCTATAAAACAACTCCCTAAGAGTGTCGTATCTTTCGACACGGGCATTCTTCTAGTAGTATATTTTAATTTCCTCCATCATCTATTGGGGTTCTCCCATGAGATGCATGAACTGGTCCTGGGTTTCATTTTCCATGGACCCGACCATGAGGATGCCAACGTCTTGTCGATCGCTTTTGTACTTTTCATAAGCGTTCTTATCGGCATCGCTGGCATCATCAGCAGGCTCTTTTAAAGGCTTGTCTGTAAGGATATACTTCTGTCTGTCATACTGAAGTGCAAGCTTCAGGTTCCTCTCCCATTGCAGGAAGTTGGTCCCAGTCAGCCTGTTATTCGACAGAAGAGACTTTAAGGCTTCACTGCCAGAACGTGTTGATTTGGGTAGCGAAGTTTCCATCTAATCTATACATGAAAACAAATTCGATCAGATTCTTAATTAAGTTGAAGTAAGAGACACTTGACTATGAACATTTCTGATTCTTGTTTCTGAATCTAAACCAAGATCTCCGCATACCCAAAACTAGAATGAGTTAATCTCATCGCCCCAGTTTTGGACATTGGAGTAGGACAGTCCAGTCCTTTCACAATTTCATGTGATTCTTGGCTAGGGCTTATACATTGTGTGTATACGGCATTGCCCTATATCGGATACCCCTGGCTCAGATCATCTGAGAATCGCAGCCAAGTCAACCAATTTTCAACGCATGGTCCAATCTGCATGGCTACTACGCTAATGCGCACGCACCCATGCAAACTGGTCCATCTTCTATTAGAACACATTCTCATGGATCCACGTTAATCGTGTCTACCCATGAGTCCGAGAACTAATCGAAGTGATGAAAAGTGGGCGGTATCTAGCTTGACTTGAAATTATTTGCCTTTTAAATATTCATTATCACTGATCATAATTTGATCTTAATTTGAATTTATCATCCACAAATCCATGTAGAGATAATTTCAATTCCGGTTTACATGTGCGTGAATGACTGATTATTAATCTTTACACATGTGGGTGATGATCTAATTAATATAAACCTATGAAAATTAAATCACACATCCATCCATACATTCATAAACATAAATGTAAATTTGCTTTAGCTAGCCCGCTAACCCTACTGGAATAAACTAGAACCTATACTAGGTCTCGTCTTTCCTCATTCTCCTAGACTCCCACTGGCTCCACGCCTCCTCGGGATTACTGTCCTTCTCTTCGGTTCTTCTCGTCTTGAGACTTTGTAATTACATTTAATTTAAATAAAATAAATTATGTGACACGCAGGTCACTAATAAATTACAACCCATAAGCAACTCGCAGGTTGCAAACCGAAATTAAATCCTAAATTCGGGCTAACTTAGCAATCATGTTGCAAACACCGTGTTATCAAACAATTATGTTATCAAACAAGTATGTTATCAAGCAAGCATATTAAGTCCAATTTTATCTTGATTTAAATCATAAAATACGGTTTATTTAAACCGTTTCTTAAATCGGTTAATTTCTGAATTAAGTCGGTTCACGGGCCGGTTTATCGAAATCGAACCGGTCTGAAATTTTAATTAATAATTGATGAAAATTCTGGATTTTTCTGGGTCGGATCTGACTCAAATCCTACTGGTTTGGCCGAACCAAAATTGACCTGAGGGCCAATTTTGGTTTGGCCGAAACCCTAGCCGCCAGGCTAGCCGCGCCGTGGCCGACCAGCCCGTGGCGGGCTGCCTGGCCAGAACCGGTCAGGCCGAGGCCCTCCCCTGGCCGGAGCCGAGAGGTTCGGCCAGATCTGCCATGGGCAGATCTGGTCGGCCTTCCCGTTCCGGCCGATCGGCCCGTGGTTCGGCCGGGGTTAGCCTCTCGGCTAGCCTCGGCCTTCCACGGGTCTCGATCCCGATCTAGCTCGATCAAAATAATATGTTCAGCAACATTAAAAAAATTCCAGCAACTAATTCATTAAACAAAATCATAAAGTTTGCAATTTTCCAATTCACAATACCGAATTAAATTGCAAAAATTAAATCTAGCCTATCATGCTTGAATACAAAATCATGCATAACTAAGGCTTAGATACCACTGAAGGAATTATTTGAGGGTTCCAGACAATTAATTTCATGCCCATACAAGAAATTAACCTCAAAGTTTCATGTTTTAATACGGATCTTGCATGATCATGAATTGATCATGAGATCTAGACTAGATTAAAATTAAGTATTACCTTGAATCAAAATCTCCTTGTTACTAAATAGGATTTAGTAACCTCTAAAGATCGTCCACACAGGAAGAGCAATCCGGGGATACTCAACGATCCTTACTAGAAGATCGAAGCAAGCAAAACGGACGAAGCGGGGATGGAGGGGGGTCGGCCGAAACTGGCAAGGAGAGAGAGAGGAAGACGGCTAGGGTTTGTAAAATAAATTGCTTAATTTTCAGATCTGAAAATTTCCCTTTTATAACCCTTTTTGGACTTTAATTAATTAAAGGCCTTAATGGGCTTAAAGCCCAAAGCTTTTAATTAATTGTGTAGAGAAGCCCATTCTGGCTAGGCCCAGTTTAGCTAATTTAATTAAATCTATTTAATTAAATTATAATTAATTAGTCATGCTAAACCGTTCTTGATTCCGGTTTAATCCTAAACCGAAATCGGTCTAATCCGGTTTAATCCAAAACCGGATTTTGTCTCTCTCATGATTCCTCCATATGATTCCATCCGTTTTACTCAACCTTTAGTGTGTGACCCTCTAGGCTCACGACACGTCGGCGGACTGGTAAAATTACCATTTTACCCTTTCCATCATGAGTGGCCTCTAGCAAGACATCATGATTATCCAACGCTTGTGATTATCGAGATTTGTCGTACATGAATCTATCCTTTTATCCTATTGATATCTTTGACAACCACGAGGTATAGAAAAGTCATCCTCGTTCTATTGTCATGTTTCTTGATTCTGAGTTAACTGAATTATAACTGATACTATGTATCGTCTGCATGGCCATGCTATTGTATTTCAGTTGTACTCATCAAGTGGCCTAAACTGATATCTGCTCACACGTCCGTATGAGGGATAAATCCTTCAGCGATCCATTGAGTCAACTTATGTAACTTGTGATCGAGTCAATCACAGTCGTTATTGTAACCCTTTTACAGGAGACGTTAGACTGAGTCAAACTCGTCGCTCATTACATATTGACCTCAATGGTCCTTCCGTCTGAGGATGTGATTTCATGATCTGACATATGAGTATGTTCATGACTGTGTCTATGTAACATACTCATGATTCGGGTCGTCCTATATCACCCCTGACTGGTGATACTATGACCTAACTCTGGCCCCCTTCTGGCCATGATCAGTAGAGCGTGATCATTTAGAGTTAGCCTCATACCGATCGCTTCTTATGAAGCTATTCTGATCGGGGACTGCTTAAGTAAGATTTTATCTGATCTGTAGATCTACTATTATGTGTTGACACATCAATGATACAAATCAAATCATACTTAAGATATTACCACAACACTTAGTAATATGAATGCCGATTTTATTTCAACTAATAATCTTATTATATGAGTAGATTGAAAATACATTGTGCTAGGGCACAAAATCCCAACAGGTAAAATGTCCAAAATGCCCCTCTATTTAAGCTTTAAGTGATATAATTCTAATAAAAACGTGAAAATACTAGTTTACCCTCGCTTAAATAAGAATTTAAACTTGTAGATCAACGGCATAATTGTCTTTTAACCAAACATAATATAAAAAAACTAAAAAATCAAATAAAATGTAAGTGAAATGACAATACTACCCCCTCAACCTCTCAACTCCCATCTCACACTCTCCCCTCTCTCTGGTTTTGGCCATTTCCAGCCTAATCCGGCGCAAATTCCTCGAATGGCTTCCTTGTGAAGAATGTATAGGTAGGTGGGCCTGTATTGTGAAGAATGTCGGGGGAAAAATCATCTCCAACTTGCATTGAATCATCGCGATGTCTTCTCTCATCTGGATGAGGGTGGATTTTTTTAACTCCCTGGCACAAAACTTCTGAAAAAATGTTCCAAACTCGACCAATACGTCTGCCACTTTTGAATCGACGTATTTTCGAATCATAATCGGAAATATCCTCTGAATCAACACGTGACAGTCGTGCGTCTTGAGCCCGTAAAATCTTTTGTCTTCCTTTATTTTATTCTTCAGCCTTCCCGCATACCCACTTGGGTACTTGACCATCCTAAGATGGTCAAGTACTTCTCCACGATCTTTTGGCTTCACAACATACCCTGCCTGAGGGAGAACCCATTTTCCGTCATTACCATGTACATGCCAAAGATGCGGACGCACGTTCAAATCCTGTAACGTGAATCGGGTCTTCTCATCATCCTTAGTCTTCCCACCAACTCCCATAACGGTGCTCATAACATTGTCGCACACATTCTCCTCTATATGCATCACATCAAGGGCATGTCTCACTTGATGAGTCTTCCAATAATCCAGCTCCCAGAATATGCTTTTGTGCGTCCAACAATACTTCTCCCGAGTTGCCCTGGGTTTCAACAGCGGGTCCAAACTCTGTACTGGATATTCATTTTGCAATATGAATGAAAATACTTCCTCCCCAGAGCAGATACGAGGCGCGTCTCTTTCTTCAACTGTTCCATTAAAAACTTGTCTCGCCCGACGCAATTGATGCCCTCGATTTAAGTACCTGCGTGCACCCAAGTACGACGTTCTCCCCCGTTTATGAGTGGAATCAATGTCGTCCATGCATATAGGACAAGCCTTGTAACCTTTTGTTTGAATTCCACCCAACATGCCCAGCCCTGGATAGTCGCTAATCGTCCACATCACTGCAGCACGCATTTGAAAAGCTTCATCCTTAAACCCATCCCATGTCGGAACACCTTGATGCCATAGTTCCGCAACTCATCGATCAATGGCCTCATAAAATTATTCAAACATTTACCTGGTGACTTTGGACCAGATATCAACATCGTCAGCAGATTGTATTCCTTCTTCATTGCCATTGATGGGGGGAAATTTAGCGGGATAGCGACGACGGGCCAAAGGCTATAAGGCGGTGTGTTTGGTCCGAACGGACAGAAACCGTCAGTTGCAATGGCGAGGCGCACGTTACGAATTTCTGCTGAAAAACTCGGGTATGTCCTGTCAAACGTAATCCAATCTTCTCCGTCTGCTGGATGTTCGAGTGTATCATCGTCCACCCTCTCCCACTCCCCGTGCCAACGCATCCACTCAGACGTCTCGGGTACGGCAAATAGTTGCTGCAAACGCGGTGCCAATGGAAAATACCATAATGTCCTCTTTGCCACAGTCAAACTTCCAGCATATTCGTACCGACAATCTCCACATACTGGACACTCTGTGGAATATATGTACTCTTTGTAGTACAATATGCAACCGTGGTAACATGCATCATATTTCACCAACGGCAATTCTATTGACTTCAATTTCTGCTTCGCTGATGCGTAGTTTGCCACATGCGCATTGGGTTGCGGCAACTTGCTGGAAACGTACGCAGCTACATCGTCAAATGCCGTGTCTGTCATCCCCGTCTTATGTTTGATTGACAGAATTTGCAGCATTGCGGCCAACGCTGTATCATCGCTACCATCATACAATGGTTTCTTCATCTCTGCCACCAACTGCTTGTACTTTCTCGTCGTTGCTCTAGCAGCATCAGCATCTACTTGAATCGTCATATCAATTGATTCTCCAAGTGGTTCAACTCTAACATCTCGACCTGGGTCTACATCATGCACGAACTGATGAACATGATCAACCACGGGTCTGTGAACAGGGGAATAACGAAGACCCTGGTTACTGCTCTCCCCGACTTCTCCCACTTCGCCATGTTCGGTCCATATTGTATAATATCTCATGAACCCTTTCCTAAATAAATGTGTACAAATGATCGGCATCTCGTAGAAACGAAAATTACAACATGTCGAACACGGGCACTTGAATCGATCTGGGCCGTATTGTATACCATTTTCTCTCGCAAAAATTACGAAACTGCTAACACCTCTCTTGAAAGCATTTGTTGACCTATCCATTCCCATCCACGATCGATCCATTTTTTATCTACGTTTTCAACAATCACTAATTACTAAAACGATATATATACTTACAATGATATATATACTAAAATCACTCCGATATATATACTTACAAACGATAATCACTAAATTCTATTTCAAAATAAAACGATATATATACTTACAAACGATAATCACTAAATTCTATTTCGAAATAAAACGATATATATACTTACAATGGACACACGTACATACCTTACAATGGACGAATGATGTGCACATACGATGTCTTCGGATTCTTGATGAGTTTATTTGCCTCTACAAGTCGTATATTTGAACCCTCAATTTGTACCTCCCAACACAACACCAACTATCCAAAATCACTCCCACAACACAACATCAACTTTCTGCCATTTATAGGCAGAAAGTTGATGACTGCGCACCCACAAATGTGCGCAGGCACAAGCTAAGGACTGCGCACATTCAATGTGTGCGCGGTCCTTGGCAACGGTCTCATTTGCAACGGCTATACATCCGACCGTTGCCAACGGTCGGTCAATTTTAGTCATAATGTACAGACTGCGCACACACATTTGCGTGCGCAGTCCTTAGCTTGTGACTGCGCACGTTTTGGTGCGTAGTCCTTGCCGTGCCTTGTGACTGCGCACATATACCGTGCGCAGTCCTGGCCTTTGCTTAGTACTGCGCACCTTCTCTGTGTGCGCCGTCCTTGTGACAAAATGGTGTAGTGGACCTTGGTCTTTGTGGTTGTTAGTTGGCCTTACTATTGTTGAAGCACTTATTCAGATTTTGATCTATGTTCGGATAAGAGGAATTGCAATTGAGGCTTGGATTTGAACCATGATCTTGTCCTGGGAGGACCAGCGGGCCACTAAATTGCCTCAGCTTTTATGCATGGGGTCGCGCTCGAAACCAACTCGTAGCATATTTTTGGAGAGAGGAAGTGTAAGAGATCCAACTCGACGGTAGGCTCGAGTCAAGATCTATAGAGGATGTGAAAGCTCTTTTGAACTTGATGTCCTCTCTCAGCCCACGGGAAGAGGAGCCAGGCTACATGATTTGGAAAGGGAGGCAATATGATTTCTCGGTTCAACACATGTATCAAATGGATTTCGACACTTTGGTGTTGGAAGGCGCTTTCGAATATCCAATGTTTTGCTTGGCTAGCCATACACAGACTCAATCCCACTAGATGCTTCCTACAAGACAATGGGTCGATATCAATCTTATATTGTCTATGCCCTTTCAAAAAACACTTTGAAGACTCAGAACATTTTCTCATACATTGTCAGGGGGCTCAAATCATTTGGAGTGCTCTCTCCGATGATGGGGAATACATGTAACCATCCCACTGATGGTATCCGAAATGCAGGAAATGGGCCATGCTATAAACTCTTCCAAAAAGCGTTGAAAATTGTGGAGCCATCTCTCCAACTATTGGGCCTCGGACGATGCTCCATAGGCATCCTATCAACGTGCAAGCGCACGCGATCGATACAAGTAATAAAACCGATAAAACTGGGTCGAATTCACAAGGACCAAATAAGATTACTTCAATTCAATTCAACTTTCGCTATTGGCGTTTAAATTAGGGTAAATTTCACATGACCCCCCTTAACTATACGCGTGTCTCACATGCCCCCTAAACAACAAAAATTATTCTGTGATGTGCCTTAACTATCCAAAAATCTCACTTTACATTTTTGTAAACTTTTTTCAAAATTCTGTTAAGTTTTTGTAAAATGACGAAAATACCCTTGTATCTGAAAAATTAAAATAAATAAATAAAAATGATTTTGAACTTTTTTTTCTAATTTTCTCGTTGTACAAAATAAATAATAAAATTTTGTTGATAGTAAAAATAATTTTAAAAAAGTTTTTTTTATAAAAAAATTTTAAAAATAAAAATTTACTTTTAAACATCGTTTTTTTATTTTTATTAATTTTTATAAATAACTTTTTTTAAATAAAAAATTAATACTAAAATATTATTTTTATTCTTTATTTTGTACAACGAGAAAATAGAAAAAAAAAGTTCAAAATCATTTTTATTTATTTATTTTAATTTTTCAGATACAAGGGTATTTTCGTCATTTCACAAAAAATTTAACAGAATTTTGAAAAAAGTCAATAAAAAAAGGTAAAGTGAGATTTTTGGATAGTTAAGGCACCTCACAGATTGATTTTGTAGTTAAGGGGGCATGTGAGACACACGTATAGTTAAGGGGGGTCATGTGAAATTTACCCTTTAAATTAAGATACGTAATAATGGAGACGTATATCTGTATTGGTCAGTACGAGATTTGTAAGCAGAACTAGCCAAGAGCACAAACAGGTAACGATTTTGAACAACCAAGATACAAACAATCACGGGTACTAGGTACCCTAACTCTTAAAATCAACAGTTACAAATAAATCAATCACGCAATTAAAGAAAATCCTATGTCTGCAAATATACAAACTACACATTTCGGCATTAGAACCAGTTTAGACTTGAGATGTCTACTATTCCTTTCAGGCTAGAGCACATTCGAGTATGCAAGGTGCACGAACGATAATCAATAGATAGTTATTTTTAAAAGAATTAAATCTCTTAAATTGTGATACATCGATTACCCACCAACTTTCTCGAACTTGGAATCGCAGCTCACAGTTTGCTTTCTAAACATTGGCATCCTCATTAAAATATCATTAGAGAAAATATGTCATAATTTCACATTATTCAGGGTGTTTCTAACCTACTTTATATATTTTCACCAACAAAATGAAAACTGAGAAAACTAAGTCTTAAACTTTATCAATCAATTTTACAGAAAATATATATTCTTACATCAAAAGATGGTAGGCTCTCAGCCTTCCACCTAAGAGGCAACAAATCCCACAAGCTATTTATATATTTTGTAACCATCTACTTTACAGTCATATAGTACATAGTATATTAGCTTCGTGATTTGACGTGCTTCCTATCAATTTCTTGGCTCGAACATACAAGAAATGTGATGTAGACATGGAAATGGAACTATGACTAATTATATGTCTTATCAATAAACTATCAACTTTCATTATCTCATGAACAATTATCCATAATAGTAATCAATATTTACCATTATAGATCCAAACTCCAAAGTAATAGTACTAGGGTTAGAGTTACACGACTGCTATGAATAGGCAAAGATTGAAAGAAGAAACGTGCCTATCACGTGCACCTTAAAATCTAATTCAATATACTTGACAACTCTAATTTCCGCTAAACCAAAAAACAAACATTTATATTCTTACATATCTAACACTCAAAAGTCAAAACTACACTTCAACACCATAAGAGCCATATTTCATTTATAGAAATAGAAACTTCAGTTTCAACCATTTGGAACTCATAAGAACAACGGTAATGGCCTGACAAATCCCAGGAGGATCATAGAAGCCTTACATCAAAACCTATTTCACTGTGTTATATCATTAAATGTTGTACTAAGAATACAAACCATGTTTTAGTGTATAGGTAGGTTTCTCCGCAGCTTTTTCCGGTTCAGGTTCTGGATTTTCAATCTGATGCTGCAGAAAGCACTGTCCTCCTTGTTAATTTCACAGGCCGGTCTACATGAATTGGATGCTTCTCTGTGTCGTTCGGGCAATTGGTATTTTCTGGGAGAGATGGAGAAGGTGCGGTCACAAGCTGAATTGCTGGTTTTCTCCCTTTCTTCTTTGGGGCGGGTTTTGGCACATTTGCGGTGTTCTGTAGGTTTAACTAGCGTTAGTGAACTACAAAGAATATAGCAAAAGGCAAATCTAAGATGGGTGCATATTTTCATATAATGTTGTAAAGGAAAAGATCAGATAACGAAGTATGTGAGTTTTTTAAGAGATTGCTGTGAGCCCGAGAAATGTTAGAACAATTAAATGTCAGGTTTACCAGGGTATTTGCAATGTCACATAAAGGCTTGTTTCTTGGTCCACTATTGCCTTTTCTCTGGACAGGCTTCTGATTAAGTGCATTTTGAAGTAGCTTTGCACCTTCAGAGGCAAGAGTGATGCTATTTACAGTTTCAACAGTGCTTGAAGAGTTAACAGAACTTACAGCCATCCCTGATTGTGGGCTCTCGTCCAACTTGATCGCCATCGCTACCCTGTTTGTGCACTTAGAGGGTGCACATCCACACGATGCTCCGCAACTACCTCCACTTGCTAGGCACCCACATTTATTCGTCTTACATAATGACTTTTTGCTACAGGAGCAGCATACTTTGGATGAGGTGGTTTGTTCCATTGCAACAGTACTTCCCACAGTTGCCTCTGAGTTTTCTGATTCAGGGGTGTTCATGTCCTCAAAAATGTCAATATGATTTTGTAGGCGTATAGTTTGTTTCTTTGGATCTACCTGAGATGTTGTAACAGATTATTAGCTGAAATAACGTGTAAAACGTATTTTCTTAACCTGTTAGGAGCAAATATAATTCTATACTTGATTTCAGCTGTCATATCTATTTGCCTTACCACTTCAAATGAGAAAAGGGAGCGCATGATGCACAAATATACTAACCTTTGACTTCTCCACGGGAACTTGTCTCGCCTTCTGAATTTCCACCTGTCGAACCAAACTTCCCAGTCTGAGTATTTCTTCCTTCAGATCTCTTAATTCAGACTCTTTCACAGAACAGTCAACATCCTTGTCCTGCGACAGGAACCTTAAGATGAACAGATGAAAAATACTTCAGCATTCGAGACCATTTGTAACATTTGGGAAAATAAATGGAACACTGCAGCAATTTACTCAGTGAGAAATGGTCTCACCTAAAATTTTCTTGTTTTAGCATCTCTGCTTCTTCCTTAAACTTTGCAACCTCCTCAGCCATTCTACACATGCCAAAACACAGAAATTCAAAAGGAATTTCCAGAATATTAAGCCAACGTGTAGTAAGAAAATGAAGTCAATATTCGTAATAACCAACGCTTGCTTGATCAATTGGTTAAACACTTGAACTTGGGTCCAAGGGACCTAGGTTCGAGTCATGTTGTAGTATCTACATATCCCAACTTTATTCTCCTCCAACTTATGTTGAACCTCTCTCCTAACCTCTGTTGGGCATCTCTCTTGGTGGGAGTCAAGTGGCAATATGGGCCCCCTTCTACCTAAGGATATGTCTTGAGCTCATTATTTATACTTATCAAGAGTGAGGTTGCTTAGTAAGTGTAAAAGAAAAACATGTTGAATTTTACATAACAATCATTGTATAACATATTTTTGTTTGGAATGAACTATTATACAATGTGGTTCCACAAAGCTTACATGTCACAATAACTCAATTGCAAATTTAAATAGAGTAATCAATTCTTGAAAACTCAGTGCAAGGTCAAGCACATAAGCAGAGAAGGTATTTGAATAAGCATTAAAGTTTCAACCTTAAAATTTAACCTGATACCCTAAACATGCAATGATGCACCAAAAGTACACTGCATTTGATGTTCAAGAACTACTATTAAACAAATATCATTACGTTCACTTCTTTTCTTTTCGATTTTGATAAGCTGAGGAGTTTTATTATAATAAAAGGAAAATATCATTAGGTTCACAGCAAGTGAAATGACGGAACTCACTCTTCTATCTGACGTTCATACTCAGAACATACTTCACGAACCTGTTCAGTGACTTCAAGCTCGCGCTCAATAGACTGCATCAATGCCATGATAAATAGTAAATGGTAGCTTGTAATAAATACATCTTGTCTATCCAAAATAATAAAGTAGAATTTATGGTGTGAATTGAAGTAAAATAAGAACATAAACTCGATTATATGTAGCCCAGCACAATATTATATCCCTCACATCTTGTAATCTTGATGACACACCTATAAGATTCTAATTAACAATCACAAGTATTAGATAATCTCCCGTAAATTGAAAGGCTAACAATTTGAAGGAGTAAAAAATTTGTATTATTCTTTAGGGTCTTGTTATTATTCCAGTTTCCAAAATAAATAAATAAAATACATTGTTGGAAAGCAGATGGAAGCTAATGAGTTCACATTCAGTGACCATCATTATTTGAATTTTGACTAGCACATTTTTATGTTATTGGTTTCTCGAGGGATAAGTTTTAAATTTCTGAAATACTAAATGCAAGAAAGCGTTATGCAATATAAAAATCCAACATATAAACAGTACATTAGCAAATCCACATGCATTCCCATTCCATGAAAACTTATATTTGAAATTACACAAGTATAATCATGCATGCAAATAAGTAATATTCAATTGCCCATTACAAGTACCTGAATTTGAGGATCAGTCCGGCTTTTGGAACCTACATAAAAGTTAGGAAAGATAATGGTCAGTTATAGTATAGAGAAAAGAAGAGATTTACAACCAGAATTGAAGCATCAAACAGTTGATTTCTAACCAGATGCTCGGCGTGAGAAAGCCTTCCGGGATTCTATTAGCTCTTTCAGCCTTTTAGTTGCCAGATAAGCTTCTTCTGTCTTCCGCTGCATAACCTGTCATGAAAATAGGAAAGAGAAGTATAAAACTTCAGAATGGATATGAGTGAAGTGGCATCGATCTCGAGTAATAAGCATGAGGTTGCTGATTCCGATCTCCATACCGGTGGTATTGTTGACCAAAAACAAGAAAGAATTAAGATCTAAGGTGAATAAGAATACCATCTTTTGCCTTTGGTTTAAAGCTGATAGCTTATGCATCTCATACTTATTCCTTCTTCCCTCTTTCTTAATCTGTTGATATAACAAAGCACTCATAAGGCAGAGCTTCCATACAGTCAAAAAACTGTAATGCACAAAACATTCAAACAAGATATCTAGGACTGTTTTAGAAGGAAGAGATACCAAATTCTGAAAGTGTCACCATAATTTCAAAAAAAACAACAACAATAATAATAGTGATAAAATTACAGCACAGTACCCTCCAGAAAGATATTATTTCACTACAATTTTTAACAAACAACCGTAACTAATATGTGTGTGTACCTGAAGAAATTCTTTTTCCATTGACCCCTTGCATAACCTGAACTCCACAGACTGTAGCTTGTTCTGGCATTGCAATTGAACCTACAACACAAAAGAATGAGTTTATAGTATACGAAACAGAAAATGGAACATTTTCACATGGACTCTAACCATATATGGCAAATTGGTACCTTCTGAGCCTTCAATCTTTGAATTTCATCCTGTAATCGTTTTGTTGCCTCGTCACTTCTTTTTCTGTGTGTTGAAAGCTGAGATTGTGCGCCTACTTTCTTCTTCAATGCTGTAACCTGCACAACGCGAATACAGTTACAAAAATTGCATCATGGAAAAGTAGATCAAGCTTTATAATTGGGAACAAAATTCACCTGTTCTTCCAGAAGATTCAACTTTTGAAGATTCATTTCCTTCAGCTTTTGACCGCTATCAGGAGAAGTAAATCCCTTTGCAAGTTTGCACCTCAATTCCTCGACCTCACTCTGCAGTTCACAGTGAAGGTATAAACACAGCACCACAAGTAACCAAACAGCACATTTGGTATTCATTTTCTTCAGAGACACAAGTAACCATTTCTGCTTCAAATTATCCTTTGGGGGACTTTGTCTACCCTATTTTAGTTCTCCAATCTGAGTTAAGAAATAAAAAATAGACATTTATCATTTTTAGAGTTCTCATGAAGTGCACCTTGTTAACAAATGCATGTGAACAAAAATTTCCAATCCTTAACTTGATTGTTCTTCCTGGCATTTGAAACACTATACCCTTAGTTCTTCTAGGTCACACAAATGAATTCTGTCGACTGAGTTCCTAAGAACAAAATGGCAGCTTATATTTTCCAATTGCCTGCATCTATTTCAGTCCCAAATAGTTAACATCAAGAATTCAAGTTTGTTAAGATCCATATTCCAAAGATTTTATCATTAGCCAAAGGACTTACACGTGACAATAAGTTCAAGACATTAGATCTCAAATTTTCAATAGAACAAGCACATTGATTGAGTCAATCGGATTGAATAAGAAATCTACCTTGTAATGCCTGAAAAATTAGGAAAATCGATAAACAAATAACGCTCAAACATTACCTAGATTCCTACAGACCTTAGAAAGCATTCCCTTCCACTTCCCTAGATCTAACCGAACGCATAAGATTCAAAACACAACCAATACATTTTCTCATCAACCAATCAGACAGTAACCAAATCTATTCATCTCAGTTTTGCCCCGTTTCTCGCCAAAAATCAACCAGAACTCTAAATCGCACCAAAAGCCACTTCCGAATGAAAAAACTCGGGACAGTGGCAACAATATCGAAATCAGACCTGAAGAGCTTTATTGTGTTGCTCCAATTCGCGAACTCTGTTCTCGCAATCTCCATGTCCTCCGTCTGCAACCGCTGGCGATTCAACATCAGCCGCGTCCGCGTGCTTCGATCGGCGATTCGTCTTCCCCATCGCCGCCGCGTGAAATGAAACCCTAATCGCCTCTCACACGCACACTCAGATTTTTGAATTCTCAGAATGGCGCCTCTGTGGAGGATGGCTGTGCGATCGTTTCATGTGGAACGAAGCCACATTAATTAATATGTTTATTAGTAATTATTTGAATTTTTTCAGATCTCGCCACGTCAGCATTCAACGAACGCTACAGACCCACCCGACCCAACTCAACTGCGGCTTGATTCGGCCACGTGGTGTCAAGCGTCAACGGGCAAAATTTTCAAAATGGGTATTTTCTGGTTATGTTTTTTTTCATATATCATTATTAAGGCTAAGTATGATTGTTATTGAAAACATGGAAACCATGTATTGTGTATAAAATCCAAAAAGTAATTGGTCAAAGATTAAATCTGGATAACTATAAAAGAAAATTTGTTCTTTTACTTAGTAAAGATAAAAACTTTATCGAAAATAACTAGCAAATGTTCAAAAGAAAAGAACAAAAACTATAATTACATCAGGTAATGAATTACCAATTAAAATGAGTTGAAAAATAAATCTTGTATACTCTTAACGTGGCGATTGACAGTGGCTTTTGGTGGTATGTTTTAGTGAACTGAGAAGAGGGCGTAGAGGAATTGTGAAATCAATGGAGAAAGGAGTTATGTTTGGTGTTTGGTTTTCCATGGGAAGAAATGAGATGAGAGTGTTGAGGAATTGCAGAATCATTGATGAGTAAAGGTCATTTTGCAGTGTGACAAATTCTCAAGGCAAGAGTACGAGTAGGCAAATTAATCAGGATCCAGAGTAAGTTAATGAATCACTAGATTAGGTGGTTCCTAGTGTCGGTGGGTGGAGACTGTTGAAGTGGGATCAAGAGAGGATTCGCTCTTGGATGTTGAGGGCTCTGAGGATTCGAAAGGAGATCAAAAGGGCATTGGGGATTTAGACGAGGTTCGAGCAGCAGGGCCTCGTTTTGATGCATATGTGTCTTTGGGGATTCATCTCAGCATCTTTGAATTTGTGTTACCTTCTACACTTGTCACAATTATTTTGTAGCGTAGATTTTTGATCTCTCAACCAACACTATTAAATTTTTATTCAGTTTATATATATGTTAGGTTATACGGTGACACATGTTTTGACCATCTTTACTTTTACATGCTCTTGCTTAAAATTGAGTATTATTCCATATTATCTTTGTTGCACTTGACGCACACTATTCTTGTAGGTGACACTATGACGGTTGCAGCACTAATCGTCTCTATAGTCTCGCGGTATATCAGTCGAAAGCGAGGTTGAGACGAAGATACTTCCCTTTAATAAAGTGTCAGGATAATGATGTGTTGAATCCAAATGATATAATACAGGACTCGATTCTTGGGCTTACTCCGTTGCAGCCTAAGAAATTTAATGCACATAAATAATTAGATAATACCGGCTACTTCAGTAGCTGAAATGATAAGATCTAGCAGAGTTTCAAGACCTAATGGTTCTCTGAAGTACAAGGCCATGTTATCAGGCCACGGAAGCATTTCTCCTTGTTTTGGAAAAATGATTTTTTACATTAAACTTGCCTAGTCGTCAGTCGATACATATACTAACAATAACAAATTACGAGAAGTTAGCTAAACTAGACGGTTAATTTCTCGATATATTTTTCTGATCATTCATGAGAAAATTGCGTAAATGATGTGAGTAGACAAAGCCCAATGAACAAAATGGAACCGAAACTTTAGGTCAAGCCTTAGGCCCAAAAAGAGGTGGAGGGTGGATATGAACCGAGACCAAGTGAATATCAGTTGATGTGTTGATTTTGACACACGTGTTTTATGGAGGCCATCTCTGTTGACACAAGGATGTAAACGAGTCGATTGAGCCTCAGTTTAGTATGGCTTAACTTGGCTCGTGAAAAAGTGTCATGTTTAAGCTTAACTGAGTTGATTTGGAATCGAACCAGTTTATGCAACCAAATTCGAGTTCGGCTCAAAACAAAATAGAAAAGCTCAAACTTAACTCGATTTGGTTCATTTAAATTTCAATACAAATATTTATTAAAAATTAAATAAATAATAAATGAGACAATTAGAGATTGGCTCGACTTGATTCGGCTCGTCTAATTTTATTACAAGTATTTATTAAAATTCTAAATGTATAATTAATTAAATATTAAATAAGATGGCTCGCGAGCCTATCGAATCTTATCAAATTAAACTCGAGTTTGACTCGTTTATTAAACGTGTCTAACCTTGAATTCGAATTAGATTCGAGCTCGATTATAACGGGATTGAACCAAATATTTAACATGCCAAACTTAAACGGCTTATTAAGAGCTCAACTCGTTTCCAGTCTTGGTTGACACAAGTCATGCATGCACGTGTCTAAAGACCATCATTCACTGTTCACGTTTGACACGCAGCAATAACAACATGTGGTAGTGCCGTGTAAGGTTCATATTTTAGAGCACGTTCGTTGCTTCTTGACATGGTTCTTCAAGTTTGACAAATGTGTTGGGCCCCAAATTTGTCCACAACCATGCATGCTTTCTGCTCAAGTCTCTTTCCATTTTGGTTTTGAGACTTGAGATGAGTTATCAACAGCATTTCACTGCTATTTTACAGTTAAAATATTTCCGTATCAATTATATATTCTTACATTTGTCCACAAATGTACCGTTAAAAGTTTTTAAGATAATTGGATCGAGAAATACTACGTATCTCGTGTGAAGCCATTTTAATTTATAAATAAATGTCATATTACACTCACCAACATATATTTCATATTAGTTGTAAAGATTATTTTCACTAAATTACACCTAACTACATTTTGGATTAGAAGGTTATATTTAAGTTATTTTGAAAAACATAAATTTAACTCCATCTAACTATACACTTTTTTCATTTAGTTACACTTAACTAAACTATTTCAAATACACATAATTTCATAATTTTTCACTTATTAAGTCTTTTGAAGGAAAATTTGAATTTTAGAAGTTAAAAGTGAAAGGACGGAGATAGATTGGTATCTTCCAAAATTTCAAGTTATACCATTATTGTGTGTTCGAGTTTTGGGATATCTGAGAAGCTCGCTAGCCTCATCTCCGGGTGCCTTCGCCGACTTCGGATTCAACCTCCGATGGCTCCGGTAGGTCTCTATGACGATTTTCTGGCCTAGTTGAGATTTGACCTAAATTGGCCGACATTGCCGGAGGGGGAGCTCTAGGAAGCCAAATTTTTCTCAGCAGTGATCTGGTGAATTGTTTTGGTACTATACTAATCAGTCGGCAGTCACCAGTCAACATATTGGTGATTCTTATTTACTATTTGAATTATTAATTTGTTAACAATGGATGATTTCACTCTCATCTCATTATACACGAATTGTAACAGTTGATTCAATTAAATGTACAAGTAATCAATTATTCTTTTAAAAATATATATTTTTAATGTGATTAGTTATTTGAATCTAACGATTTCACGTTAAGAAAATTGTTTGGTGGGTTTGGTTTATTAAGTTGAGTTTGAGCTAGCGAATCGAATCAAACTAACTATATTAGGCTCTCTTAAATTTGCTTGGTTTCCAAAAGAAAAGCTAAATGTTG
Organism: Geranium rotundifolium; assembly: GCA_963920655.1. Lineage (NCBI taxonomy): Eukaryota > Viridiplantae > Streptophyta > Magnoliopsida > Geraniales > Geraniaceae > Geranium > Geranium rotundifolium. Next base: position 9,371,377 of record OY987319.1, on the reverse strand, counting down.
ATTGACACTATCATCATATACGACTCTAACAAAAATAGAAGATTTGGACGGAATGTTGGTGTGGCCGTACTATAAGTGGACGAGGAAGACGACGGTAAAGGTGTCGTCGTGACCTGTAAAAAAGCAATTTCACAAGTTTCTCTAAGATTCGGGGTTGAGACTTGGCGCCGATGAGCTTCATAGATTTTTTATTAAGTTGATATACATTACCTCGTAATAAAGAATACAATAACAATAGTCATGAATATAGAGTTTGATTTAAATTATTCTTGACCGTAGTATTATCATACTAGTATTATCAGACTAATATATGTGTATAACAATACTTATAAAATAAATATTAATGAATCTTATTTATTAAGATACCTGTATATAGATGATGCATGTGTAGATATGAGCATCGAACTGACCAAAACTGAGTTTTCCCAAACGGTGATATTACTTATATTGTCAATGTGAACAAACTTTAAAGGAAATAATGTATATTGTTTTTCTTTCACCTGAGATCACCATGGGAAACTAATAGAATGCTTGTTGTACTTTGACGTCGGACACTTAGTATACAAGAACGATAATAAAAAGATCGTTGGATATAATTGAGTACATATATAATTAGTGGCAAGTCAAGAAAGAATTCATACTTTAGGTAATGAGTTTGAACTCAATATTGATAGCAATCATATAGTCAAACATTGACGTAAAATATAATGATTCTCAATTTGAGCTTAACATGGATAATCATACTCTAAAATGATGTAGGATTGTAATGATGGAATAAAATGATATATTACCTTTATTAGAGTTTTTTTGTTGGATATTTGTATTCATATTATTTAGTCGTTGAAAAGTAATGTCTGACATTTATTGGTTAAATAAAATTTGTTTTCCTTTAAAAATGTGTTTATGACTACAAGCAAAAAAAGGTTAAAGAACATTGTTTTTTCCTTAAGACAAGCAGTGTCCCAAACATGCATAAAACTGGTTTTTTCATTTTCTTTAACTCAAAAGTCTTAATTGATAATTGTTTTTTTTTTATCTTCATAGTCATTTTAAAAAGTTTTAAAGCGTCAATTCCAAACTAGGTGTAAATACTTCGGTATGCTTTTCATGACTTTTGTAAATTAAATGCAATGAATCGATTATGAAATTTATATTCTTTTGCTTACATAATGATATATTGTGATATAAGACTTGGTTCAACTCTTTGGTTGTTATTAATATAATTAATTAGTCATTAATAATATATTAAAATTTCTTAATGATATAATTTTCTTATACGAGCTCTGTTTCAGACTCACGATATAACTAATCGAAGAGAATTAGAAGATCTACCATTTTGAAGACAAACATTTTTGTTTATATATTATTATTAATTAAAATTTTACATTATTAGTTATTATTTTTAATTTAATTATTCATATTTTTTGTAATGATTAATTATTAAATAATATAATGAAACTTTTAAATGACATAACTCTCTCATACGAGTTTTGTTTCGGGATCATACCATATCAAATCGAAAATCATCCGATAATCTTCGACTTTATATACTATGAGTCCCAAAAGAAACTCGTATGAGAGAGTTATGCTATTCGAAAGTTTCATTAAATTATCTAATAATTAATCATTACAGAAAATAAAAAATATATTATATAATAAAACCTTAATTTATTAACAATAAAACAATTTTTATAATAATAATATCATTATTTTATTTAATAAATATTATGTGATTATTATTTTAATTAATAATATTTTTAATAATTATTTAATAATAAAAAAAATATTTTAAATTTGAAACGGTCCAACCGGCCTAATTTTAAATTAAAACTATCGAGGATATTTTGGTATTTTTAACTCAAAATTTTGTCAAATTTAATCTCGTTAGAGTTAAGTGAAACGAAATGTAATTTGGGTGACTGCAAAATCGAGTTTTATATTTGGATGTACTTACGTAAGAATGACGTATAGTTAGGTATACTTATGTGTAACTACCCCTATAATATTTAATCGTCAAATATCATAAAGTATATAATATAACAAAGTCCAAGACTAAATTTCTACAAATACATACAAAAGAACATTACTATCATTACCTAACTGTCTTAAACATACAGAAGGCTAATTTGGAAAGTCTGAAGTTTTTTATAACTTCAATGATCTTTAGAGAAATATATCTTTCTCAGTCTTTTTAGATTTTATTCTAACAATAGGGAGAGAGTAATACTCTGTAAACAAAAAGCCTAGCTTCAATTACACATATAATTTTATTACTTTAAATTACATAAAAGTCAAAGATAAACACTGATCAATCTCAAACTCAAGAAACCAAAGCTTGAAAAATGCAAAGGAAAAAGACTAAATTCAAGAAAAAACAAGTAAGAAACAAATTTTTTTTATCACGTGTTCTTTTATATAGAGATAATTTCACCCAACACCCCCTAAAATAGGTATAATTTTACATAACACTCAATATAATTATTCTTCTCACATGCACCTCCTTACTTTGGCAATTATCTCATCATAAAAAATTGAGGTTACAAAGACAAGAATGCCCTTATGTTTATTTTAAATTCTCAAATTTCACACTTCACTATTTCTCTCTCTTTTTCCCCAACCATCTATTTCTTTTCTCACAAACTCTTCTATTTCCCCATTTTCATTAATGAAGATCCAAATCATGACCATTATTAAATCACATACCAAAGTAAATCGAGTAATGTCCACTTCCATCAATGAAGATACAAATCAAGACCATTATTAAATCAAATACCAAGGTAAATCGATCGAGTAATGTTGGGTTGAGCAAGAACATATACAAAGACCTTGAGTAATTTTTGGGAAGCTTGAGGACTTTGAGTTCTAATGTCTTTGTATATGTTCTTGCTCAACCCAACATTACTCGATTTATCGTAGTATGTGATTTAATAATGGTATTGATTTGTATATTCATCGATAAAAATGGAGAAATGGAAGAGTGTGTGAGAAAAAAATAAATGGTTGGGGAAGAAGAAAGAAAAAGAGTGAGTGTGTGAAAGAAATTGTAACATTTGACAATTTAAAACAAAATTAGAGGCAATTTTGTCTTTTTAACCTCAGTTTTTGACAAAGATAGATGGAGCTAGGGTTGCACTAGAATACAAACAGGTAGTTGGCATACAAACATCCGAATAGATCTCGGACCACGGGTTTTCATGATGAACGCACCAGATTCATTAGCGTAAGGGGTGGCAAGTCAAAGTAAATATTGTGTCAAGTGGATGTTTAGAGTGTCATTTTAATAGGTTCGAGGGGCAGTATTGTACTTTTCATTTCATGATTAATTTGTAGAGATAATTACCACGCTATTTTCATGAATTTCAAAATTTCAAAAATCAATTATAGCGTAATTGTAGATTCAATTGTCATGGTAGATTAACTTCATTAATGAGTCACTATGTTAGTTGTTATCAGTGTGAATATAAAGTGTCATCTGTAACCAACCATAGTCCATGTGTCATGCCAAGTTTGAATTGTATACCATGTGTCATGACAAGTAGTATATGTGGATGACCTGCATTTATGTTTTCATTCTGTAATTTGCTATGAGTCATGACAAGTAATATCTGCCGATGAACTGCATTTATGTTTTCATTCTGTACTTTGCTATGAGTCATGTGTCATTGTGTACATGTTATATTACTTGCACCATGTAATTAACTTCAAATTAATATACATAGTTGTTCCGTTTGCATTTTGTGTTGGTTGAGTTCACCATTTGAACAATTATTTGTGTTTCTGAATGAATATATGATTTTGCTTAAGTTAAGTTCCAAGGTTAATATTTCATTATTCATGTAGTTCACACTTTGTTTTCGTGATGAATTTATGCATGCTTCTAATTTCAGTTTTACCAAATTAAACATGTAGTTGTTCTGTTTAAACATAATCATATCATTTTTCATACAATATTAGTCTAGGGGAAAATGTTTGAATTGCTTGTTGAATGCAGGTGTGGAACCTTGTGGTCCAATGATACTTTTATTTAAGTATGACACATACTAGACCGATGAAAGATCAATAGCTGGGAGTGAGACATACATAAAGTTTGTTGAGACATCAGATACTAATTGTTTGCAGATTGAACTATAGTTTATGATGAAAGTTTTATTACAGAATGACACATTTTACTTTGATGACACATCAGTAATTGTATGGTGATGAAACGATTTTTTATAATGAAAATTTTATTTCAAAATAACAGATTGGATACAAATGAAACATTAATAATATTACGGTGATTAAGCGTCAATGGCTAATTTGTTTACAGATTGAAGATCAATAGTTTGATTGGAACATATGTATGTATGCTGATAAATCAATGATTTTTTCGGATGAAACCTTAAAAAATTGGATTTAAACCTTAAATGCGTTGTCAAAATTATAATTATGGTATAGTTACAATTACAGCGTGATTTAAATCTTTAAAAAATAACACAAAGACCTAATTTCATTAATTGTCACCCATGTACCCATGATCACTGACCTCCTCTACTTGTACCAGTACATGATTCCGAGGATGTGATGGAACGTGAAATTGGAACATCACCGGGCTCACTACATTCGAAATAGTCTTTGTCGAGGTCCCTCAATATTTTCCAATCACAAAAAGGGCATCATGTTGTGTAGGTCGATTGTACAATGTAGACACTTTTACCTTTTGAGACTTGCTTTGGCGTTCTGGAGAACATGGTGAGAGGCTCCTCTATGGTGTCATGGTTGGTTTCTTTATGAGGAAGATGAAGTGCGGAGAATGATTTTGACTGTGGATTCGTGTCTATTAAAATAACAGTTAATTCGTCAATATGAGACAGACAGTTAGGAAGACGTGACCTTTCATGCACCCTGATTTGGTATGCCATTTCCACTAATGATGTAGTTGAACCCGTAACCCAGAATGATGAAACATTCATCATATACTATTCTCCTAATTCATATACATCATATACTGTATTGAATATTAGATTCATTGAATAACGAAACTCACATTGATTCGTTGACGTTTCTCCCATGGAAGCCATTGTTTTGGTCTCTGAATAACGTGCACGTCTCATTCATTTATAATCTGAGTCGAATCAGGACTCCTTGATTGATTTGCTCTGAAAACTCGTTCATCATTGTTGGTGTTCCTACACCACATCAGTCAATATTAACTACGATTCATGTATATATATTTTAAAATGATGCAGTAGTAGACAATATTGTTACTCACCTCCATTTGATGAAGATTCTACCATGGCAGTCCTTAGCTCGAAGACACAATGATCTACGAATGTTTGGTGCAGTCTTCTTTATAAGCGTCGTCGAATCAATGCTCCCCTGATTTCAGAAGACGATTGGCACCACCTCCAGCTAATTTACCACATTGCCCCTGTTGACTATAAACATTTTATAATTTGGTTAATTTTGGATATATCATCTACACCAATAAATAGTTTAATGTAACATACAAGAGTCGTTCTAATGTTTGTATTATTAACTATGTTTGTATTCTAGTTCATCCCTGAAAGCTAACGGAAAATGCCTAGGCGAGATAATTGTCAAAGTAAATGAGTGCGTGTGAGATGAATAATTTTATGCGGTATAATGTGAGATTTGGCTTATTCTAAGAGGTGGTGAGTGAAATGATCCCTTTTTATATATACAGTTTGAAGTTAGAAATTTATGTTCTACGATAATAATATTTTAAATTTGTGTTCTTTTCTATGTTTTATCACAAATAAGTGGTAAATTTATGTTATTGTATTAATAAGTGTAAACAAGTCGAATCGAGTTTTAATTTACTCGAAAAAAAGTGTTCGGCTCGAAAAAAAATATAGACGGACTCAATTATTACATCATATTATTATTAGTTTAAAATTATTGATCTAGTTCAACTTGAAATTTACAAATTTGCCCTCAATAAAACAACTTTCTTCAATTTGCGACAAATGAAAATGATTGCCGACCAAACTCCTTTACTGGCAATTTGCTTTGCGAGGCGGAAAACCAGAAGAGAGACAGAGAAGGTAAAGATATTCCCACAGCGCACTTTAGAACCAACCAGTCGCCACATAAAGTTGTAAACACAGTAAAATTGCGGCCCCACACGATTTTTCACAATCCAAAACAAAGCGACAAGATTTTGCCACGTGGACATAGGAAACGCAGCCCCTCGCGCATGTTAGCCAAACCCACCTTGTTTGCGCTTCTTCTTCACACCTTCCCGTCTCTCTCCTCATCTCCGATTCCAGAGAGAAACACAGACACGATAAATCACTCACCACGCGTAAGGATCTCTCACCTCCTTCTCATTTCTCTTCTCCACTAAAATTTCGCTTTCCTGTTTGTTTCTCGGTAAAATTATACTTCGAGTAAGTGAAGTTGATGTGTGGAGCAGTTTCCGTTGTTTTTAGGTTTGTTGGTGTATCGAACTAATTGAGCTTGGTGATTCTCGTTCGCAATTTTAATTATTTTTTTTTCGAATTAAACTCGAAATACTTTATTATTTTTCAGTTTGGCTGCCGAGAAATTGGTAGAAAAGAAAGAGATTTTTTTTTTGGGTTTGCTAGTTTGTCGCATCTTAAAATGTTGTAAATGCTCTCTTTATTTCAGGAGCTAAGATGTACGTGACTACTTATTAATCATTGGAAAAAATGCATTTATAGACTTGTATTAGTTTCTGGGAATTATGAGTTTTGGGGCTATTGAGTCTCATTTTGAAGGGTCAGCATTTTTAGAGTAGGGTTGTGCATACCCATTTTTCTGAAATTATAAGATCTATGTGAAATGGACCAAATGTCGTCAATAGCAGCAGAGTCGATCTCTTGGTAGAGGGATGTCCAAGCCTTGTTCAGTTCCTAGACATCGAATTCTTAATAGTTGCAGGTGAAAGCTGAGACCTTTGTTATTGTTGGGGCTTTGATAAAATTATTATAGCAGAATTACTTTTGCTGTATGTGGTATTCTCAATCTTGGGCTGATAATATCTGCATGTCTGAAGAATTAGGATTTAGGAGCAGTAGGCTTGTAGTGTTAGGCCATATTCCTTGGTTGCTTTGCTTTCCTCTAACTTAAAGAGGAAGTTTTGTGTTCTTTGACAGGTGTCATACTTTTTGGTATTCCACAACCTCTTTGCTATATCAACTCCTTTGAAGAATTTTAAATCCCAGTTCTGCATAAAACGAGTTTGAGCTTCTTATGATATTGCACTGCTTGTGCCGTATTGACATCTTCCAGAAATGGTCCAAGCATGTTCCATTAGGTTGTCCCGGGATTTTGGAACTCATTGTCATCATGGATGCAACGGCTATCATAACGTATGTGGTTTTATCTATTCAATATCACTCTACTGGATTGTTTTTTAGATCTGAAAGCCTGATTACATCTCTTTATTTTTCTTTTATTAACAGAGCATGATGGGAATAAGGCGATTAAATTTCGCTCATATCAATCTTTCATCACATGCTCTGGTATGGACTATATGATTTTCAATGGATGTATGATATTAACAACTGGCTGTTAATTTTATTTTATGGTCTTCATTCATCAAGTATTAGCTTCTAAAGTACCCTTTTAAAGAACTAATTGCAATTGAGGGAATTAATTCAGCCACAAGATGCTTGGAGTCTCCATGCCTTGAATGGTGTACACAGACCAATAAAGTCTGTATCATCCAGATATAATGTTTTCGTTTGCCGATCTGTACTTACTCCCGGTGGAGGAAATCATATGCCCATTTTGAAGAACGCTGCTGTGGTTTTGTCAAGGTAAACTCACTTAAGCTTCCACATGGTTCTTGTGATTGATTACCTTAGAATTTTCAGCCCTTGTATCTCAGATGCACAAGCACCTTCCTAATCGCTGCAAGTCATTTACTTTCTTTCCTTCGTGTTTCTTGAGTAGCAGGTTGCTAGTAGTGTCTTTTTTGTTATGTGGCTTCATTTCTCCCTTTCTCATTGGAAGAACTTTAAATTGACATATCATGCAGGTCATATACTGCTCTACGTGGAAGCCCCCTAGTATTTAAATTAATTCCTGCTGTTGGTGTCATTGCTTTTGCTGTATGGGGTCTCGGTCCAATCATGCGTTTGTGCAGAATCATTGTTCTTCGCGTACTTACTATACCCTTCTTGAACCTTCTCTTTTCTTTTAAGGGGTGTTAAATATTTAATTGTTTGATTGACTTCTTTATGCCGTTTGCATGCAGAAAAATGATAGTACTTGGAACAAAAGTAGTACACATTATGTGATGGCGTCTTATCTCCAACCTTTGCTGCTGTGGACAGGAGCAATACTCATCTGCAGGTATGTTTTTGCTCAGCAATGGAATAGAATGCAATTGCTTTACTGGGCATCTATAATTTTACTAGTGCTCATCATACTAAGGTTTATTTTAGAGCATTGGATCCAGTGGTATTGCCTACAGAAGCAAGCCAGGCTGTCAAGCAACGCGTTCTAAATTTTGTGCAATCATTATCAACTGTACTGGCATTTGCGTATAGTTTGTCAAGGTGAGTGCTGTAGCTGTTTTATTTAAGCGTATCTATGCATAGTTAGAAAATTGTACATCAGTCTTTTGAAACTTTATTGGCAGGCCAGCATTCATGTCACTCGCTGACAATATAATACACACCCTAGCATTAATTGAAGATCATTCATAATTGTTCGGATCTGCTTAGTGGTTTAACTTATATCCATTGCGTCTCATTTCATTGCAGTTTGATCCAACAAGTGCAAAAAGTGTTTGTGGAGAAAAATGACTCTGGTGGTGCGGCAAATGTATGTCCCTTTTACTTCTGCACTACATATCTTATTTCATACCTTATATTATTTTCATTAATCACGGCATGGCAGTTCGTTGGATATAACATTTTGCATTCTACAAATAGAAACTAGTGACGAACCATTGAAATGATCCATACGGATCAATGGACAATACGGTTATATAGCGACACTGTTATAACTCTTGCTAGAATGTTTCTCACTGTACATTATGATACGATAAATTTATGCTGGGTCTTTTCAAGTAAAAATTACAATCTCTAAACTGATGAGGCCTGAAGTTTATTAGTTTGAGAAATAATGCCATATTGGTATTTATTGTTTTATCATCACTAGCGGCAGCTATTACTATTTCCTTATTGATTCTTAATTCGTATTCAATTGAAAGAGGGCATCACATCTTCTGAAGTTGAATTTGAACCTCTTTAATCTATGGGGGATGTACTAGTAAAATTGTAAGCCTATATCATCATCAAACTAATGTGCCCTAGTTGAAAAAAGTGGCCTTTGTATGGATCAAGGAAGAACTACAGCTAATGAGGAGTGCCTATATGATTGTAAAGTAGATATATATGTGTTACGGTCCCGACTTTGGATCTCGTTATGGGTCCGTTGTAGTTGTTGAATGGCTTGAGGGACGATAACCAATGTTGCTTGGCACGAGTAATGATCGAACAATTGGGCTCGTTACGAGAGAGCTCTTACCTCAGGCTCGTTTGGATAGAGCTCTTACCTCAGGCTCGTTTGGAGAGAGCTCCTACCTCTTTGATACTTGCAACTCTATACTTTAATTGAATTCAATTGATGATTTTATTTCAAAAACAAGGCAGATATATATAGAGCCTGCTGTAACAATCCAACTAATGATAGGATAAGGACAAACCCTTAACAAATCCAACTCCAATAGCTAATACTCCAAACTAATCTAAACTCTACTAGATAATACCCAACTAATATGTTTAAGACTCCTAACAATATGGCTCTTTGTGTTTTCCCAATAAAAATTTGCTCATCCAAAGTGGGGCATTAGTTTTTTCCCCTAGCAGATACATATTCTATGCCTTTATCTTATGATGTCTCATGGGTGCTTTCTTATCCCTCCTTCCCTTTTCCCACTCATCCATCATATATTTTCCTTGCATCAATATTTTTCATCATTTTGTTAAAGTGAAAGTGATGTCCCAATTTTGTTGTTGGCAGATGGGGTTCAATTTTGCTTGGAAAGCCATTTACTTTGGAATATGGGTTGCTGCCGTGTCATTTTTCATGGAGATGCTGGGTTTCTCTACACAGAAATGGCTAACTGCTGGTGGTCTTGGAACAGTATTGATTACCCTTGCTGGTCGTGAGGTACAATGCTGTTCTTGCGTTTATCTTTGCGTGTAAAAAAAGGTTGCCCCCTTGCATGAGGCTCCCACCTTTGTCGGGTCGGGGGTGTCATCCATGTAGCCTCCCCCCTGCTTTTGCTTAGAGGCAGTTCCCTAACTGGCTGACTAAAACCTGTGATCTCAAGGGCACAAGGCAACATTACTGTTGCGCCAAGGCTCACACTCCCATTTATCTTTATACGTACTTCCATCAGATGTTTTCCAGATGATGGTTCAGGTTTTCACAAAGCTTAATATCATTTTCCCCCTCCAGGTATTGGAAAATTTCCTTTCAAGTGTAATGCTTCATGCAACACGACCTTTTGTTGCAAATGAATGGATTCAGACATATATTGGAGGCTATGAAGTTTCTGGAGTTGTTGAGGTTTGTGTTTACATGAAGATGTAACAGTACATCAAGATTTAAACAGTTACATGATACTTCAGCTGCATCTTTTTAATCATTTGAGGGATTCATAAATTTGCTTCATTTTGTAAAATAAGCTAGGAAAAAAAGTTGCTTACTTTAATGAAGGTGTATGTTTGACTAATACTTGTTCTTGATTAATTTTTTTATCATCTCAGCGTGTTGGATGGTGGTCACCAACAATTGTAAGAGGTGATGATCGTGAAGCAGTTCACATTCCCAACAACAAGTTCAATGCCAGTGTTGTGAGGAATCTCAGCCAGAAGACTCATTGGCGTATCAAAACCCACATTGCCATTAGTCACTTGGACGTTCATAAGATTAGTGTGAGCAGGACTTCCATTTTTGCACTTGCATATAGGACTTCATACTATTTTTTCCCATCTAATGTGTGTTTTTTTGTTACAGAATATTGTAGCTGATATGCGCAAGGTTTTAGCAAAAAACCCTCAAATAGAGCAACGAGGGTTGCACAGAAGAGTCTTTTTTGAAGACATCAATCCAGAAACTCAGGCTCATATGGTAATATGGTAATTCAGCATTCTTTCAGTTTTTTTTCCTGATTACCTATGTCATATATGATACCTTGATATGAAATTAGAACAAGATCCCTATAAATATCATTGCTTGTATATAAGAAACAATTAGAAAGTTAAAATGATAGTCTCCTCTTTAAACAAACCCTAATGAAAAGCTCTCGACTCCCTTCGTACTCCAGCCGCCACCGCAACAATGCCGTCCCTCCCCTCCGCGACCTAAACCTAGGCGCCCAATTCAACTGCGTAAGCCTTTCCCTCTCAATCCCTTTCGTCCGATTCCAACGAACTCTTCGCTCTTCCGCACTCGTCCTAAACTTTCTCCCGCATTGCCACAATCTTCGCTTGCCATATCCCCGATTCCTTCAACCTCTCTCGAATTAGCTCGCTCTTTGCCCCCTTTGGGAATTTTTTTGGCATAGACTTGCCTTGCTCCACAACCAAGCTTGGGAAACGATTTGCTTTTATTCACTTCACAAACTATGAAGATGCGAGCAAAGCCATAGCGGGAGTCAACGGGCGCATGATTGCAGGAGACAGACTACTCGTCGCTTGGGCCCACAACTCCGGCCACACCGTGCGATCAAAATCTACCAGTTCCCACCTGAGGAACCCCAATCGAAGTCAGCCCTCCTCTACTACACAGCGTAGTATGCCCCCTCCGATCTAGCCCCTAAGCGGTCCGATCCCCAAAGATCCCGCAACACCAAACGGAATGGTTTTTACAAGTCTTGTTCGGACCTCACGCTACTGGTAGTTTCAAACGAGCCTAAGGACTCAGAAATCATCAGGGATGAGTTCACCTCCTCCGACATCACTGATATCGCCATCTCCACCGTCAATGAACGTGTTTTCATACTCTCATTCCTCGATGAAGATCTAATGATTTCCATGAGAAGTACAGGTTGAAGATGGCCCCGACGCTGGTTCTTTGCCTTCTCGGAATTGGAAAATCACCTTCTTGACGGGGGAAGCTTCGCCTGGCTTCAGATTTCTGGAATTCCCATCGTGTGTTGGACACCGGAAACAATATTTAACATAGCTGCTACCATTAGTGCTCTGGTGGCAGTACACTTAATATCCAGCAATGGTAAGCGTATGGACAAGGCCCTGGATCTCGTACATGTGAGCGACCTTCAATCCAAAGAGTGGGAAACCGAGTTCTGGAGACATCTGATATACCTTTGCTATCCAACACTACAGATAACTTGGATTCGGATGCAGATTCTAAATCTAAGGACGACAATGCCAAAGATACTCCATCAGATGAGGAAAACAATCACGGGGATTCTGAATCGGAAGCCTCTTCCTCCGACGCCGATGATGACTTACTTTCAGACCCAAGCACCAACCTCGAGGAGGATGCTCAGATCTCCGAGAAGGCACTGCTGCCGACAGTTAGGCCCAAGTTGGACCTCATTACAAAACGACGGGCCTTACTCAAGGCCTCAAAATCTGTGTCCACCTTAACTAAGAGTGGTACAACCACCCACCTCACACAACTCGGCCGAAATTCCTCAACCCACACTCGAACTTGTTGCGACAAATAAAATAATAATTAGCTTTGTCAAAACAGTTCGACTGCTCTACCTCGAACGAATCCCGTCTGCAAGCTCAAAAGACTTGGGCTTTCTGTAAAAGCATGGGGTTTAAGGGACGAGATGCCGAGGAAAAAATCATCAACCACATCCAACACTTAAACGATCAGATCAGACTCCAGGAAGTTGTCATTAACTCACCCTGATCCTCCCAATGAGGATCGTATCCTGGAGGCTGGAACATTATAGGCCTAGCCTCAATCCAGAAACAAAGAGCCATTGCATGCCTTCTCGCATCTCATCACCCAAATGTAGTTTTACTTCAAGAAACAAAATACAAGTTTATTATGTCTGCCACTTTTTGAGCCTGCGGTTTCTTTCAAGATTGGGATTTCTTTTATGCACCTTCTTTGGGTAATTCCGGTGGGGACTTTTACTGAATGGTAATTCTGGTTGGATTTCTTTTATGCACCTTCTTTGCGTTTTCTTCTACTTTTCTTAGTAATGGTCATTTCTTTTGCTCTATTTGTTATTCTAATAGTTTCCTCATTTTGTTACAGATCTTGGTGTCTTGCTTTGTGAAAACCTCACGCATTGAGGAGTACCTTTGCGTCAAGGTAAGACCAGTATGTTCTTTTAAAGATGTCATTGGTTGAAATTTTGAGGCAAGTTGTTTTTAAGATTCCTATCAAATTTTGGAGGGTTTCCCTGATGATGTTGAAAGTTGAAACTAGAATATTGTATCTAAAAACGGGGCTGCAAATGAGCTCAGCTTTTGCTCAAGCTACCTTAATTTTGTCACACTGATGGGGCTCAAGCTCAGTTGAATTTGATTGACTGTCTCACTAAGACACTGAAGAGCTTCCTAAAATTAGTAAAATAAGAAAGATGCCGAAGAGCTTGAACTTAGCTGTGATGAGCAGAGTCCAAATTCCAGTCCCCCTAAAACTGTGGTCAGTGCCAAGTTTTGAATTGGAGCTATTTTCAAGATTAGTAGTGAGCATAGCATTCTAAAAAAGTACTTATAAAAATCTGTAATAATATCAATGAAGTGTTATTAAATTTCAGATACGCAACTGTAACAAAATTTAATCTTTAAGCTAAACTGCCAAGATATGCAACATATCAATTACCAATTAAGTATTGAAATAAATAGGTCAAGATACTCTAAAATCTTAGACACGGAATAAGGAAAGTAATTCCTCAATGTCTTTATTATATGCATTTGTTTGGGATTCCAAAAGCTGAACTCACAAGGTGCTCAAGCTCAGCTTGTTTATAAACTGACCTCATACAAAAAAACTTGGATTTTGCTTAATAAATGAACCAAAAGCTCAAGCTGTGATCTTAAGCAGACATCGGTGGCCCAAGCTTTAAGAGGTCATTTGGGTTGAGTTAGAAGTTGGTAACACTATTTTATGTATCAAGTTGCTCTTAGTACAAGTGTTTGGTGAATTCAACTTAAATTATAAGTTTCTTGGAACCTGAAAATGTTAGGCTGGGACACATAGTTTCTCTTTCTCCATCTTTCAAGCCACTCAGAAGACTAGTTTGGCTAAGAAAAACACTATCTCATACCCTTGTAGAAACTGCATATAAGTTAACTCGCTTATAATTATTTTGGAGAAGTTAATACAAACACCCTCTTACATTCACGTGACTTTTTCTGTATTCATGGATAATTGGCTCAGCCCTATTTGTACTTGGATACTTGATAAGCAAGAGTATATACTCGTGTGACTTTCTTTCTTTCTTGGGTTATATGATTTTCTTTTCTAATACAGTGGACTTTGAGAATCTTAGAAGGATTTGTATTGTACGGGAAGAGGAAAAGTAGTAAATAAGCTGCTGCTTCCTTTTCATTTATTTTTAGGTGGGCTAAATTATGGTGACAAGATGTTGCTGATGTAACGTATCAATTTAATGAAACAGGAGGCGATACTTTTGGACCTTCGCAGAGTTATCGATCATCATCGGGCCAGGCTTGCCACACCCACCCGTACAGTTTATAAGATGTATGGTGAACCTGACTTGGATAATTTTCCATTTGGCGAGACAATTTATTCACGCCCCAGACCAGTAGTTAAGCGCCGTTTGCTACTGACCGAAGCTAAAGTTAATGGTGATGATAAAAGCAAGCCCCCCAAGGACGAAACAAGTTCAACTTCTGACTCCAAGGGAGATGCTAAGGTTAGGGAGTCAACACTCACCATTGACCCTGTAATGGATGATACGATCACAGCACCACCATCATTGTCCAACCTCAGTACCAAGCATGAGACGCAGAAAGAAAGTTCAGCAGGAATCAATTCTGAGCAGAGTAGCATGGTTTCCAAAAAAGCGGAAGTCCAGACACAAACACAGGCAAATCAAGATAAGGAGAAGAATGTGGCAATAGTGAGGCCTCCCATGGAAGAGAACATTGTTCTTGGTGTTGCTCTGGAAGGCTCAACACGTACCCTTCCAATTGAAGATGACGAAATATCTCAGATTCCTTCCAAAGAGTCAAAGGAATTATCTTCTCGCCGAAATGGGAAGGATAAGAAAGACGGTCCAATGTCAGCAGTTCCTAGTGCCAGAGACTGATTGTAGCATAGCATAGCAGAGCAGGATATTGCTGAATTTGTGCAGAAATGCGTGCATGCATGAATGCAGCTGTGTTTTATAAGCTGGCATTTTGCATTGTATCGTATTTTTATTGTATACTCACATGACTGTAAATAATTTTTACTCGTGACCTCTAATCCCATATCATCAAAATGAAAGGTTAGCAGAGTGAACCGTTTGGGATGTATTGCAGCTACATTTGGTGTTTCAGGTTGAAATGAGCTGGCCTTTGCTGGGATTGTGTTTCTGCTCAGTTTAATGGATTTCAAATTTGAATCTGGATATTGCTGAATTTGTGCAGAAATGCGTGCATGCATGAATGCAGCTGTGTTTTATAAGCTGGCATTTTGCATTGTATCGTATTTGTATTGTATACTCACATGACTGTAAACAATTTTTACTCGTGACCTCTAATCCCACATCATCAAAATGAAAGATTAGCAGAGTGAACCGTTTGGGATGTATTGCAGCTACATTTGGTGTTTCAGGTTGAAATGAGCTGGTCTTTGCTGGGATTGTGTTTCTGCTCAGTTTAATGGATTTCAAATTTGAATCTGGATTTACTGACTTGACTTATGTTCTCTTATTACAGGTTTGAGTTTTGTTTTTGGTGGATTAGATTATGTTCTCTTATTACAGGTTTGAGTTTTGTTTTTGGTGGATTAGATTTTGATATGTTTTGGTTTAGCATATTTTTTTCACAAGACTAATAATTACATATTTTATATAAAAACTATATATATAAGGATACACTCGGGTACACACCCATATAAAACGTAAATACGTCAAAACCCATATAGAATCGTCGGATTTGAGACGCACGTTGTCTTAGTGCGCAACACGTGATAGAGTCCATCATGTTCTACGACATTGCACTACATGTTGTACATGACTTCAATTTTGCACTAGTCCAACATGTTCTACAACATTGCACTACACATTCTATATGATTTTACAACATTTCACTACATGTTCTATAGGGGGCAAACTCGGCTACAAATTTATATAAAACGTCCAAACGTCCAAACCATTGTGAACCGTCGGATTTGTCAAGATAGAGATCGCGCCTTCTAAAAATAAACATCATCTTTAATCCATTATATTATTGTCGTTTGGGCAAAATCGTAATTGGATCATGAGGCGCGATTGCGCATTTAAAGCGTGATCGCGCATTTAAAGCGTGATCGCGCATTTAAAGCGCGATCATTCAGCAATTCGCACTAAAAATAACACATTTAAAGCGCGATCATTCATCGATTCACACTAAAAATAGTCTAAATATAACAATATATAACAGTTTGTTATACATGGTACATCGACATGTTATACATAGACAGTATAACAGTTATACACAACCTTCTGAAGTGGGTAATCGTTTTATGCGCTGATGGCAACCATCTAACTACAGTGGTTAAACAATATACAACAACATGTTATACATGGTACACTACCATGTTATACATAACCAGACAAGTAGACAGTCAGAAATAAATCTCTAAAATGGTAATCGTTTCATGTGCTACTAAACATTATTTATTTAAACTGGTTATGCAGTACAATCGGACATGTTATACATGATACCTCGACATGTTATACATAAACAGAAAGGCAGATGCGAACTCGATTAATATAAATTTGTCCCAAAGGAGAATCGCTTGCAAAAACATTACAAACACAAAAAATGAGAAAATAACATGCATCGACAGTGGTCAGTCGCAATCATCCTCATCGTCATCGTCTTCTACGCCTCAAATTTGTTGTAGATGAAAAAAACCCTAGATCAGATCGAAATCGACTTAAAAAAAATAGCAAATCGGAAATAATAACAACTCAACAACACACATAATCGATTGCAGATCTATCATGAAATTGCGCTACTTACCGATAATTCTCAACCGGATCGACGACAAAAAAACACACTTCTCGCCGTCTCTGGGTCGAAGTCAAAATTGCTCTGATCGCGTTGTTCTAAGAAGCCAAACCGCCAAACATGGTATTAGGTCTTCTCCGCGAAATAACCCAAATACCTTGAGTTTTTCGTTTGTCTCTATGAGTTGTCTATACCATTCGTCTGCGCCAGGTGACGCTCCCACAGTGAACGCGTGTCAATCCAATGGCTGGATTAAAGTTTGAACGTTTTGACATTTTTGGGAAGTTTGTAGCTGATATCTCATTCGTTCTATATATATATAATCCGAACTGGGAGAGGGCGTGTGAACCCATGTCACTCCAGTACAAACCATCGCAGACGTCCAAACCAATCTCAAACATTGAATCAGTAGAAATCTCAAACGTTGTCCCTACGCGCGACACGTAGCCAGGAAGGCTGACCCGCGGTGTTTTTCTGGGTCGCAAAATTTCTACCATCCGCGCAAAAATTTTCACCTGAACCTAAACATTCCACCATCAGCGCAAAAGTTCCACCTGTTTGGACAATTCACTCGGTTTGTACATGATTCTCTCTCTAATATATATATAGGGAAGTGTTCGGCTGAGAACCAAATGTGTCGTGAGAACACGAGAACCACTGGACATTCCCTTATTTCCGTTGGACATTCATTTATTTTGAATGGATAAAGTGTTTCCGTTGGACATTCACCTATTTCCGCTGGACATTCACTTTCATTGGATATCACAATTTTTATTGGACATTCACTTATTTCCGATGAACATTCACTTATTTTCAATGGACAAACTGAGTTCCCACGTTTTCATAAAAATGTTTAGTTCTCACCTGATCAAGCCCATATATATATATTCAAGTGCGAACCAGGAGGCTAGTGAGAACTGCTGCTCGCACGTATTTTCTTTATTAACTCATGTCTTTCCATTATTATGATATGTATTTCCATAACATCAAGAGAAATGTGTAACGAGAGTTCCCCGGGTGTAACGAGGGAGACGTGTATTTTTCTATACCCAACCAGTGAATCCTGTCGGGGAAATGGTGTAACGGGGGGTCCCTAGGTGTAACGGGGGTCCCCAGGGTGTAACAAGGAGTTATAACGGGTTATGAAAATACATATCATAATAATGGGCTGACTGTTTTATGGAAATACATAACTTAATAATGGAAACACACGCGCATGTGTCACCATGTAGCTGGTTCGCACGAGTTCGTATCACGCCTCTATATATGTATATATATGGTCATGATCTGGTGTGAACTGTGTGAACGAGCTGGGTGGTGACATATGCGTACGTATTTCCATTATTAAGCTATTTATTTTCATAAAACAGTTAGTCAATATTTTCATTATTAAGATATGTATTTTCATAACCCGTCATAACTAGGGGTGCTCAAATTAAACCGGGAATTGAGAAACCGACCGGAACCGGGACAATTTTGGTTGTAATTTATATTAACCGGACTGGTTCGGTTCGGTTATCGGTTTTGACCAGACAAAACCGCGGTTAACCGGTAGTGTTCCATTAAATAAAACGTGGATGATTTGTATCCTTTGATGAATCCTTATCAATGGTGTTAATGCATCCACACGGCTCCCTCCGGTCCACACGCGTATCACCCACCATCACTTCTCTCACCGTTTCAGATTCTTATCTCTTTGGCTTTTGGATCTCATTTACAAAACTCATCTTCTTATCTCATCTTTCTCTCTCAGTTAGGGTTCTCGAACACAAACACACACTCTGGCTTTGGGTTCGAGTTGTAACTCTCCATCTCAAGGTAAGAAACGTAAACCCTAACTCTTTCTCTAATCAAAATCTCAACCTAACCCTGATTTTCGATTGTGAATGAGATTGTTTAGAGACGATGAATATTACGAACAAACCTGAATATTACTTGCTTCTTTTGTTTGCCAAGCAGTTGTACATCTTGTACTAATTGTAGTATGTTTTATTTTTGCCATCATCTTTACAATTGTATATGTTGAAGGTAAACTATTGTAAATTTGTAATATGTTTTACTATTTTTATTTCCTCTGTTTCAAACAAACTCCAATTATTAACCTTATTTTTAATTACAATGCAGAAATTGACGCTCCTATATTAATTTGAAAGCTTGTGGAATGGTGAAGCATGAAGAATTCAGAATTTATTTGTTTTCGCATATGTTGCAAATGTTTTTTAATTTCATTATGAAGTTCGGATAAAGCTTGTAAGTTGTAATTGTAAGTTTGTCAGGTGATTGATTTTAATATTTTAGGATGTTAATTAAGAGACAAAATTGAATGCTCTTGATCCTCATTGGAAAACTTTGCAATTTGGAGGCCTTTTAACATTTTTTACAATTAAATTTGGCATGTTCTTGATACAATCGGTTCCGGTTTAACCAAAAAATCGGTGTTAATTTTCGGTTAACCAAATGTCCGGTGTGTCACCAATTTCGGTCCGATTTCGGTTTTAAATTTTAATAACCGGACCAGCCTGGTTCGGTTTTCGGTTTAGCAGACTGGTTCTGGTTAACTAGTTTTGAGCACCCCTAGTCATAACCCCTTGTTACACATAGGGACCCCTCGTTACACCACTTCCCCGACAGGGTTTATGATTTCCTATAAAAAAAATACTCGCCCCTCTCGTTACACCATTCCCCCGAAAGGGTTCATTGGTTTCCTATGAAAAAAAATACCCGCCCCCTCGTTAAATCCGGGGACCCCTCTTTACACCATTCTTCCTTCATGGTTCAGTGATTTCCTATAGAAAAATACTCGTCCCCTCGCTACACAATTTCTCCGATATTATGGAAATACATGTCATAATAATGGAAACACCGATTGACTATTTTATGAAAAGATATTATTTAATAAAGGAAATACGTGCGAGCAGCTGGTTCTCACAGTTCGCACAACCCTCATGGTTCGCACTTGAATGTGCCCCTATACATATAGGGATGCATTCGGCTGAGAATCTATCATTATGTTGGAACCTGAGAATAGACCATGACCATATTACCTTTGCACATCCAACGTCACAAATTCATGTGTTTAAATAAGGAAAAATCGGCATATGTATTCAATGAAGATTAGTTTGGGAAGAGAATATATATATTTGTAGTAAGCAAACGTAATTACAAGTAGGATCAATTCCGATTAATAAATTTATTTCTAAATTAGATTCCTAAATTTAATCTCTACGACTAAGAACAATGGTTATTACATTTGTCCGTCTTTAAGTGAACTATGTCCAACACAAAGTATAAAATGTCCTCTAAATTAATAATAATAAAAATATGGTCCATCATTACAATTACGAGTATCAATATTGTCAGACTCAAAGTGAACTATGTTCATAATAGACCATGTATGTTCTAACAAAAATTATAGAAAATAGGATTCATATTTACCACTAAAGTTGTTAATATTGTTTGTCGAGAAATGAACTATGTCCACAGCAGAACACGTATATTCCACCACAAATTATGTGAAAGCATGATCATACATGTCTGATTACTATAAATGTATGTTAGTAAGTGAACTATGTCCATACCAAAATGAAGTTTGTCCATCAGAAGATAATAGAAAACACCAGAACATGTAAGTCCATAGCATAATATGTATGTCCTAACAAATATTATGAAAAAATGTTCATGCTTATCACTTTAGTCTTTAATATTGCCCGTCGAGAAGTGAGCTATGCCCACACCAGAAGAGGTATGACATACTGCAAATTATGTGAAAAACACGGTCATACATGTCCGATAATTATAACTGTCAGTTCGTGAGTGAACTATGTCTACATCGGAACAAAATTGGTCCATATATTATTGGGGTAATGATAGTTGACTACACCCAACTATGTCACGTTTCAAATTTAATACCTAAACTTCCAGTTTTTCATTTAGGGTACCCCAAGTTTAAATAAGCGACACTTAACCCAACGTCTGTTAAATCTAACTAAATTGGTCTATCAAAAAGTCTAAAATGCCCTCAATAGTTTTGGTCTGTTAAACTGGTCTGATTGGTTTAATTGATATGATTATGAAATGACTATTTTACCCCTAATTGAACAACTCATTTAACTAATGAGTCAAGGGCAAATTTGACTTTTATTTAATAATAAATAATAACAATTTTTTTTAATAATTTAAATGTTGATGAGTTAAATATATTATTAATTAATTGATTATATTATTAATAATGATTAATTAATTAATTTATTATGTTACAGGGATAATCTCAGCTAGCTACAGCTAGTTTGACGTCATTCTCACGTAACTATAGCTAGTTTATTTTTTCACTTGGAAACCCAGCTAGTTTTGGTAAATATCACCTATCTACATTTTCCGTCAGTTTTAATTTAACACTGTCAGTTTTGGTTGCAGAATGACCAAAGTGCTCTTGAGAGTTATTCAAAGGGATAATCTCAGCTAGCTACATCTACTTTGACATCATTCTCACATAACTACAAGTAGTTTATTTTTAGGTTGATTACAATTTGCCCATACTAGTCTGCGCGATTTGCAGTTTGCCCATGCTATGATAAAAAGTTCAAAATAAGATACGCTAATTACATTTTTTTGCAAAATTAACGGTTCCGTCCAAATTTGGACGGAAACCTAAATTTTTTTGTCCAAGAAGATGAAAATACCCCTTCAGCTTGTTCTACTTGCACCAGAAATAAACCAGAATTGATTTCTGGTTTATTTAATTGGACCAGTTCTATATTAAATTATATAATAATAATAATAATAATAATAATAATAATAGAAAAATGATTATTTATTTTATTCTTTATTTCAAATGTATAATTATTAATGTCATCCGGGTCTAATTGTTAATAATATATCAACAAAATTTTATTTTTTTCAAAGTTGTTAATCTTCCGATTCTCTTCGATTTGATATACTACGAGCCTGAAATGGAGCTCGTATGAAAGAGTTATGATATTCGAAAGTTTCAATATATTATTATTATTATTTTAATTAATCATATTATTATTATTATTATTATTATATAATTTAATATAGAACCAGTCCAATTAAATAAACCAGAAATCAATTCTGGTTTATTTTTGGTCCAAGTAGAACCAGCTGAAGGGGTATTTTCGTCTTTTTGAAAAAAAGTTTATGTTTCCGTCCAAATTTGGACGGAACCGTTAATTTTGCAAAAAAAATTGTAATTAGCGTATCTTATTTTGAACTTTTTATCATAGCATGGGCAAACTGTAATTAACCCAAAAGTAAACTAGCTGTAGTTATGTGAGAATGGCGTCAAACTAGCTGTAGCTAGCTGAGAATATTCCTTTGAATAACTCCTAGGGGCATTTTGGTCATTTTGCAAAGAAAACTGACAGTGTTAAGTTAAAACTAACGGAAAATGTAGTTAGGTGATATTTACCAAAACTAGCTGGGTTCCCAAGTGAAAAAATAAACTAGCTGTAGTTACGTGAGAATGACGTCAAACTAGTTGTAGCTAGCTGAGATTATCTATATATTATATTAAACATTAATTAATTGATTGATTATAATTATGGATTAATTTATATAAAAAACTGAAAATCAAATTATTAATTTGAGAACCCAATCGACATCGAGGACCAATTGCCAACGCTGTCGACCGTCACCAACGCTGCCAACGCCGCCGACCTTCCTGCCTTCCTCGCCGACCCAGACCACCGGTCACTCGGCATCGACGCCGACGCCGAGAAGAGAAGCTCCTCCATCTTCTTCCTCCAACCATCCCAACACCGAGAAGAGAGTCTGGGAGGCTGATTTCGAGGTTCCTGAATCTCAACCATGTTAATTTGGTTCGTGGGTGTGTGATTAGCCCTAGAAATCAGAGTCGAAGCCTCCACCCCTTCTCCGATCCAATTCGCGATCTGGGACGGGAATCGACCGATTCGGGGATGAACTGGGTCGGGAGGATCTGCAGTTGAGACTTTGTAGGTGGAGGGCGGAAGCGAAGACGGAGGATTCGACATAATACCGGAGGATTCAAATTTTCCCTTGACTCATTAGTTAAATGAGTTGTTCAATTATGGGTAAAATAGTCATTTCATAATCATATCAATTAAACCAATCAGACCAGTTTAACAAACCAAAACTATTGAGGACATTTTAGACTTTTTGACAAATCAATTCAGTTAGATTTAACAAACGTTGGGCTAAGTGTCGCTTATTTAAACTCGGGGTACCCTAAATGAAAAACCGGAAGTTGGGGTATTAAATTTGATACGTGACATATTTGAGTGTAGTCAACTGTCATTACCCCTACATTATTCAACAAAAATGAAAAGAGATAAGGGAAATAGTAAAAAATGAAAGTAATTAATGTATATTATTCCGCAGAATTAAAAAAGATAAGGGAAAAGATAAAGTAATTAATGTATATTATCCGAAGAAAGAAAATGAAAGTAATTAATCAAGAGATATTACATATGTCAACTATGTATAATGACAATTGTGCCCTCAATTGGATTACTTGCGCCAAAAAATTCACTTATCTCATCAGCGAGATCGAACGACTGGGACTTATTCATAGCAACTGAAGTTGGGTGGAGGTTTCCACTACATATATATAGAGAAGCATTCCATTGAGAACCAAATGTTTCATGTGAACATGAGAACAGCTGAACATTCACTTATTTTCAATGACCATACATTTTTTGTTGGACATTCACCTTCATTGGATATAATCTTTTCCATTGGACATTCACTTATTTTCAGTGGACAAACCCTGTTCTCACATTCTCACAAAAGAGTTGTGTTCTCACATGATTTGTCCTATATATATATATATATATATATATATATATAAGGAAGGGTTCAGCTGCGAACTAAATGTGCAATGTGAACATGAGAACCACTGGACATTCACTTATTCTCATTAGACATTCATTTATTTTCAATGGCAAAAGTGTTTCAGTTGGACACTCAGCTACTTCCGTTGGACATTCACTTTCATTGGATATCACCATTTTATTAGACATTCACTTATTTTCAATGGACAAAGTCAGTTCTCACGTTCTCACAAAAGAGTTTGGTTCTCACCTGATTTTTAAAGAATTATTTGAGGGTTCCAATCAATTAATTTCATGCCCATACAAGAAATTAACCTCAAATATCAAAATTAATAATGATCTTGCATGATCATGAATTGATCATGAGATCTAGGCTAGAATAAAACTTTAATATTACCTTTGATTAAAATCTCTTTGTTACTAAATTGGATTTAGTAACCTCTAAAGATTGTCCACACAGAAAGAGCAATACGGGGATACTCACAACGATCTTTACTAGAAGATCGAACCAAGCAAAACGGACGAAGAGGGAGGGAGGGAGGTGGCCGGTCGGCTAGAGAGAGAGAGAGAGAGAGAGAGAGAGAGAGAGAGAGAGAGAGAGAGAGGCTAGAGTTTTGGAAAATAAAATTTCTTAATTTTCAGATCTGAAAATTTCCCTTTTATACCTTTTGAGGCAATAATTAATTAAAGGCCTTAATGAGCTTAAAGCCCAAAGCTTTTAATTAATTATGTAGAGAAGCTCATTCTGGCTAGGTCCAGTTTAGCTAAATCTATTTAATTAGATTATAATTAATTAGTCCAGCTAAACCGTTCTTGATTTTCGGTTTAGTCCTAAACCGAAATCGGTCTAATCCGGTTTAATCCAAAACCAGATTTTGTCTCTCTCATGATTCCTCCATGTGATTCCATCCGTTTTACTCAACCTTTAGTGTGTGACCCTCTAGGCTCACGACACGTCGCGAACTGGTAAAATTACCATTTTACCCTTTCCATCATGAGTGGCCTCTAGCAAGACATCATGATTACCCAACGCTTGTGATTATCGAGATTTCGACTTAACCTTATCGTACATGAATCTATCCTTTTATCCTCTTGATATATTTGACAACCACGAGGCATAGACAAGTCATCCTCGTTCAATTGTCCTGTTTCTTGATTCTGAGTTAACTAAATTGTAACTGATACTACGTATCTGCTGCATGGCCATGCTATTGTATTTCAGTTGTACTCATCGAGTGTCCTAAACTGATATCTGCTCACATGTCCGTATGAGGGATAAATCCTTCAGTGATCTATTGAGTCAACTCATGTAACTCGTGATCGAGCCAATCACAGTCGTTATTGTAACCCTTTTACATGAGACGTTAGACTAAGTCAAACTCGTCACTCATTACATAGTGACCTCAATGATCCTCCTGTGTGACTCATTACTCGTCACTGTATAACCAGTTTAAATTAATAATGTTCAGCAGGACATAAAACGATTATTCACTTTCAGAGGTTTGTGTATGACTGTCTTACTGTCGATGTATAACATGTTGATGTATTATGTATAACATGCTGTAAAATATTGTATAACCAGATTAATTGTATAATGTTCAACAACACACAAAACGATGAACGCTCGCTCTCTATATCTAGCCTATTTTTAGCATGAATCGCTGAATGACTGCAGTTTAAATGTGCGATCACGCTTTAAATGCGCCTATCTTTTAGTGTGAATCGATGAATGATCGTGCTTTAAATGTGTCTATTTTTAGTGCGAATCGTTGAATAATCGCATTTTAAATACGCGATCATGCGTGATCAGCACACACAATATGATGTTATACAACCCAAGACATAATGTTATACATCACATATGATATTGGAATGACGAGCGTGCCCTCAGCTCTCCGGCTGTTTGTGACTAACGGGGTTAGCCAACCGCTCCGCCACGTGTCGCTTGATCGTCGCTCGCGAAAAAATGAATGGCCATATGAGAGTTTGGATGTTTTGTTGGAGTTTGTAGTGGAGTGTGTCCTTATATATATATATATAGAGGCACATTCAAGTGAGAACCAAGAGTCGTGTGAGAACCTGTGAGAACCATCCAAATGTAACGAGGGGGACGTGTATTTTTCTATAACCTAGAAGGGAAAGTGTTACCCGTTGAAGACAAGGGTGTTACAATAGATTAGAAGAAAAAACAGTTTATTATTATTTTTGGTCTGTCATAATAATATTACGAAAATACATGTCATAATAATGAAAACAAGGGTATGGAAATACACGGCATACTAATGGAAATATATGGCTTAATAATGAAAATACATGACATAATAATGGAAACACGGTTCTCACATGTTCGCACCAGATCATGATCTTATATATATACACATATATAATATTCAAGTGCGAACTAGGAGGCTGATGTGAACTGGTGCGAATTGTTGCTCGCACTTATTTCCTTTTTTAAGTCATGTATCTCCATTATTATGACATGTATTTCCATAATATCGGGAGAATTGTTTAACGAGTGGTCCCCGGGTGTAACGAGAAGGACGTGTATTTTTCTATACCCAATCAGTGAACTCTGTCAGGGAAATGGTGTAACGGGGAGTCCCTGTGTGTAACAAGGGGTTATAACGGGTTATGGAAATACATATCATAATGATGGAAACACCGACTGACTGCTTTATGAAAATACATAGCTTAATAATGGAAACTCACGCGCATGTGTCACCACCTAACTGTTTTGTACGGGTTCGCACAGTGTGGTCTGAATCGCACCAGATCACGCCTCTATATATATAATTTAAATCACATCAAACTTTGGCCTTTTTACAAGCGGTCTAAACTCGCTGACAACTCAACTTTTGCATTGATCGTGGAACTTTTGTATTTTAGTAGAACTTTTGCCCCTGCATGCTCACTTTTCAATTATGATCTCAAGTCAAGTGGCTTTCACAAGCAGCCATTGCATTACAAGAATTAAGCAATCGACAACACATTGACCATCTTCAGATATACAGTCGCGTGAATAAGTTAAGTGGATTCAGCCAGTCGTACGTACACATTACATTAGTCTGAGTCTCAACTCTTATATTACAAAGACAAAAGGGAAGGAGTTTCAGGCAGTTTGAGACTGACACATGCAATCAGGTGCTGGATACGTATAAATGGATTGCTTCTCCTTCCTAAGCCTGATCTGCCCTTGTCTATTTTTATGCCCATTCACCACTGCTTTCTGGAAATCCGCCCACCCCATGCTCTTATTCTGCAAGAGCTGCCCCAATAGCCCCATGCTCGGTCTTATCGTTTTCATGTTCATGTAAGAACGTTCCGCCACCTGACCACGACCGACACTCGTGTCATGTCACTTATCATGGATGCAACTTCAACATCAGCAAAAATGTGAGAGCAACTTACCAGAGCATTGTGCATGTTTCCCGGAGAAGCTGAGATGAAGATGTCGCTCTGCATACTCACCTGATAATCAACTGCCGCTAATAAAGATGCCTTACCCTCTACTCTGCCCAATTCGTCTGCTGAGGCCAGGCTCTTCTTATCTTCCATCAGCGGAAACAATTTACGCAAACTTGAGATCCTAGCTTCCCCACCATAAACCTGGGAACCGAATAAAATCATTATCCAACGTCTAATTCAAAAACATTGATTTTGAAATCTAAAAAAAAAACACTTCTTTACCCTTTTCCCTGCCTTTTTTGGAGGAATACATTACAGAACTGATAAGATAACAGGTCAATAGGAAAGATAAAAGACAAACCTTGTGAGATGCTAGATAGAGGCGAGTATCATTGCTGAAACCTAAGGCTGAGAGCAGCAATCCGATCTCTTCAGGAGTCAAAGGGCAGCGTCCCTGATTTCTCAACTCCTCATCGGTAAACTGAGAGTTGAGAACCCTTCCCTGCCAAAGCACCTGCCGGTATTTCGCTAAAGCCATCTTTTCAGCTTTACCACCTCCAAAGTCACATGCTGAATGAGCAGCCATGTCCTGCCAGATGGTCAGAGAAGAGAACAAATTAACTTAGAGGATAAGTTAATTCCAACTGACTAAGACTAACTACTCAAATATGAGATAGGGGTTTGTTGAGATTTTTTGGTTATTCACACTAATAAGACTTTACTACAAATCTACTGACTTTTTTCACGGGTCAATATAGGAACGTTCAACGCTTTCTGGGCAGCAAAGTAAATTAATACTTAAATTCGATCCTCTACCGAAGACTAAAAGGAAATGGTCTTACTAGCTTCCATTTATGGTTCACACATAATTCTCAGAACTGATACAGCAATACATGCATCAAGAAACTAAATAGCTTAAATTGCTCTGTAA
Source organism: Geranium rotundifolium (assembly GCA_963920655.1). Taxonomy (NCBI): domain Eukaryota; kingdom Viridiplantae; phylum Streptophyta; class Magnoliopsida; order Geraniales; family Geraniaceae; genus Geranium; species Geranium rotundifolium. The sequence continues at coordinate 9,343,061 of OY987319.1, read as the reverse complement.
GGATTCAAGCAGGCAAGGATCATACCTTATCAAAACGAAGATGCAACACAACAAATTTTCCAGCTCCATATTTTCCAATCTCATCTGTTCCCCACTGTAAATGCTTACTTGCAGCTGCTTGGTTTTGACTAGGAGGGGTACGGAGACGACTAACTAGGGTCTCAGCCAGTTCCCTCACATGAGGAACAAAGGTTAATGCCTGAAAGTTGACCTTACAACGCAGGCGCTGGATGTTTGTGGGTAGATTGTTAAAAGTCAAGCGATGAGAGAACGGGGCTATTGCAGCAATCCCATGGCTGTTTCAAGATGAAACCTTATCGATTAAGATAATATAAATCATGATACACATGCAATATTTGAATACGACTCATAAACGAAGTATAGGTCAGTTCAGAATTGAGAAAATTATAAAGATTGGATTAATCTTTCTTGTAGGTATTCTTAACTCTCCCGTCTTTTGAACCTACTCGTTCATGACCCAAAAATGAATTGAACCCTGCCACGAGTTCTTTTGTTTCGGGCTGCGAGGCACATGAAAATTTATTCTGGTGGACACCTAAAATGCATTGAAATAAAATTTGGTTGCTATCCTTAAGGAATTCTAATATCAAAAACAACAAAGCCACGATTAATTTTCTTGCTAATTTGAAGTTAGAAATACTCTAAATGCATATTAACAGGAAAACCAGAATAAAAAAGGATGCTAAAGCATAGAATAGTTTCGGACCTGACGATATGAAGATCACAGAATACTCGATATTGTACAATAAACATATATTACTTGGATACAAAATTTCACTGAAAACAATGTCCCAAGCCATCTATATTATTTGATACGATCACAATGTATCAATGCAAAAGAAAGATTTCCATTATAATTATAATTATGAAATTCTGGATTTGGTCGGTTCCTCCTTGGAACTGGCCAACTCCTCTCTTATATAATAAATTAATTTACTTCACTGATCAACTTTTTATTTTTATATTTATGAAAAATCAACTGATCGATCCTGTCAAAGGTCTAACAAGTAATAGCGTTATAAGAATAGCGAGCATCCCTTACACAAAATGGGAATAATATGGAACTTTTAATCCTTCAGAGAACCATAGCACTGGTAATTTTTATGCATATCAATATCACCATCATTTACTGACCTCTTTAATACAGGAATGACATTTTCCAGATACCAATCAGCTGATGCATGAACAGGAGCTGTTTTGATTCTAGTATCTCGTATGCCTGTACTGTAATACTCCCTTGTGCTCCAAGAGTACTCACTTGGCAACTCTTTGGCTATAGAGATATCATCACGTAGCACATTAATGAAGTGATCCATATCAAATATGTCCATAAATGCACTGCAACAACATATGCGACTTCACATTAGTTACTACTAATTACACAAGATAATAAGCTGTGTGGAATTTTATTGTAAAGCTAGCCTAAGCATGGATTACCTTTCATCTTGCCAAACTGGATTTACTTCAAGGTGCGGAATCACAAGGGTCGCATTCAAAATCTTAGCAACGGCTACCGCATCACAGATCTTGATAACAAAGAATGAAACAAGAAGTGAAACACAAAATACCCTATGCACAAACAATTGACTGCAGCTACTAAAACAAATAACACCAACTATTTAAATGCTTGGAGTTCTCTACAATATAATATAGAAAGCTTTCGGGGGGATTTTAACCACTTACCCCCATTCTTTGCTGGTTCAATCCACCATCAAGAAACACCTGGATATACCCCCGAGTTTTCTCGGGTAATGCTGCTAGTGCGTAAGACCACGTTAAGGTGCAATACTCAAGAATTCCCAGTTCATATACAAGAATATTCAAGTACAAGTTTAGTTTAGGCTCACATGGTACATTTGTAGTTTGGTGGCATGGCTTCCATCCCTGGGAGGGTAAAGGAGACCAGAGCTCCGACTGTTGTCTAACAGACTGAAAAAGACAATCAACAGATACATTTAAAAAAGTCCTTTATAGTCCAAGATCCATAAAAATGGAGGAAGAGACTAATTAGCACCTACTCACAGTTTGGCGATGTAAAGCACCCTCCAAAAGCGACAAATGCATGGGTTTTGGGGCATTCCACTCCTGCAAAGATGCAATACAGCAACAACTACAAGTTAGGATTTAAACACCATGGCTCAAATCAAAACCTCAAACAGAAAAAGACCCATCAATAGATGCAAAACCCAGTAATTCAAACATTGGAAAGAGCAGAAAAAAGGGATTTTGATGAGTTACCGAGAACAGGGAAGGGGAGGCACGACCCAATGGAGAGAAGAGATTGGGAAAGGAAATGGGGAAAAGGAGGAGGAGGAGTGCAGGCAGAGCCAGCCGATGTGATTGATACTGGGCGTTGTTGTAGAATTGTCTCATCGTCTCTTGTGAATCGCACACACAAATGAATCTGAAGAATGTGTGAGCCAAATCGGAGGTTGAAGAGAGAGAAAATTTATGGGTAGATTCGGGAGGTAGAAGAAAACTGAATTCGTGGGTGATGGATCTATTCTATAGAGAAATAGAGTTGGTGTTGAGTGTACGAGGCCAGGCCACTCTTCAAGTTCAGGCTTCTATACTAAAAACGACTTTCCAAGAGGACAATTTTACAGTGGAAATTACACTTAATTCTAGGTATCACCCCCTAAAATATATCAAATCTCACCAAACACCCCATAAAATCATTATTTTTATTAGAACCCCTCTTAAAATGGGCAAAAATCTCACTTGTCAAAAATTTATTGAAAAAAAAAACAAAAATACCCCTCTCTCTCACCACTCCCTCACATCTTCCTCACCATACCCTCTGTCTTTCCTCCCTCCCTCCACCGTCACCGGCGAGCCTCCCTCCGGCCAATCCCCTCTCGCTGCGTGTTCACCGTCCTGGCCTTCCAACACAAGAGTACGGGAAGATCTTCAAGGTCGAGTTCGATTTTCCGCCGTGGTTCTCGCCGGAAGTCAAGGAGGCTCGTCTCAAAGCTCTTGGTTCCAGATCCGGCGAGAAGGATCTCGATCCCGACGATCATGCGCGTCCCCTGGTTCAGGAAGGACCTCTCTTGCCAGATCTCGCCCCCAATCGAAGAATCAGAACCATAACCGAAATCGGATTCGAAATCGCCTAAGTTCTTGAACGAGTTCGTGTTCATCTCCTCGATGTCGTCGGAGTTCGACCTCTCGAGTCTGTTCGAGAGTAAGTGGAGGGCGGCGTCGATGTTCACGTCGCGGTGCTCGACGGCGGCTATAGTGGCGAAGATTGGGTTGATGGGGAGGAAGACGAGGTTGAGGGTTTGGAGGGAGAAGTAGTTCAAGGTGAGGATGGAGGGGGCTGAGGAGGGGAGGCTGACGGTGGCAGCGGAGGTGTTCGAGGTGGCGCTAAAAGTGGCGGTGGTGGAGGGGATTGGTCGGAGAGAGGCTCGCCGACGGTGGAGGGAAGGAGGAGAGACAGAAGATATGGTGAGGGAGAGGTGAGAGAGAGGGGTATGTTTGTCTTTTTCAATAAATTTTTGACAACTGAAATTTTTGCCCATTTTAAGGGGGTGCTAGTGAGAATAATTGTTTTTGGGGGTGTTGGGTGAGATTTTGTATATTTTAGGGGGTTGTATATGAAATTATATCTAGTTCAAAGCATTATTACCTTGTATTTGATACGGATTTTCGCTTCATCTGTATAGATTCATTACGACTGATTGTTATCTTGTAACTACAATTCACTCATATTATACTTATCGGTTTAACATTTTACTACGACTGTAATAAGTTTTTTAATTTAAAATCAATTAACTGCATTTTACACTTTACTCTAACATCATTTCGATTTGAATAGAAAACACATTTTTCAAAAAAAAGACAAAAAAAAATCAATTCAGCTTGATTTAGTTCGAAAAGATAACAAACCAGAATTGAGATATGGTATTGGAAATTGAACTGGTTCGAACATTGCATCTCCTTCTTCGTCGATACTTTGACGAGCATCCATTGTCGGTCTGCAGTGAGAGAAAGGAAGGGGCCGGAGAAGTTTTTCGTTGGAGGGAGAAGGTTTGAGTTGGGAGAGTGAGTTGAGATCGGCAGATTTTCATATCGGACCAAGGACTCCGGCGAGACCTCTCGGATGGGGATGGTGAATGATCAGAATAGAGCGGAAGTCTTCAAAGAGAGTTGTCGGGCGCGAAGATGGTACATGGAGCACACAATTCTGACTTGCAACAACTTTCTCACGAACTAAATGTAAATCTAGTTCAACATGTTTGGAACGTTGGTGCTGAACGAGATTAAAAAACATATACTCAGAGATGACATTATCACAAAAGACACTTTAACTCGAGGAGAAGGTTACGTAACCAGCAATACTCAACAACGACGTTAACTACACCACGATACTCAGTCTCAGCACTAGAGCGTGACGCAACATGTTGATATTTGGAAGACCAAGATATGAGATTAGAACCAAGAAATACACACACAAAAACAGAGGCGGGACGATGTGTATCAGGAGAACAACCATCCAATCAACATCAGAATAAGATGTGAGAGAGAAAGTGGATGAATGACTGAGATGTACCTTGAATATAACATAAAATGCGTTTAAGAGCATGAAAATGAAGTTCACGGGAATCAAAGAAGTGAAGTAGGTTACAAAATCAAAAGAATATGAGTTAAAGGAAAGTATGTTATTGACTAATAATTGATGAAGGGATGAATTTCTGAGATGCAAGAGCAGATGGCGCAGAAACAATAATGGTAAAGTCAATAGCTCAAAATAAAATTAATATAAGCTAATATACCTCTAACATCACGAATGTATTATATTTTTATTAGGGTTTGTAAATTTGTATATTATTCAATGAGTATTTATTATAGAGTACAACCTTAAACTCTAATATCACATTCTTGTTTGGCTGATTAAATAGTTACTTTAGATCCATATGGCATATTTTAAAAAATAAAAATACAATTGTTTACGTCATAAACTTTTTTTTGATAAACTAAGGAGATTTATTGTAATAAAAGGAGAATTACAATAAAAGAAAAGAAATCCTAGTGTAGAAGCTACCCAGAAAGAAATGAAACTACCGAAATAATGAAACTACTCAACAAGCAAAAAGAGACTTAAAGAGTCAGCCACCCACCATGAAAATTAGAGTTGATGGAGAAAAGTCTCGAGAGGGTGTCAAAGGAGGTGACGAGTTCCAAGCCTGTATGGTGTGTCGGATCCTGCTCATGTCCAAACAACGGGTAAGGTGAATTGAAAAACCCAGATTCTTGACCTTGAGAAAAGTGATGGAAGGAGAAGCAGTTGTGCCATTAAAAGTAACAGCATATTGTGCCAACCGAATGTGTCAAAGGGTGATGCTAAGGAAGGGGCACAAAAGAGAACAATACTTCATATACTCGGGATCAGATGAAGCCAACTTTCTGTTTTCATCATAAACTATACGTACAATATACCACAAACTGATCGAATACACAAAAGTCGTATAAATATAGTTAAGAGACCAAATGGACAAAAGTCGTATAAATAAAGAACCAAATACATCTTACTAGCTACTCATAACAGCTGCAGCATCAGCATGGGCATCGATCGATTCTACTTCTAAAACAAACCCTGAAGTCCCAACACATGCTTAATTAGAGATCTCACAATACAACGTAGAGAAGTCACAACAAAAATAACCTCTAAATTGTCTTAAAGTAGATATTGATACAACATTTGAAGATCAATCCAGCCGCAGCTAATAAACATGTTTCGGCTCAATGTGTTCACACAGGAAGCTTGCACTATCTTCAGCTGGAGAAGGGAAGCCTACAAAAAAATTACAAGTTACTAAATTTGTTACGAGCCAGCCAAGTTTAAAAACCAGAGTATGAAACTCAAATTTTAAAGTCATATAACACATGACAATCAATTGTCTTAGCAGGTTTCCTAATATTGAAAGAGACTGGCAGCAAGGGTCAATGAAGTCTATATTTGTTATTACGGAAAATTTCACTTACCTCCTCTTCTAACCTTTAACTATATAGCTCGGTTTCACTTAACTTCTTAAGTTCAAAAACGTTTTGTGCAGTCCTCTAAGTTCTCAAAATTTTCACTATACATTCTTTCATTAATTTTTTTGAAAATTCTGTTAACTTTTAATTTGCGAAATTATGAAAATATTATCATATTAAAAAAATAAAAATGATTTTGAACTTTTTTCTATAAAAAATAAAGAATAAAATTGTGTTAGTGGTAAAAAAATATTTATTTATTTATAAAAAATAATAAATTGTTTTTGAACATCTTTTTTTATTTTTATGATAATTTTTTTAAAATTAGTAGTAAAATATTGTTTTTTGTTATAGAAAATTAGAAAAAAAAATTCTAAATCATTTTTATTTTTTAATAGAATGGTATTTTTGTCATTTCACAAATAATTAACAGAATTTTCAAAAAAAATAACGAAAAAATGTAAAGTGGAAATTTTGACAACTTAAAGGACTCTACAAAACGTTTTTGAACTTAAAGAGAGTCAATAAAATTTTGCGCTAATATTGTTAAAGGGGAGCTAACTGAAACTTTCCCTTGTCATAACAAATGAAAGGCCAAATGAGCTCAGAATTAGTTACAAGACTGAAGTAGTAATGATGGTCATTTCCATAGTCCAAAATTAATATTGAAATGAATATGCTTACCCTAACTTGAGAGATGTATCGGAGCTATCGTCTTCAAGGGGAGGGCCGCTGCTGCAGCTGCAAACATTGGTGACCGACTCTGAAGACATGCCTTCTTCTTGAATCACATTATTGTCTGATGGCCTCTTTCCTTTACTCAACATCATCATCTACATAAAATCAAACCCCAAAAATCCTTACAGCCTCATTAAGCGCAATATTATTTCTCTCTTTTTCATCAATTTGAAAGTTAGATTCCTTACTCGCTGCTTCAGTTGTCGATTCTCTTCTACCAATTGAGCTCCCTGCACATTTGCACTTGAATTATCGATTTTTAACATTGGATTAACTTAATTAAGAAGAGTTAAGTACTGCATAATTAATTAAATGAAGTCGATCTAACCTTTTTTTCAAGTGTTGCAATCTCATTGCGGATTCGTTCACCCTATAAGAAATGGAAAGATTCATAATATAATATTATAAACCAACAAAAAATATCCAATATATATATATATATATATAGTTCACACAAACCTTTGTCTGGAGCACACGGTTGAGTCCTCCTTCAAGCATCTTTTCTAGTTTCTGCAATTCCTCGATGTTCATACCTTCAAGGTCTTGTCCCCTCATCCTCCTGATATGAAGAAACGGTACCATATAAAATTGTTCGAATTTGGCTACATGGAACAGATAAAACATATAGTGAAACATTGTCCATAACATTTTATAGTACCTAAGTTGATGGTTCTTTCCAGCAATTTCCTGGGTCAAACGGATTCGATTGTTGTTCTCTAGCTGTAGAAACTTGAAATTTAAAAACCCTAGTCTATAATCTGTTACAAGATTGTTAACATAACCAAAGCTTCTCCATTCAACTATTAAAGAAAAGAATCTTTTTTGGACATAAATAAGAAATATTACTTATTTAATAATATTCTAATAAAATCGAAAAAGGGTTGAATATCTTTCCAATTCTTAGAAATGAAACAATTTTTTTTGTGAAATGATGTATGATAAAGAAATTATTAGACAAATATATAAGTTCATACCTGGAGGTCGGGAGAGGGTTGGTCCATTTTGTCAAGGTTATTGCTGTGCGATTTGTACCTAGAAATTGTGTCCTCCATGCTACATAAAACAATTTAATTAAGCATATAGTATAATCTTCTTCATGATATACAACTTATTTGCAGAAGAAATATATTTTTAAACAAAGGGAGTAATAATATATGTTAACTTGCAAATTTAAGCTTTGTAACAACCTGATTTCATCAAAGATAAAACATTCACGGCAAGCTTATATTATATCGGCTAGAGCTTATACGACACAATCCAATACTTAAATAATATTGATTAGTAAGAAAGTTTCAAACTTTTGAGCATATAGACTGAACCTATTTTTTCCAATAAATGAAAGAGACATTCCTATAATATTGTTTATGATAAATTATTACATCAACAAATCAAAATTAAGACCATATAATTAACTCTCTAGACTTAATCACACATTCAAACTATTGAAGTGGGTATAGTACTTCCTACATAAGACATCTACTGTTAAATGTTTAGTTTTATTATAATTAACCAGGTTCAAAACTTATATGTGTAAGAGGGTTTTTAATTTGTTTAAGATATCTTAATCATCTAATCACTTCAAATTAATGGCTTCATGAAAGTTTTCATGGCTAGGCATTTATAAAATAATATACTTAATTAAAAGATATTTAGAAAATAGTACATCCATGCACCAACCGTAAATTGGAACTTGTTGAATATCATATTAAAACTTCAGATAAAAATCTATTTATGAATGGATTTAAATTTAGTCATGCACATGCATCACCATGATTCCTATAAAATAATGTTTATCTTGTTTCTTTCACCATATACATAATTATTTTATGAACTAATGCTCAACTAGTACATATATTATACTTAATCCAGTACTATAAAATTGTAGGTAAGGTTTTATACCTATCCATTATTTATGCTCTACAAGATCAAGAATCAAGATCCAAACAATTGACATATAACCTTTAAAATTTCAGCATAAAATCAGGGATGTGAAATTTCAGATACCCAAAGCACCCTCTCAACAAAATAACAAGACTTGTCTTAGATTTGACTCAATCCACTAATAAAACCCATTATCCACCTTTAAAAATAAAATAATATTATGGAGATGGCATCACTCGAGTACACGGATCCACCCAATAAGAAGCAAATAGTTTACAATCTTCCTCGGATACTGCAAGCAATAGTTTTTAATATTTATTTTACCATTTATTATTAGAATAAAAACAGCAATTAAATAAAATAAAAATACCTAGAGTTGGAATAGTGGAAGAGCTTGTCGGTAGAAGAGAAGATGATGAGAGCAACATCGGCGTCGCAGAGAACAGACAGCTCCTGAGCTTTCTTGAACAAGCCTCGTCTCCTCTTCGAGAACGTCACTTGTCTCGCCGCCACGTTGTCTATCTTCCTTATCTTTATCTTCTCTCTCGCCATTTCTACAAAACCCACAAATCAAAATCCCTCCTTTTCCACGTTCTTGGAACAAAACCCTAGAGACCCAGTTCAGATCTAGACTCAAGAAGAGTGCAGGAGAAGAAAAAAGCAAGAAAACCCATTAGTGAAAGAAGAGGGAGGATTTGGAGGCTGGGTGGCATTTTCGTAAATATGTTTTTACCTAAAATTGGAAAGGAAATGCAGGTTGAGGAGTGGTTGGTTGCAGTTGCTTTGAATAGGTCTGTCTGTGATCAGAAACCAAATCCGGAAGAGAGAGAGAGAGAGAGAGAAGGGTTTCAAGAAAGGAAAGCTTGGGTTCCCTTTTATGGCGAAACAATTGTTTATTTAGATTTTTTTATTTATCTTTTTGGAACATTGGCTTTTGCTAAAACAAAGCAAGAAAATATCTGGCTACTGTAGTGGAGACTGATCGTGAGAGGAGAGAGGAGAAGGCTGGATAGACCGACATGCTGCTTTCAAGTGAATAAATTATTGTTATTCTTTTACCAACCCTATTAATTGAATAAGCTATATTTAGTAATCAGTGTGAGAGAGAGAGGTTGGTTAAAATCTGATAGGTCAGAAATATGAATGTAAGCTTATCATAATACAGCTTTTTTAGTTGGGTTGTGAAAATAAATTAAAGATAATGACCTTTTGTTACACTTAACTATAGCGAAATGGTACTTTGAAATTCTTAATATTTTTTAGTAACCTGACAATTTTTTATGACACCCTTCCTCTAAAATGTCTAATATACCTAAAATATTCCTAGTCGGATAAATGAATTTGATTTGAACCGGCCCAATTTGAACCAGTTTGATTTCACTATTATTTCAATTCAATATTTTTTCTTTCAATTGAACCAGGGGTATTTTAGGTATATTAGACATTTTAGAGATAAGTTGCCACAAAAAAATTGTTAAGGTACTAAAAAAGAAAAAAAAATAGTTAGAGTATGAAAGTGTCATTTCGCTATAGTTAGGTGTAACAAAGTGTCATTATCTCAATAAACTATAATTGAGAATTAAAAGTAAAGCTAAAGCGGTAAGAATGGGAAGATTTGAGTTGTTTTACATTATAATATACTCGAGCTCAAATCTTGATGATATATTTATTGATAAACAAGTTAGTCTGTAAAGGCTTAACAGAACAACATGAATGCAAGACATGTAAAACGAGAGAAGAGTTTTGGTTTGAATGTTGCTTTTTGGTCTGTTAAGCTAATGCCATCTCCAAAGTTATATCCATATATGCAAAAATTATTATCCAATAATTGACACTCTATATCCATTTCTCTTCAACCCAATCTCCAAAACTATATTTATTCGTCACATCAAATACTATTTTTTATTATTTAATAATTTTACATATTATATTTATATAATTTACTAAAATTAAAGGTCATATAATAATCAAAATTTTATATAATAAAATTTTCTCTCCAACACCAGCCAAGAAATATAATTATCAAGGTTCTAAAAACGCTAGCCGTTAATCGGGCGGACAACATCCCGAAAAGATTAATCAGGGATTAATCAAATTAGTCAGGAATTAAACGGATTTGTATTTTTTATTTATTTTTAATATTAAAATAATAATGAAATACATATTAAATTAAAATGAAATAAAATAAATAGAAGGAATTAAATTATTTAAAAAAATTAAATCAACCATTGCCACTCATTTCTTATAATATCCCGAAGAAATGATTTATTTTGTATGTTCTTCTGATTTTGCAAAAGAAAAAGGAAAAACATTTATCAATAAAAAACTGATTATATTTGATAGAAATAGTGTAGAGAATATTATTGATATAATTGATAGTTGTGTGTTGTGTAAAATATAATAGAAGATAACCCTTTATATAGGCTAGGAATTAAGGTAATTAGGAAATACTAATGACAATAGGAAAACCTAAATATGAAATAATAAACTAATATATAATAGGAATATAAAATATTTAATATTATATTTTAACAGCCCCTCAAACTCAAATAGGTTGTAAATTGCTGAATTGAGTTTGGAAAGACTTGATTATCCTTGACTATCTTGAGTAGGTAGTTAGTCAAACTTGAGTCGACGTAGAATGACCAACTAGAGCTTGATTGATATGGGCCATGAGACACTTACGCACCGTGAGACACTTACGCGTCGTGAGACACTTGAGGATACGTGTCGTGGGGCGCTTTAAGATACGTGTCGTGGGGCACTTTAAGATACGTGTCGTGAGGCACTTGTAAATAGGCGTCGTGAGACACTTGTAGATAGGCGTCGTGAGACACTTGTAGATAGGCGCCGCAAGGCACTTGTAGATAGGCGCCGCGAGGCACTTGTAGATAGGCGCCGCGAGACACTTGTAGATAGGCGTCAGATTGTAGATGACGCCATTATGCGGAAGCTATTGATTGGATGCCCACTCATCAGGATCATAAATTATTGATAAGTGGGCAAAGCGAAACTTTATTAGAGATTTAACCAATGATCGGTTATTGCTCTGATGTCATGATAGAAATAGTGTAGAGAATATTATTGATATAATTGATAGTTGTGTGTTGTGTAAAATACAATAGAAGAGAGCCCTTTATATAGGCTAGGAATTAAGGTAATTAGGAAATACTAATGAAAATAGGAAAACCTAAATATTAGGTAATAAACTAATATATAATAGGAATAGAAAATATTTAATATTATATTTTAACAATATTGTTTGGAGATTACTACAGTGCGTCTCCAAATTTGGAGATGTACTGTAGCAAATATGCATTTTTGCATATGCATATGGATATTTGGATACCTGCGTTGAAGAACAAAATCTCCAAATATATAAATTTTTGCATATTTGGAGATAAGGTTGGAGATGCCTTAAGAGGCTCCGCACTTCTCTTATACATTAAAAACAGTATAATCTTTTACACTCAAGACATAGGATGTTGTTTTCATGAAATAAACTTGATAGAAGAAGGTGGTGGAGTCCACACATTATTCACAACACTCTACTTTAGACATTATCACGTAGAAAATATCATGTAAGTAATGTTGAACGTGATGAAAACATGAAGGATGAGACGTTAAAAATATCTTTAAAAAACTCAATAAATTTTTTTGGATAAGTGAAAAAGAGTGCAAGCACATATAAGTCAAAAGTATGAACATGTTTATATTCTTTCTCTCTAGTTGATACCTCCTGATGATTGACAAACTTACTTTGTTGCTTGTTAAGTTAATGTATGTCAAATTTCATATTAACTTCTCAAATGTGCATGTCTGTAAACTCTTAGTAAACAAATATGCATTATTTTCACTGGAACAAATCTTCTTCACTTTAATTTCATTACTCTTATGGAGTTCATGAGTTGTAGAAGAATTTAAGCGATGTGTGCTCGATTCTGTCTCCTTTAATATACACTTATCCGATTTGAGGTATGCATTCTATATTATCTCTGTATATTATGCAATAAGAGTTTGTGATTGAGTGAATTACACGACATCTTGTTTGTGTCGAATGACTAAGCTTAAGAGCACACATTATTGATTACCTGCACGAAGTATTAGAATTTATGAGTAATTGGAGTATGTTATAACCAAATTCTACTCTATCGAGTTCGAGTGTCATGATATTACTGTTTCATTATATATAACTAAATACTTGGTTTGGGAGCATACTTCCGAGGGTTAGAATGGTACCCAACATCTATATATCCGATCAAGACAATATTATTAGTGTATTTCAAATACAATAATCTCAAATCTTTAATATCACTCAAATAACATAATATATACTTTCTTTCGTTACAACGTCGTCTTGTCAGCTCTAAGCTAAATCTTGCTAATGCATTTACTGCAAATGTTATACACGACCTTGTGCATTTCGCAATTACAATAAAGGAATATCTTCCTTTACTGAGGGAACTACACCAGTCTCAATTAAAAAATTTCTTATGCATACAACTTTCATAACGGCATCACATGCAGCGGTATATTTTGCTTCAGTTATTGTAACTTGTTTGGAACTATTCCAACTCACTGATCCACCTTTCAAGGTAAAACAGAATCAAATTTGGATTTGTTATCGGCTATATCTGATGCAAAACTTGCATCAATGTGACCTAACAACTTAAGTTTACAATCCCTATAAATGAGGAATTGATCCTTAGTTCTTCTTAGTTACTTAAGGATGGTCTTAACCACTTTTCAATGTGTCTCACCAAGAATCCCTTAATATCTACTCGCTACTCCTATTGCGTAGGAAACATCTGATCTTGTACATGTCATGGTATACATGATAGCTCCCACTACCTTAGCATATCAGTCTCTACGCATGTGTTCTCTTTCCTCTAGGGTCTTAGGACTATTGTAGGGCCGAAAAGTGACGTTGACGCGTCGCTTCCTGAAATTCCCGTGCAAGTATACACGGTACAAGTAATAGTATTTATAAGACCAGTAAGTACCGGGTCGATCCACATGGACTAATGAAGGTTTTTCGGCCGAGTTCGTGTTTGCGATTGAAGTCTATGAAAACTAAACTTTTTTGCTTTAAGAAAGGCAAACAAATAAACGATGTGTATAACAATCTTCATGAAGTGCCTAGGGTGCTAAACATGAATAACTTGATTACTACCTCAAGAGATACTCGTTCTAGCGGTCATGTAGTGATGAACCCATGTCATATATACCAATCTCGCCTCTCGACATTGAGATTGGTCTAATCTCGAGTCACCTCTTGCCTTCTCAGGTTCAAGATCAACTCAATACCGCATTCGCCCGATAATGTTAGGCTAAGGGTTAATCCGAGGTGTCAAAACCCAGTTTCGAGCCTCTAACTCTCGGTGATTTCTAGGTCCAAGTCTACCCATTCCTCTCGGGATCGGCTTAGCCTTCTAAACATGCATTCTACGTAGTCAAATCACGACGCAAGTATTAAAAAAAGGAAATCACACAACACCACAAGTATACCTAGAACTAATACCTCATTTAAGCAATAATAATCAAGTTACACAATGTTTATCACCCATGACTAAGGGGTTTAGCCCTCAACCAAGGTACTTACGTCAAATATCATACTACAAATAGCAAAAGTAAGCATAAACATCAAAGTAAACCTGAACAAAAGGAAAAGAAATGCTATAATGGTGTTTTTGAATGATGACTTTTTAAGCTTGGGAGTAATGATGAATATCCTTGTCTTCTTGGTGAGCTAGCGGTTGAAATGCCCTCCGAACCTTCTCTTTGGCTTCACAAGTAGACTTTTGTAGAGAAATTCACCTCAACATCTCCAAATGATGAAGTGATGATAAAGAACAAGGTAAAGGAAATGTTCTCTCTTTGCTGAAGTGACAGCACAATCTGGTAGGTGGAGGATTTTCCAAAAAAAACTCCTCTATCCCTAGGGGATTTTCCCTTTTATAGCTGCTGAAATCGTGCTTGGTCACGATCATGGGAGTGATGGTCATGATCGTGACTCAAAGATGATCACAATCGTATGCTAGGTTGGCATGATCGGGACTTAGAAGGGGGGACCATTTTGATCATGGTCAGAGTCGCGGTCTTTTCTTCTCGGACGCGATTGTTGCTGAATTTGAATAAGGGTTACGATCGTGACTGTAGAGTCACGATCGTGTCTGGGGGGTCACGATCGTGTCTGGGGGTCGTGATCGTTACTCTCTGGTCACGATCGTGCCTATAAGGGGCGCAATTGTGCCTAATCCTTTATGCAGCCTTTCCTGGTTCCTTGTGCTCCAAGTTTTACTCGTTTCGACCCTTGATTCTTGCCCTATTTCATCATTTCATGCATATGCTCTTGAAAACACTATAGAGCGTAAAATTGTCCTAAATGTCTCTACTCTAGCTATTACGAGGCAAATGAGTACCTAAATGTGAGGTTGATCGGGATCAAACGGAGACCATTCGACCCCACAACAACTATCCTCCCTAAAAAGAAAATTTTCAGTTCCAATAAGCAAGTAGCATTTTCTAAAATTTTCCATTTGATACCTCTTTAACATGATATCAGTGTACATAGTAGATTGAGAGAGTGCAAGCAACTCCCTTGATATATCTCCATAAATCTTTATTCCAAGAATAAAAGTTGATTCTCGTATCTTTAATGGAAAAAATTTCATATAATCGGCCACTACATCATTTTCTATTAGCGGTATGCCATTTACATACAATGCTTAGAAAATGTTTATGCTCCCACTAACATTCTTGTACACACACGATTCATCTTTACAACGCACAAAATTAAAAAAAAAATTATTGCCGTATGAAAATAAATATTCCAACTACAAAAAACATGCTTTAATTAATTAATGGATCGATGAAGGTTACATACTTGATTGGAAGCATATGGCAATGTGAAGCCCTCGGGTTGAGTTATATAAACTTCTTCCTTAAGCTTACCATTATGGAATATCATTTTTACATCCATCTACCAAATCTCATAATCATATTATGTAGCGATATCAAGTAGAATCCGAATGGACTTAAGCATTGTTACGGGGGAGATCATTTCTTCATAATCAATACCTTCCTTTTGATTATACCCTTAGAACCAAACAGGTTTTAAAAATCAACTTTACTGTCCACTCCAATATTTATCTGAAAAGCCCATTTACATCCCATAAGCTTTATGTCCTTAGAGTTATCAACTAAAGTCCAAACTTTATATATTCTCATGAACTCTAACTTGAATTCCATGGCCGTAAGCCATTTCTCATGGGTTGGAATAGCCATAGCCTCTTTGAAAATCATCATTAATATGATGGTCATCAATATGATCGACCTTGTCATTACATACTGGTAAATTCTTTTTATTTGGCGCATGACGATCCCTAGTCGACCTTCTAAGAGGCTCTTGTATTTCTTAATTATATTGTTGCCTTGTTCTTGATTTGGTTTAACAACCAGCTCATTAAACTCAACACTTGAGGTTTAAACTCTCCATGGCAACTCTAAGATATCAAGAAAATGTTTCTTAAATGCGTCTCATACTCTTGAGTTGGTATTGAGTATATCTTGAAAGTTTATTTTTTGTTTTTTAAAATAGTTCGAAACCATATTTATTTATTTATTTTAACTTTTTAATACAAATATTTCCATTTTGCAAAAAATTAACATAAATTGGTGAAGTGAAACTTTTTAACAACTTTTTTCTTATAATTTAAGTAGTAGAAAACATGTTTATTATCTTTAAGAGTTAAATGATGCATGGAAATGTCCAGACAACCCGATCCAACCCGTGAACTCGAACCAACCCGTCAACTCATAGTCCCAACCCGGAGTGACTCGGGCCGAGAACAGACACTATATAAATATCAAAGATCGGGTTGCGAACATGAAGTGGGGTGTCCGAACCAACCCGGCGTAATTGACTTAACTATCTAAACACAAAACTTACACTAATTTTGAAAGGGTCATTTTAAGTTTTTTTGACAAACAAGTTCGAAAAATACAATTTTCATACAAACTATTCGGAATGTTATTGACAATATGTTTTTGTGATGTTAAAGTATTAATTTTGCAGTATGATTTTGTGTACATAATTTATTTTTGCAGTCAATTTTTGTAATATTATGGACAAGTTGGACTAACCCTGAACTCGTCCGAACTCAACCCGCCCACTTGTTCAACGGACATCACTAGAGGTGTTCACGGTTCAAAAGTTGAATCGAACCGACCAAAACCAAACCGAACCGACCAGTTTGGTTCTATAAAAAATCAAACTGAAACCGAACCGACCAAAGTCGGTCGATTGACAAAATCGAACCGACATATTCTGCCAGCTTTCTATTTGAACCGAAAACCAAATGTCATATTTTATATCAGCCCAATTTTATAACCCATTTCTAGATTTTGACTTTTGAGGGTTAGGGATTTTAACTTACCATTGCGGATGGCATCGGATGCTCCAGATTCAGGCAAGGTTGGCGTCGGTGGCAGGGGCTCCAGATCCAGGCGAGGATGACGTCGGCGGCTCCAGATCCAGGCGAGGATGGCGTCGGCAGCAGAGGCTCCAGATCTAGGCGAGGATGACGTCAGCGGCTCCAGATCCAGACGAGGATGGCGTCGGCGGCAGAGGCTCCAGATCCAGGCGATGATGACGTCAGCGGCTCCAGATCCAGTCGAGGCGTTCGTGCTCTGTTGCGACCGACCGTACTTCGTGGCGTCGAGCGTGGAGGCGGAGCTGCCGTCGAGCTCTGGATCTTTCGTGCTCGCCGTTCTCGCAGTCTCGACGAAGTTGGAGGCGAGAAGCCCTCTCGGAGGTATCGGTGTCGTGCCGCCGCTCGACCTCGCCGTCGGAGAGAGACCACGCCGGCGTGCGATCCTAAGATGTTATCGATTCGCGCCCCTCAATCCGAGGAAGTCATGAATATGTAAGACTGTGTAACTGAATGTTGGGCTTTGGCATGTAAGTGTTAGGCTTGGGCATGTAATTCAACCCAATATAAATAAAATTGAACCATATTCAGTCGGTTCGGTTTTTGATCAGTTTTAGATAATTGAACTGAAATTAAACCGACCATTATCCAAACCGATCAAAACTAAACTGACCAAAACCGACTATTTTTCGGTTCTGTTCAGTCAGTTTTGGTCGGTTCGGTTTTTTTAACACCCCTGAAGAACATTCTTTATGGGCCGGGAATGGACATGTAAATGGTCAACCTGCTGAGTTTAAGTTGGGCCTAAAAATAAGTAATGAAATGTCCAACCCGACCCATGCTCACCCCTACTCGTACTTGTCTTGGCTTATTAAATTGTGATAACAAGTAATCACAAATTAATTTAGAAAATAACAACAGATCATATCATCATCGTGTCATTTCACTCTCTCTTTTTCTCTGCCTTGTTCATCTTTGTTGATGAGATACCCTAATTAACAGACAATCCCATCCCCACCATTTTTCTTTGTTTTGTAGAAATGGAGCCGAACCGCGTGGAGGCCGAGCGCCTCCTGACCATCGCCGAAAAGCTCCTCCACACCCGCGACCTCGTCGGGTCCCGCGACTTCGCCGTCCTCGCCCAGGAGGAGGACCCCCTCCTCGACGGCTCCGACCAGATCGTCGCCGTCGCCGACGTCCTCATCGCCGCCGACAAGCGCCTCAAAAACAACCTCCCCGACTGGTACTCCATCCTCCAGATCGATCCCCGATCCGACGACCCCGACCTCATCAGGAATCAGTACCGCAGGCTCGCCCTCCTCCTCCACCCTGACAAGAACAAATCTCCCCTCGCCGATCAGGCCTTCAAGCTCGTCTCCGACGCCTGGGCCGTCCTCTCCGATCCCCCCAAGAAGTCCCTCTACGACAGAGAGGCCGGTCCCGAAACCCCCAATTCGGGCGATGTGGGTTTCTGGACGGCGTGCCCGTACTGCTACACGCTGTTCGAGTACCAGAGGGTCTACGAGGGCTGTTGCCTGAGGTGCCAAAACTGCAAGAGGGCGTTTCAGGGGATTGTGGTCAATTCGGTGCCGGCGACGGTGCCGGGGCAGGAGGCTTACTATTGCTGCTGGGGGTTCTTTCCGATTGGGTATGTGGCGGGAAATTGTGACGGGAAGGCTAATTCTCCGGCCGGAGGGTTCCCTAATTGGATGCCCCCAATGTTCCTCAATAGGAATGCTACTGATTTGGGGAAGAAGAGGGGAAGGTAGTGTTGGTTGGTATGAGTTTTTGGTGGAGAAATGATGTCTTGCTGCTCAATGTTCATAATGTGAATAGCAGTGAGTGAAGCCAATTTTTGCATCATCATGGAACAGCAAGGTTAGAGCTTTATCAATGTTTATAGCTACTACTTTTGCATTTTGGATATTTTTTGGTCTAGATTGTAGATTTTTTGCTTACCTTCTCTATGACTCTGTTTTGTGACATATACTCTTATAAATGTTATATAACAAGTTGTTTCACGCCAGTTGCTCTTGATAATTTAGGTTCGCATTGGCCGTGGTGTTTATTGATCAAATGCTTGTGTTGATTTGTGTTCTTGTTTAAGAGTACAAAGTCTTATGTTTTGATTCTGCGAATGGGAAGATGATGGTTCGGGTATAGGCTTTTGCAGAGTGAGCATTAATGATGTTTCAAAATGTTTTGGTCAGGATTGTCTGGACAACTTCTACAAGTGATGATCAAATTATATGTTTTTATTTAAATGTGGTGTCTAAAATGTTTTTATTTTTATTTTTTTCCTTCAGTTTTGCCCTATCTGTAGTTGGGTTAGTTCACTTTCACAGGTGCAAGTTATAAGTTCATTGCTGTGGCAGAAACCCTTGAAAACAAACACGCAGCCCTTCACACAACTCCAATCTGGAAGATATAGCTTGCATATTGATACTTGATACTTGAGCTCATGAGTTCAAAGTTCCTTATGTTTATCACCGGGACTAAGGTTCAACACCCTTGAATTTCGTTTTGTTCTTGAGGAAGCGAGGGTTGACTTTAATTCTAATATATTTAAATTTATAACACAGAGCCATGGATGTAGAAATGAGAAATGGAGCTTTAAACAAATTTATAACTCAACATTATCTCCAAGACGAAGAGAGATAACTAGCTATGGAATTCTATATTGCAAGAACCAAAAAAGAACCTAAAGTTTGTGCAACCTCTCTTCGGTTCCCACATAACCAAGTGTTTCTCGGATTCAACAAAAACCAGTCAAATAAACACAACTAATAAATGTTCTTAATAGGTGCATTGAGCAAGAATTGGTTATGCCAAAAATTCAATGAACTTAAGTTAAAATCTCAAAATAGCTACAACAAGCCCAAGCATTATAATATTGCTCTGAAAAAACCTTAAACCCAAAGAAACAAAAAGGCAAGAGAAGCTGCATAAATAGAAAGTTTCATGCTCTAACCAGAAATCCCGCAGAGAAAATGACGATGACCAAAACCAAGTTACAGTTAAAGTACTCTGTTTGGTCAAATGGAAGACTTCCAGAAAACGTGCACCACGGTGCATGTTAGACTTGTAGCAGCGACGATGCGCATGATTCGTATGGGCCTCTGTGGCCCACATAGCTTTCTGGGCTGGCCCGTCTATACCCGGTTCAAATCCAAACTGGTTCAGATGTTTTAGTAATATACGCATTCGTTTTAAAATTAATGTTTATTTTCTATTTTCTTTTTAAATATAAATTATTTTGTACATCAACAAACTAAAATTTTAATTTATATATGTAGGGGTGCTCGTAATTAACAGAGAAATCGCACCGACCGTAAACTGACTAAACTGTGCACCGTGATTGATGAACCATGGATAATTGGCCTGGTTGAGGTTTCAATTTGAAAAAAACCGGTATAATTCGGTCTGGTTGAGGTTTTATAATGTTAGATTCGTCAGTTAACCGTAAAACCGAAATCTTATGTGATTTCACACACGCACGTGACTTCATCTTACCTACGCGGCTCGTGACTTCAATCCCACATTTCTTGCTCTAATTCTCTTCTCATTTACATCTTTTTTTAATATCAAAATTTTTCCTCGTGACTAAGTTTGAGAGCTCTTAGCCTTATTTGATCTCTACTTAATGTTTATCGGTTAATACGAAGAATTTAAAAATCACGTCTTCAACATTTTAACTGTTTCTGTTTAGAAAGCTGTAACAGATCCGTTTGAGCTGAATCAATTTAGGGCTTGAAAGTGGTCCTAAAAATGTTGTACATGAGAAGTTCATTGCTCACTGTTGGTGCGGTGAAAACCGCAAACCGACCAAAAAACCGAGCGGATTATAATCGCCGGTTATTGTCACTGTAGATACGGTTATAGTTTTTAGTACGCAAAACTCGTTAGATGCTGATCGGTTTATGGATATTGGGATGATTGCGGTTAACTGATCATGATCACCCTTGTATATATGTGGTAAGAGATTGCATAATCAATTTCGGGTATCTTGTGATATTAAAATAGCATGTATTACTGATAGTTTGGCTTTTCATGTTTTAATTAGTTTTATTTTAAGTTATTGTGTAACTCGACAGTCTACAAGTTTGTTAAATTTGCTTTACTCAAGTTGGATTGAGACTAAGGTGAGGAGTTTGTTCGGTTGCTATTTGTTGAGAGATTGCATAATTGAATCAAATTGTATTGAGAGATTGCATAATTAAAATGTATTGAAGTAATATTTAAGAAAATTATTGTGCAAAATGTGCTGTGTGGCGTGTCCCACAAGCCCTCTCGTTCCTTGTTCCTTAATCCAATAATTTCTCTCTCTCCCCTTTCCTTTCTATTTAAAGCTCTTCTTCGAGACCTGAAATTCCATTACTCGTATTTGGCAAACATGAAGAGGGAGGGTCGTCAACACGGCGTGGTCCGGACCTTCCGGATCCTCCCCGACCCGCTGAACCCGAGACCCGAATCCAGGCTGATCAACTCTCCTCCCACCGCCGGGCTCTTCCAGAGGGTCCCCTCCAAGTTCACCGCAAAGTGCGGTCGCGCCCGCTGCGTGGGCTGCCACCTCCACCCACCCTCCAAGTCCAGGGACAAAGCCAAGGGCACTCACAAGCTCCGCTCCTTCTCCTCCGACCACCGCCGCCTCCTCGGCCTCTCCGCCACCGGCTTGCTCGGTCACCTCACATGTACCGACTACGTAGAAAGTGACGATGATCATGCAATTGGGTTGTCGGAATCAGATGAAACCGATGATGGTGAAATTGAAATTGGGGAAGATCTGGGGATGAGCTATTGTGACGTGGGGTTTACGATGGAGGAGATTGAGATTGATTTCGAAGGTTGGTGCGTCCTTGCTGAATTGTAGCATTCCACTTGTTCACAAGGAAACTTCAACTGCTGCAACATGTAATTAATTAATTAATTGTCGGCTGATTCTTGGTTGTTATATTTCTATTTTGTGCATTTTCTATGAATAATACAAAATGTGAATTTTTATTGTCTGTCGGTGTTTACTAGTTCTTGTACAAACGTAAAATGGGATTATTAGCAGATAAGAATGTATCTAGTCAACAACTTACTTGAACGCAATGTATCACCAAGTTTCACACGCCTCTTTTACTCCATTTATTTCTCTGTAATTTTTTATTTCAAATTGTCACATTTCAAATATTCCTTTTCCTTTGTAATCTATCTTATATGTAAAATAATGAGAATATGAAAGGGTTTGGGTGTATACTTTTCTGATATCTGGTTTGTTTGTAGTTTGACACCTGACTTTGTGATTGGTTTTTTGTGAGGGTGACACCTGAATTCTTGATTGGTAACTGCCTTAGATTCTATGGTGACACTTAGCTTAGCTTCTGAGAATATGACATCCGGCCTTTATTTTAAATGTTGGGTGTATTGCGATTTAAATTACAGATTAAAAAATATATAAATCAAGAGAATGAATCTGATGGTTACTTAACTGTCACTTTTAACCTTTTCATTTTTTTGCACTTGCACATTTTCATTCTCCAACCAATACACATTTTCATTCTCCACCCAATACACTATAAATTGTTGTCAGTCTGCATGAAAAAAGAACTCAATCTAAAAAGAAACACTGATTCAACGACATAAAGAGTGTCCTTCACGTTGTCCCCGAAGTAGCGTTTCCTGCAATCATTCTCATCATGATGTTGTGTGAGCTCTTAATGGGTGGCCTTAACGTCCACATACCCGTCTTGGCCATGCAGGAGGCGGCGGAGCATTATCTTGATCTCGTCGGTCTAGATGTCGATCATCACTTAGAGGCGGTGGGTGGAGAGATTATGCAGATCTCTGTAGAGAGCCCAGGATAGGCTGGTGTAGTTGGAGCCGACGTGCTACCCCATGGCCATGCGAGGGCGGGAGGCGAAGACTACGTCGTTCTTCGAGAGGCATTCTTCGGCGGAGGATGGGAACGAGACTACGAGGCGGCTTATTTTTTTTTAATTCTGATTTCAGTTTTCTTGTATGTGTTTCTTTCGATTATGTGAAGACTTAACTTTATATTTTTTCTTTCACGTTCTCAAATTAAACTTCAAAATTTTCAGAATTCATTATTTTTGGAACATTAATATATGTCTTTTTTTCTGGCTCAAAACCCTATAATATATCAAAGTAAAACTCTAGAATGATCCCCAAAACATATATGTTCAAAGAAACTGACAACTTAGATAAGAATACAAAGTCAACAGTTCTTAAGGCCTAAATCAAAAATAAATAATTAATTATTATATTAGACATTTCTATTATATTTTGACCATATTTATTTTAGGTAAACTTAAAACAACTGATTCACTTGTTTTATAAATAAGCCGATCGAAGAATAAACAGAAGTTGTTATTATGAAATGCAGATGTGTAAATTTTATTGAGTGTGATGAACGTGCAGCCTTACAGTTACGCCTAACAAGCTTGTGAAAGGGATATACTCAACCAGATAACATTAGTGTTTCCCTAATTTTATAATTTGAAGGATAACATGAATTTTGTTCATTTACTATATATAATAATCAGTGATAAATTTAGCTTCAGTGAAAATTATTTTTTTTTTTAGAACAAACATGCCCGATATCGAGCAGAATAACCTCAACAAAAGTAGGTAGGACAAACGAACCATTCATTATACTTCTAGTCTTAATTGATCAAATCATATCTCGCGAGCTCGTGAGACGCCAAATTACAATATGCAGAAAAAAAATTATTTGAAGCTCCGACAAGCTCCGACTAAAAATATTACAACAGTCACTTTGGATTCCCCCAAGCTGATGCCCAAATATTTATTTGCTACGAATCCCATCCACAACTATCTTGCAATCCAACTCTATTGTTACCTGAGTCCAATGTTTCGCCTGGTTCACCAAAGCGCTTCCCTGAAACTCATGGCCTCCACCTCAACTGACTGGAGAGAACTCGTGAAGCGTCTGCAGAACGCCGCTACGATCCTACCTTAATCATCTATACAAACAACCCAACACTCCAAACTCTTTGGGATGAATCCAACCCTCCGCCCACATTAATTTTCAAGTTCCCCGACAAAGGAGGAGACCATCTACGACAAGCAGGCATGGCCACCGAATTGGCCTCGACGGGCCACTACATTACCTGGGAAGCTAAAAATCCTCACTTTTCCATATTAATATGTTTCTCGCTCCTCATAACGCCCATATGAATGCAACGTACATAGATTTTACCTCTTCCCAATCGGTCCAAGAGAGCCAATTTGCAATAAAGGAGGTCGGACCCATTCGAACTTGGACTCCCACCAAGGCTCGATCCTTCCAAATAACCCGAGTGATTGGGCTATATGGTATAATTAGTTGTATTAAAATGAGATTTTTTTCTAATTAATATTTATGTAAACTTGAGTCTACAAAGACACTTTTAGAATCAAGAAATAATAATATTTCGGGGCAAAAATAAAACAAGAGGGTATATTTCTTACGGCTGTTTACATCTATTTAATCACCGAAGAATAAATATAACGAACTTGACAAGTCTTAAACAAGGCTAATCAGGGTCTATAACTAGATAAGAATACAAACTCAACCGTTCGTAAGGCTTAAGTAAAAAATAATCAATAAATTATTATATTGGACATTACTTTATTAAAATGGACTTACATTATTTAAATTTTGGACATTTTCTATTATATTTGGACTATATTTTTTAGGTAGACTTAAAATAAATGATTCGCATGTTTTATAAATAGGGCGATCATGCAAGAATAAACATAAGTAGCTGTTGTGAAATGCAACTGTATAAAGCATGGAGATGTGTAAATCTTATTGAGTGTGATGAACGGCAACCTTACACCTATGCCCAACAAACTTGTAGAAGGTATATACTCAACAAGGTAACATTAGTTTTTCCCTAATTTTATAATTTGAAAGATAACATGTACTTTGTTCATTTACTATAGATAATAAACATTGTTGGGATTATTGAAGCAAAGTAAGATTAAGACAATTTCAACTGTCTCTAACAAAATTTAACGTGAGTGAATTATTTTTTTCGAGAGCAAACAACTTTATTAAACATGCTCAACACGTGCGGAATAACTTCAACAAAAGAAGGTAGGATAAACAAACTATTCATTATACTTTTTTGTCTTAATTGACCAAATCATATCTTGCGAGTTCGTGAGCCGCCAAATTACATTACGCGGAAAAAAAAATTATTTGAAACCCCAACATGCAAACGACTAAAAATATTACAACGGTCACCTAAGATTCCTCCAAGCTGATGCCCAAATATTTGTTTGTCACGAATCTCATCCACAACTATCTTGCAATCCAACTCTATTGTTACCTGAGTCCAATGTTTCGCCTGGTTCACTAAAGCGCTTCCCTGAAACCCATGCCCTCCACCTCAACTAATTGGAGAGAACTCGTGAAGCGTCTGTAGAACGCTGCTACGATCATGCCCGAATCATCTTTACAGACAACCCAATACTCCTAACTCTTTGGGATGAATCCAACCCTCCACCCACATTAATTTTCAAGTTTCTCGACAAAAGAGGAGACCATCTCAGCGGGCCACTACAGCACCCGAAAAGCTAAAAATCCTCACTTTTCCATATTAATATGTTTCTCGCTCCCCATAACACCTATATGAACACAACGTACATAGATTTTACCTCTTCCCCATCGGTCCAAGAGAGCCAATCTACGATAAAGGAGGTCGGACCCATTTGAGCTTGGACTCCCACCAACGCTCGATCCTGCCAAATAACTCGAGTGATTGGGCAATATGGTATAATTAGTTGTATTAAAATGAAATTTTACCTAATTAATATTCATGTAAACTTGAGTCTACAAAGATACTATTAGAATCAACAAAATATTATTATTCGGCCAAAAATAAAACTAGAGGGTATATTTCGTACAGTCTAGCTGGTTACATCTATTTAATCACCGAAGACTAAATGTAACGAAAAACCCTAACCATACCAAAACCGTTTTGTGATTTCGAACCATATTTACCCTTTGAAAGAAACACGAAGATTCTGTTTCTTTAATCACCGTCACTGAGACCCATTGCACTCTCTTATAATATTGCTGCTTTGCTCTAGCTCTTTATATACGATTCCAACAGTTTTCTGGGCAAAGCTTGGTTCTGCTTCTGCTTCTGCTTCATCGCTCCTTCACCTCTACTCAGCTTCTCTTTTTCTCGCAACGTGTAAGTGCCCTCATTCGCATTCTGGGTTTTGTAGATTCCGTTTTCATATGGAACCCCAAGTTTCAATCTTTTTCATTTTGGTATGTGATTTTACTGTTTGGTTGCTCAGAAAATGCATGATAAGAAATGGGCTTGAAGTTCTTGGTCGGATGTTTCGGCGTGGCATTTTCCAAGAAACTCTGTTCGTAGTTATGATTATTACTGTTCTGAGTACTTGATTACTTTTCTTATGTGAAAATCAATTCAATGGGGGGTTATGACTTAGCATTTTGAAGTTATCTTTCAATGGAAGCCATTTGGGTAAAACCAATTTGTTGTTTTTAGATAGGCATTTGCTTGGGAAGCCTTGTTTGACTATTATTTTTACATTGAAAATCCTCTTTGGATGGATTTGGGGCTGAGAATACGATTGGAGAGTTTCCGATTGCATTGGGCCGTTAAAATCAACCTGAGTGAACATAAGGTTCGATATGGACAGGGGAACACAAATGGCTTGTGTTATCATTTAATTAATGTGGAATGCTAAATCTTTTTAACTTGCATGTAATGATACATTCATATATGTATTTGTATGCCTCTTTACTCATCGTGTGTAATAGGCCAAAAGTTACTTCTACATATGCTGTTTAGGTGAACAAGAATAAGAACCTTAACAATTCTGTGTGGGATATATTTGTTTCCTTTACAAGATAGTTGCATGAAGATTGTCTTACAATGCCTCGTTCTGAAATTAGATAGTCTGAATTGAAATGAAAAGAAGAGGTAGGGCTAGTAGCTCAAGTCATGCTGACGGGAAGGGTGAAGAGGAGGTCGTGCCTAATCAACTGGAAGGGGCTGCCCTAGGGGACATAATATGGGTTGAGTCACGTGGCAACTCATGGTGGCCTGCACAGGTATGGAAAATCCAGGTTCTTGAGTTTATTTGAAATTACTGTCCCCAACACTATTTTTATGTGTTTTATTGTCGACTAATATCCATTTGGTAGGTTGTTGATGAGAGCACCGTAAGTAGACTCCTCAAACCCGATGATAGATTGGAGGGGCAAATTCTTGTTAGGATGTATGGATGCTATACATAGTGAGTATCTTTGTTCTTGCTTAACTCTTTTCCGGGCTCACCGCTCTTTTTTACAAGAAAATGCAATAATCTTTGTGTTTATGCTGTAGCGTGTATGCAGATCCTGTGAAATGCCGTTCTGAGTTTGATGTCGTAAGTTTTTACATACACTGTGTATCCTTCTGAATCCACCTTTTAGTATGATATTTGCATTAGACATTTTAGATATCACTTAACTGTTGCATCTATCTATATTTTGAACCATCGTAATATTATTCTTCGAATCGTAGGTACTTCAGCAGAACAACGGCTGTTATCGTGAAATATTTCAAAAAGCTTTGGAGCAGGTAAACTTGTCTCCTTTTGTCTTGATTCGAGTATCTAATATGGTGGCGCTTCTTATCTCATCAATAACCTCAGACGATTTTGGTTAATGCTTTCTCCATTAATTTGATATGGTGTTAGGACTGTCTTCAATTGGAATCTGATAAATCCAAGGCTCAAGGATCAAAATCTAAAGGTTAGCAAGTATTTATTATGGGATAATAATTCCTTGTTGCATATGACCTGTCACTTAATGCAAAAAGTCTATCTGCAATGATGGTTGTATTGATGAATATTATATGAAGTTCTAACTGTCAACTATTTAGCATTGTGGCAAGAACAATTGTAGAAGTAGTTGCCCAAAAATTAAATGGTTAATGATTTTTTCAGTGTTACAATATAAGACAAATGAATAAAACCAGTGAGAACTCATAAGCTTATGCAGTAAGTGGATGAGATGTAGTTGAGGAAAGTCGTTTGTCACGCATTTTGATGTCAACAAGCATTTTGATTTACTCTTCAGAATCTCTTATGAAGGCTATGTAGTTGTACTGCTTTCTTTAGATTATAAAATAAGCTATCGATATAGTTGCGCCCTTTGTCTCATCATCTCATGTTGGCTGTGAAGTGCATTGCCTTGCTAAAATAAAATATGACAAGAAAAGTAGCTTAGGATATATTCAATGATAACTTTTGGCAGTTCAATCAATTCGATAATCATAATGCAGATCATTCCTCAATAAACTTCAAAATTGCATTTATGTCCATCTTTGAAAAATGTCTTGTCCAATCCTTCACGTATTGCAGACACACAATATGATTCAGTATCTATTTTCGAAGATATTGCTAAAAATGTACATATTGGGCTAGGTGCTTCAAAAGGCAGGAAGAAAACTGCGGAACTGGGATCCCCAAGTAACGTGAGTCTTTCTCTTCCGTTGCTAAGTGTTGTATCTTATCTTCCTTCATTGTATCGGTCAGCTCTCACTTTCATTATAAACTGGTATCAGATAAACAAAAGTTCGAGCAGAAGAGGAGGAGCTCAGCTTAATGCTAAGAAGAAGAATACCTTAAATGAGGAGTTTTCTGTGAGTCATTTGCTTACTTATTGGAAACTATTATCTGGCCCCGCGTCGTTATTTAATACAAGTTATGCATCTAAAACTGAACTAGGCTAGGACTTCTCCGAGAAGGAAATCAATTGCCACTGAGCAAAGTGGACAGCTCAAGAAACAAAAACCAGCTGCTACATCTTCAAAGGGCAACAACTCAAGTGCTGGTGACGCCGCGCAAGACAAGTAGCTCAACTGAACAAACACAAACAATGTGAGTGCACTTAACTTCTCCTTGTCATTCCAAGAGTGTTCAGTTTCTCTCATATCCTATATTGACATGTAAGTAGGTGCAATGCTCCGAGTGCACGGAAAGTGAGAGAAGCAAAGCCTTGATCTAGCTGCCCCTCCGGGATCTCCATTTCACACAAATAGACAAACCTAAGGTTTTCATACATATAGAGATAGTTATAGGATTTTTTTGCCGCTCAACATCATAGTATCACTCACATTGTTCCCTAGTTTGACAATTGTTTTTTGCTTTGTTACTGTCTTTTTTGTGAAGCTCACACATTGTGAATGCAAGCAAATTGTGCTACAAAGCAAGTATATGATATTGAGCTGAAAAGTATATTGTTCCAGACATGAGCTTGGATTTTTTCCAGGTTTCAGATGTGTGTTTTGTTTCTGAAATTTTATGAACAGCTTTGACCAAGAAAACTACTATCTTAAAATTCTCAAAAATTCACTGCGTGTTTTGTGTAATGATATTTCCTCAACTGTTCTTTTACCAGAACTAATTAACAATTAATGATGTTTACACTTCCAGACCAAAATGAAATATTGTTTACACTTCCAGACCAAAATGAAATATACTTTCTTTTTAGTATAGTTTAAAGAACTCGAACCATTTCCCATAATTACAACTTCAAATTTCAAGTGTTTGATCAGTTGTACATACACTTTCATAACTATTTTTGTGTACTTAACAAGAGCTAGAAAGCAGTACAAACATATCTTGATTTCTTCACATGTTCTCGTATTGAAATAAGTTATCTTCATTTATAAAGTATAATAATCTATTAGATATGAAATATATTTTTGTACATAATTATTTCAGACATTTTATTTTTAAATTGAAAATTGTAGTACTTAGTTTATAAGAAAATATATCTTTTTGTCTCTTAGCATTCGTCTCAATTTTGTAGCTTTCTATCAAAGGATAATATTAATCGAGTTTGAGGATGACTTCGACTGCAATAATGACATATCTTAATGTGACATAATGCAGCTATATATATTCATTTGTTTTGTTTTTTTCCAATAATAACACAACTCTTAAGGTTACATAATGCAGCTAAAATATTTAATTATTTTGCACATTAAGATATATATTACACGTGTTTAAATAAATAAATTTTTTTACATGTTTGTGTATAATAAATAAATATTTGAGCATGTGTAACATATTTCTTAAGGTTACATAATGCACATAAAATATTTACTTATTTTTCCATTAAAACAAAAAAAAAATATTTATTCAAACATGTATATTGTATACTTAGTTTGTGTTTCTTAAAAACCAATTTAGTTGGGATTTGAAGTGCCTGACAACTCTCAAGCCACCATCTCTTACTTTAAAAAACATGTGTTATATATTTAATTCAATTGACAATAAAACATAGTTTATTTAGTTATCATAAAAACAATGTGGCTATATTGTCCCAATTATTATTGGATTCATTAATCTCAGGGTGATAGATCAATCATTCTCGGAGTGTTCCCTAAGGACATAAACTAACAAAATTTTAATAGACTAAAAATTGTTTTTGTTTTGATATGATAGCAGAATTAATTTGACCTGAAATTGAATTATGGATTTTTTTTTGTACATTTTCTCTGTTCATGTGAGAAACTGATAATTCATGAGGGGTCACCTAAAAATATTCTTTATATTTAAATCTTGACATGTTTAATGTTTTCTCTCAACTAACAAGTTATTGATCATTCCATGTAAGTATGAGAATGAATGCTGAACATCCTATGATAAAATATTATGAGTTTAGATTAGTTGATACAGTGGTTGAGTCTTCTACAATTAAATATCAAAAACTTTTAAAATGTGCAAAAATGGTTCTATGTCACCAACAAACCATTAAGTATGATTTTTTTATCCAACCATTAAGTATGATTTTGTAAAGTATATGTGAAATGTTATACTTTAAAAATGTGACCAGGCAATATCCTGCTTTCACCGACCCACTTATAATTGTTTGTAGATATTTTATTTTTAATATATTATCTACTACTAATTATTTTGTCTA
Organism: Geranium rotundifolium; assembly: GCA_963920655.1. NCBI lineage: Eukaryota > Viridiplantae > Streptophyta > Magnoliopsida > Geraniales > Geraniaceae > Geranium > Geranium rotundifolium. Next base: position 9,312,041 of record OY987319.1, on the reverse strand, counting down.
CTCTTTCTTCATTTTCAGGCTCCCCCATCTCCCATACTTTCTATTTTCGGTAGAGGACTTTTTCATAGTGTCGGTCCTTGTCCATTTACAGCCCGTGTATATAAATACAGATGTATTTCAGGTCAAATGTGAGAATCATGAAAATCAACGAAAGAGTATCATGTTTTAATAGTACGGGTGATTTTTTTATAGAAAATAAGTGAACTATGTCGGAGAAATAGTTTAACAAGAGTTTGGGAAAAAAATTTGGTCCGTCTTGTCAGCGTTGACGTTAAAAAATCTGTCAACCTACACCACGTGTCGCGCTCTGAGAAGTTCTCACAATTTTCACGTATACTCTTGGACCAGATTATATATATATATATTACTACGCTTGTCTTGTATAAAATCATACGTTTTGATTCAATATCGAACTAATGCATGTAAATATTGACACTCGATTTGTAATTAACGAGGAATATAGAGTTTGTAGATAGGGGTGTGCAGATTTATTCCGACCCGACGGAACCGACCGACCCGGCCCGACCCGAAGTGATTCGGTGACTGAACCGATCGGTTCAGTGGCCATCGGTTTGGTCGCGGGTGAAAACCGATAATGCATCGGTTCGACTGTCGGTATAGAGATGCATATACCCGCTGACACCGACCCGAACCGAAACGGATAATATTAAATTAATTTCTTCTTCAATTATGCGGATGCGGTGTCGTTTTGTTTGATGCCATGCGGTGTTTGAGCTGGCCAGTACACAGCAACCCTAGCAGATCAGTAGCAGAGCGAGAACGAGAGCGAGCGAGACCGAGAGCGAGCGAGAACGAGAGCGAGCGAGGCAAAAAGGGTTTCGACGCCGATTCCGACCCTCTCAACGATTCTAACGCGATTTGACTCAGAGGCAACGATTCCCCCATCGATCTACTGATTTTCAGTTCGAGGTATGAAATATTGGTATCAATTCGTCTTGATTTGAGTTTTTTGACTGTCTGTACTCTCTGTACTCTCTGTTTCTCACTCGATTTAGGGTTTTCTTGAATTTATCAGTGTTTTTCATGTTTAATTCTATATAAATGATTTTGCATGTTCATATTTTTAGATTTGATTGTAGTGTTTGAGGGTTAGATTTAAGGTTTGTTTATGAACTCTGATTTATCACTCGATTTAGGGTTTTCTTGAATTTATCAGTGTTTCTCACTCGATTTTTTTTATGTATTTATTAGGATTTGATTGCAGTGTTTGAGGGTTAGATTTGATTTATTAGGATTTTTTCATGTTCATATAAATGATTATTTACTCTCTGGTATTGTTATGCTAATTCTGAAATTTTTATGATGATTTTTGGATCAAAGCCTCGAGCTTGTATGATTTTGAATGTCTGTTTTACTGATTGAATTGATTTTTTTTGCTTATATATGCTCTGTCTGAATTTTGTGGTCTGATAATGATTTATCACTGATTTGTTTGGTCTGATTTTGTTGCCTATTTAGTGAAATGGACATCAACGACAAGAATTATCCATCGATGAGCCCTCCACTAGCGACGAGCCCTCTTCTACCGATGTCCGACCAATTCTCTAACTCGTTTCCAATTGAACAACCGGGTACAAGTACAGCTGATTCTCCAAATAAAAAGGTATGAAACTACCAATCTGCTTACATTCTGTATTTGTAATTGCACTAATATGTTATTTACTTTATTTAAAAATGTTTTATAGAGGAAACGTGTGGAAGGTGCATCTGCTAGCGAAGCAAGTGATGCTTCGGATAGTGCTGCCCCTGCTGCCCCTGCAGATGAATCTACTACTACTACTACTACTACTACTACTACCTCGTCTAGGAAACCAGCTAAATGTTGGACTGTTTTTGAGAAAATATTAAATGACGATGGGGTATTAATTAAGGCTAAATGTACATGGTGTAAAGGAATCCTTAAGGCCCATAGCAAGAACAATGGGACAACAAACCTTAACAACCATATGAAGTCTTGCGACATGAATCCCGATAAAAAGACCTTGTTTAAGCAACCACAAATTCACTTCGACACTAGTGGGTTAGTGACTTGGCACTTTAATCAAGAGAAATGTAGAGCTGCCTTAGATAGGATGTTGGTAATTGATGAATTGCCATTCTCCTTTGTAGAGGGTGAGGGTTTCTTAGCTATTGTTAAAGCTGTATGCCCTAGTTTCAAGGTCCCATCCCGAACTACTGCAACTCGAGATGTTTTTGAGTTGTATGAGTTTCAAAAGAAGCTTTTGCATTCATATTTATCACCGAAATCCCCTAGGGTGTCCCTTACAACAGACACGTGAACTTCCATCCAACTTCAAAATTACATGGCCTTTACTGCCCACTTCATTGATGATAATTGGGTGCTGCAAAAGAAGATCATTAATTTTTGTCCCATTGTTAGTCACAAAGGGGAAGATATAGGGAGATGTGTAGAGGCTTGTCTACACTCGTGGGAGATTCTGAAATTGATGGTCGTAACTGTTGATAATGCCTCACCGAATGATGTGGTTGTTTCGTTGCTGTCTCGTCGAATGAATGTGATGTCCACAAATGTTTTAGGGGGGCGTTTTATGCATATGAAGTGTTTTGCCCATATCATCAACCTCATAGTTCATGATGGAATTTCCATGCTAGGATTGTCCATAGAGAGGGTAAGATTTGTTGTGAGGTTTGTAAGACAGTCTCCAGCTAGAATGACAAAGTTCAAAGATTGTGTGACTAGATTGGGAATCGAGACCAAGAAAATGTTATGTCTAGATGTCCCGAATAGGTGGAACTCAACATATCTAATGTTGAATTCTGCATGTGCGTTGGAAAGAGCGATTGAATCCTTTTCTAGGAAAGAACCCAACATGAGGAATGAGATGGAGAGGAAGGAAAGGAAACGGGGTAGTGATCCATGGTTTCTTGGTATGTTAACCGATAGTGATTGGGTGGAGTTGAATTACTTCATGCAGTATCTAGGATTGTTTTATAATATGACCGTCAAGATTTCGGGGTCTAAGTACATCACATCTAATGTGATAATGGAAGATGTAAGTGACATCTTTCATTTCATTAGAGGGGGCATGCTAAGCCAATCACCAGATATGGTCAACATGGCTACAAAGATGAAAGTTAAATACGATAAGTATTTTGGGAATGTGGATATCGTGAATGTGTACATCTTTTTAGCCCCCGTCTTTGACCCCCATCATAAGGTGAAATTCGTGAAGTGGTCGATTGAACACATGTATTCTCCCGAAGATGCTAAAAAGCTAGTGGCTTCTATGAACTCATGTCTAGAGCACATGTTCAATGAGTACAACAGAGAGTTCACATCATCTAGTGCTGCCCCGATGACTAGCAATGAAGGAACTGCCCCTTCTCCTGTTGTATCGTTGTCATATCCGATTATCGGGATGAGTAGAGCATTGTTCATTCAAGAGCAGTCGAGTCAAGGGGAAAACATGAAATCAGAGTTGGATAGGTATTTGGAAGAGGCCCCGGCAACGGATGCACCTAAGGGTCAAACATTTGATGTCTTGGGTTGGTGGAAAGTGAATAGCAATCGTTTTCCGGTTATAGCTAACATGGATAGGGACATTTTGGCCATCCCGATCTCCACAATTTCTTCGGAATCAGCTTTTAGTACGGGTGGTAGAGTTGTAACTGATTTTAGAAGTTCTTTGACTACCGAAATGGTACAAGCTTTAGTTTGCACTCAAGATTGGTTGAAATCGACCCGTACCAAAATATTATCCGAGGAAGAGTTGCTTGAACAAGAAATACTCCAACAAGGTAGTCAATATCTCTTGTTTAAAGTTAATTTCAGTTTCGCTTTGAGAAATTTTAAATTATTATTCACATATTTCTTTATGTTTTGATTGTAGAACTTACACAAAATGCATCAGCAGATGGTGTTCCAAGCATTGATTTGTGGGAGGTTAAATATTTTATTTGATAAGTTTTATTGTCATACACTGTTTTGCCACTGTTTTATTTGTCACTGTTTTATTGTCATGCCACTGTTTTGTTTAAGTTAAGTTAAGCTAGTAAGCTACTGTTTATGTTAGGTTAAGTTATTGTTTTATTATATTGTTAGGTTATGTTTAAGTGCTAAATATTGCTAATGTTTTATTGCTAAATTATTGTATGTGATCTACCAAATGTCATTGTTATATATTGTTAAGTGCTACTGTCTTCTACCAATATTATACTGCGATCTAAATTACTTTTTTTTTTATGTTTGCAATACCTATTTGTCTATGCCTCTTAAAATTGTTCAATAATGTATTGCGGGTTCATGTCCTCATTATTTTACGATAATTAGCATATTTGGTAGTCAATTTATTTAACTATTTTGTTTGATTTTCAGGAAATGTAACTATTGTGCTCGATTCATGGTTGCTTGGTGGAAATGGTTGTTGCTGGAAAAGGAATAGATAGTGTTAAAATTTACTGTTTTCAGTTTTTATTTGTTTTTCCAAACTTCAATTATGAACAAAATGTCTGGACTGTGGAGTGGACTGTGGACTTAAACTATTGGACATGGATTTTGTTTGATTTCAATTAGCAGGTTTTTTTTATCATTGTCAATCACAATTATGACAATAGTTTTTCCTCTAAAAAAAACAATGAATGTTACATTTCTCTGTGAATGTCTGAATGAATGTTAGTTTTAGGCTAACTGGGATGTCCGTAGTGGGCCGGACAAGGCCCAAAAACTTGGCCCGTATAGAAATTGATTAACCGAGGAACCAACCGAACCGAACCGTTCACCCGATCGGTTATAACCGAACCGACCAACCAGTCGCCGGTTCGGTTTTCGGTTGTACAGTATGTATAACCGAACCGGCCGGTTCGGTTCGGTTATGGCCGGTTCGGTTCGGTCATAAAACCGTGCACACCCCTATTTGTAGATATATAAATTATGTATAGAGAATAAGAAGTGAATATAAATAAATCATTTGAAAATTTAATTTTCAATATAATATTTTGTCATTTGACATATTTTCAATACGTACATTTAAAAAAAATTGGATTCATTATTACTTAGTTTATCATAAAATTTAAATAATGTTAGACAAAATTTGAAAAATGGCGTATTTACTTGCGATTGTGTTCATTTGAGCTGTGATTTCGGCTTAGACCTACTAGTACATTTGTATATTTTATGAATCGAATTTTTTTTCAACAATATATCACAAGATTTAAATGAAAAATAGATAAATAAGAAATTGAATCTCAAAATTTGGCCACTTGAAACAGTGTTATTGAGAGTGAGTTGTACACTCATAGTGCTCTCTTAAAAATCTTACATGAAAAGATTATTAGCATTTCACAAAATATATATAAAATTATGTTTCTATAGACTTGTAAGAAAGTTTAGAGGTAAGCCTCTCTCACGCGGACAAGGGTGTGCAAATAATGGGCCGACAAGGGGGCTTGATCACTTGTGTTCGTCCGCACGTCGTGGTCGACGCGAATGCTGTAGAAAATTTGGAGCAAGAAATCTGCCAAATATTTTTTCAGGCCCATAGTATTTCTCAACAAAGTTTTCAAAATTGTACATTAATAAAAATGAGAGGTATTTTTTTGAATTTATTTGCACGGACTAACTCGTATCTAACAAATAATTCAATATTTTAAGATCAAGGGTTGCAAACATAATAGTTCTAATGTTTATAAACTTTTAGAAATATGGAACAAATATTTGAAGTAAAAATTCAAGTGCCCAAACCCGAAGGAACTTAAGTTTCATATGTACAAGAATGAGATGAAAATGTTAAATCTACGTCACATTTTAAAGAAAATAACGTGTTGTATACATAATGGGAAAGAGTAAGCCAACTAGCAGTGCATTTCTAGTACCAGAACACGACTCAATGTATATGACATATTTTATATAGTGCCTAATGAGGTCGATTTGAACACAAGTTTGTGAACTCTCATACTTACGTCTCTGTAGACTTCGGTGAACTAACATATATAATAATATTAATCTACTAATTTGAAGTGTGAATAATATATATCACATTTTCTAAGATTAAAACCATTATTGTAATCCCAGAATTGTGATCACATGAGTTTATAAAAATAAAATCATGTCATAAACAAAGTATAATGTAACGTCCTGATATATTCAACTCGATTTTGTATTCACAATATGCCATTTTGCGACTTTTTCACAAGCATGCGTGGTGCACAATTTTCCCGAGATGCATACCTAAGCACGGCGGTACATCCAAGCACAACGATGCAAAAGCAAAATACGAGGTTTCCATATTGAAGTACGATGCGTCGGAAGGCCTCCTGACAAAAAACATAAAGAAGCGCGACAATGCTTCTAAGTAGGTAAATCATGTAGGTGACTCGTGTTTGCATAAAATAGAAGGTGAAAATGATTAGAGTATACTTGCCAAACTCTATTACTTTAAAACAGGTGGTAGCACCATTATCCTTTGGGGAAATTTCCATATAGCACCCCCTAAAATTGTTCGAATCTCACATGACACCCCATAAAAAATTTCGTCTCACATGCACCCCCTCTATTTTGGTAGTTTATCTCACTTCTCTTTTTCCGTTAACTTCTGTTAGGTTCTGTTAAAAATTGATATCAAAAAGACTAAAATGCCCCTGAATGTGTTTTAAATTTTCAAACAATACCCTTGTAACCCTCTTTCCTCCTCCATCACTTCCTCTTTCGGAGGTTTTGATATATTATTAATAATTAAATATATTAATAATAGTTATTATTATTATAACTATTAAAATAATATTAATTATTAATAAAAAATATTTCTTCAAAGTCGTTGATCTTTCGATTATCTTCGATTTGATATACTAAGAGCCCAAAATGAAGTTCGTATGAGAGAGTTATATCATTTGAAAGTTTCAATAATTTTTTAAATATATGAGCATTTTCGTCATTTTCAGAAAAATTAACAGAAAACTTAACAAAATTAAGCTAAGTGGTACTTTAGAAAATCTAGGTAACTGTGAGTTAGCATCTTTTTTTCGGGAATTGCAAGTGAGACTTCTAAAAAACCCAAATAGAGGTAAGTGGAATTATCCTTATTTTAAAAGAGGTGATAACACCATTATCCTCTGTGTGTCTTGCACTTGTATCATTCTCTAAACACTCTAATATACTTTTCAAGTGATGTCGGTCAAAAATTTCATCAAGCTCATACACAACAAAAATATTATTTGAAATTGGCTTACTCAATTAATTCGTAAAGTAATTTTCCGGACTCCGCATGTTTTATATCAAAGTTTATTCGGGTCGTGTGAATAATCTTTAATCACCTAAGCAATAGTAATAAAGATAAATTCATATAACTTAAAATGCTGAATATAAAATACTAAATGTCAAGCTCTTCTTTGCTCAACATAAAAAAAATGAGGTAAGCAGCTTATTTGGGTAAGTATTAGAGTACTAAAGTGGGAGCCTATTATAGTAATAAATTATTTAATTGAATTAATTATTTTGGTAAAATAACCAAATATTAAATACAATTCAAGTCGACCCTATGAAATGGAGACACGTCAATAGATTAGCAGCGACCGTTGGTGCGCGCCTAAGGACACATCCAAGCCCACAGTAACTCAGCCACACCACATCACTACTCTATATAACAAACCACACTCACTCCCAACAAAAGAAGTAAAATCAAGCGTCAGGATTGTTCGTGGAGATGTCTGATGCAACAGCAACAACACCGTCGGGCAATCTTGGGTGCGTGATCGTGTCCGTTGATGGGAGCGAGGAGAGCATGGACGCCCTGAGGTGGGCCCTCAGCAACCTCCACCTCCGATCCGAGCCACGTGGCTCCATCGTCGTCCTCCACGTCCAGTCGCCGCCGTCCCTCTCCGTCGGCGTCAGTCCCGGCGCCATCCCCTTCGGCGGTCCCAGTTCAGTCCCGTTCGATTCCTTTTTTTCTCTGTTTTTGAGTCGATTTGGTTACTGATTTTTGCTTCGTGTGTGGTGAAGGTGCTTATGAGGTGCCTGCTTTTACTGCGGCCATCGAGGCGCACCAGAAGAGGATCACTCAGGCAATTTTGGAGCACGCCTTGACGATCTGCTCCGACTCCCACAAAGATGTAAGTTTCTTGGAACTTGGAAGACTATTCTACAGAAATTTACCTTTATTTTTTAAGAGTTTATTTGTGTTTTTCCTTTTCTGTTAACAAAGCAAGTGATTGTAACTAGTATTTAATATTCATTACTCCCCTCTCCAAACATGAAGGCCCCCATGTTTCAATCTGGTTTGACTTTTTCCCTGTTGACTGATAAGAGATATTTTTTTATAATGTATTCATAAGTAATATATTAGGGGGGAAAGTAGATATTTATTTTTGGATGCCAAACTTAGGAACATGGTTGTTTACGGTTCAATTTTGAGTTGGTTCGGTTCGGTATTGAACCGAACTGATCAATTGAGTTTTAAGAAAATAAAAGTCGAACCGACAGAATTCGGTTCAGTGCTGAACGTATTGAGTTGTAGTCCGGTTTGGTTTTTTATTAACCGAGTTTCTTGAAATTCTCACACTTTAGACCAATTTGACTCATCACACGACTTACCGATTTTTGGTTGGATTTTTTAAAACCAATTTTAAGGACATTCTCACATTTTGGGCCACTTATTTTTTGTTGGACCAATATTTTTAGACTTAATTAATAAACATCAAAGACTTAAAATGAACCAAATGTCCAAACCGATCGATTTTTGGTTCGGTTTGATTTATTATCGGTTCTCATTTTATAAATTAAAAACGCACCAATGATGTTCAGTTCGGTTTGGTTTGAACCGAATCAAGTCAGTTCAATTCGGGTAAGTAAAATACTTATTTCAGGACAGATGCATACTGATAACCCAAGGATATGTTACTAGTCAGAAGGTAAATGTATAGACTACAGTTAAATTGGGACATTTATGTTTAGTACAGTGGCACTTGAAATAGGTAGGAGAGAGCATTTGCTTATTTCTGCTTGTTTGTATTTTTAAAATTGTCCTGTAATTTGGCTGAAATTGAGATCCCGTGTTTTACAAATTTAATTTTGATTGCTAAGCAAAATTGGGATATTGGATGATGATGTGCGATGTTCTGTTGACAGGCAAATGTAAGAACTGAAGTAGTGATTGGTGATCCAAAAGAGAAGATTCTTGAAACTGTTGAGAAGTTGCAAGCTGATCTGCTTGTGATGGGTTGTCGAGCTTTTGGCCCTATTAAAAGGTAATATAATTTCACTGCCATCAATTCAATATTCCAATTTATTTTGTATAGTATCTTGTGCATACATTTTTGTACGAACGATCAGTAATCACTATAAAATTAAAGGTACATCGTTTCATCATGAATCCTGTGAATGATAAACTCCAGTTTTTATAGTCAAGGTCCCTGCTCTTTCATGCCTCGTTAAGATGATGAATTTTATACCTTATTTAAAAATAATGAAACTCGTTATGATGCTTACAGGATGTTCTTGGGAAGTGTAAGCAACTACTGTGCTAACCACGCACAGTGCCCGGTTGTCATAGTGAAGGGCGGTGAAGCTTCTTTCAAAAATTAGAGTAGGTACGTTCTCGACATTAATTTTGAAAAGTATTTATGCTATCTTTCTCTTCTATCTTTGAATTCTTTTCAGTTCCCCTAAATCATTCATATTCATTTTGTTATTTTTCTATGATGTAGCGGAGCTTCTCTGCCGTTGGTTGTGTGCTAATTTGAGTCAAGCATGTTCTTGGTGGAGTTGAGGGATTATTGTGGATGAGTGAGTTTGATGCTGTATCACTCTTGTGTATCTCTCAGTGGTTTTGGAAGGGAGTGTGTTTGCTATATTGCTGCTTCTTGTTGTACAAAATAAAACTAGATTTGCTTAGTTCTTTTTTTTGTCCTTTTCTGTTTCTGCTCGAAGCAATGTACCAGTTTTCCAGGACTTGGATGGAATAAAAAGTTCACTTTTGAAATGTGAGAAAACTGAAACGTCGCCTGAGAGATTCGAACTCTCGCGGGGAAACCCCATGTACTTAGCAGGCACACGCCTTAACCACTCGGCCAAAGCGACTTTGTTGGTTGTACAGGGAAAGTTTAATATAAAAATTGTACAAAACCTGTAGTCAAGTATGTTTCATTATTTCATACCTTAATAGTTCTGTATCTGTCATTTACGTATTATAAATTTAAAATACTGAATGGGTATTATTGCATTCTATGGGATACAAAATTACATTTGAGATCATAATTATTCTGTAAATCTTAATGGACTTCTATAATTTAACCGTCGCTTAAATTCAATATGTTAAAAATCAAAGAAAATTATATTCTAAATGGTGGAAACAAAATTTCCAAAGGCCAGACATAACATGAGGCCAGAGTAATACATTCCATCTAAATTATCTATTGTTATACTTTAAAATTGTAAAATATTGCATTTTAAAGTTTATCTTGGAAAGTGTGCCTCACATCCTTTTAGTTTTACCATTAGCAAAGAGTCAAAGACGAGATGGGAGGTCCGGTGCTTCAACCTATTTTAAAATTTGTATCATTCGAATTTCGATGTGTTAATATATGGAGGGCCGCATCTTTTCTCAGTTTGAAAGAGAGGGAATGCTGAAATATGTTTTTGGGCTTTACGTGGGAGAGTCAATGTTTTTAACGTTTTGTCGACACGTGGGAGCAGGTTCGGCTCCTTTTCCATCGAGTTTAGATGGCCCCAAATTTTCTCCGGTAAGTTCTTCCACGAATTTCTCCATTGAAGCAAAACGAAGATTCGACTAAATCAATCGAAATCTAGATTTAATTGAAACAAAAACTTGGAACTCATGAACCGAATAAGCAACTATAACGTTTTTTGAGCATTTGCCGAATTGAGGGAGCAGCTTCAACCGCTTTTTCCAACGCCCTTTTCCGTCGAGTTCAGGCGCCCCAACTTTTTTTCAGTAAGTTCTCTAACGAATTTATCCGTTTGATATTGAAGCAATCAAAATCTTCCAAATATTTGATTGAAACAACTGAAATTTAGATTCGAATAAAGCAAAACCTCCCAAACCCAATAAAATTTCAAACCCCTCACAAGAAAATATAAATAAGTTGTAGTTGGTTGGGAATGTTCTTAAGTATACTATAGTTTTGTGAAATCCAAAAAATATTTATCTTCAGAGTACAAAAAAAAAGTAATCTTTAATTTTATTTTAGCACAAACTCAGGGGTGTATTCAATCATAATTTTAATGATTTAAGAAGTCTTTCAAAGTCTTGCGGTATTCAATCATGATTTTAGAAATACTTTTAAAGTCTTGTGGTATTCAATCATGACTTTAAAAATACTTGTAAAATCTAAAGGTATTGTAAATGTCAATGACTTTAAATGATTTTGAGAAATGGATGACTTTGAATGATTTTAAAAGTCTTTGTAAGCATAAAAAAGTCTTTACAAGTATCATCTCAAATCATGAGATTTGCAAAGTCATTCTATTAAAATCATCAAGACTTGAAAAAGTCTTATAAACTTTGAGAATTCATGAACTTTTAAAATTCATTCAAAATTCATTAAAATCCTAATTGAATACGTCCCGGAAACCAAATCCCAAAATAAATCCATAAACAATTAACCAAAATCAGACAGACAAACAAACAAACACTTCTTCCCCAGCGTTCGGATCGGATCGGATCAGAGCCAACAACATCGTCTTCGTCTTCGTCTTCGTCTTCTAGGGTTCGACCCTCGACTCGTCATTTCCGAATTGTGTGTTTCTCTGTTTATATCTCATGGAGGTGGTCGAGGCTTCCGCTCCTATCTCCGCTGATCTCGGTAAAACCGATGAATCGGCGCTGGATCGGGTTCGGGTCAAGAGGAAGACGCTTCAGACCGTGCTCCAGCAATATCAGAGAGCTCTTGACTCCCTCGGCGCCACCAGCGGCGTTGACGCCGATGATGGTTCTGAGGCTGACGACGGCGACGGCTCCTCTGGCACGCTCCTCGATCGAGAAGCTGATGAGGTGTGGCCTTTTGCTCAATCGTTGGTTTTAACGGATTGTGTTCGTTGTTGTTGAGTGATTAAAATTTTAAATTGTGGATTTAGGGTTTTGATTTTCGTTTGGTAATCGAAGCTGAGGTAGAAGATGGGAAATTTAGTTATGTACTGTTTAGTTTTAGCTATTTTCTAGTTTTTGTTCAGCTGATTTTAAGGGTAGATTTCATTGGTTTTGAATAATCCCTGTTCTTATGGTTAAAATTGTTTGAGAGTGAATTGAAAATCTTCTTCATTTTCAGGCCTTTGGTGGAGTAAGTAGACAATTATTTAGATGCAAGTTTTTCTTCAGCTAGATTTTTGAATCTTATGATGGTCTGAGTAAACAATTGAATAGATACTTGTTTTCTTCAGCTAGCTCTCCTAATTTGAGAGTTTAATAGGTGTTAGTTATAGCCTAATTTGTAATCTTTCTGTATTTTTCTTGCCGGAGGTTGATATGTTTATCTATCTTATGAACAGCTTAATTATCTATAATTCTGGCTCGTTACACTTGTCACGAGGATAGGAATTTGTGCTAACTTGTTTGTTTGGGTTGAGCTTGCTGTATATTATGGTTATGTCACGACTAGGTTTTGTTTGTTGCTGTTAGTACTAGTCTGGTGCAAGTTAAGAATACCTGGGGAGGGGCTGTTGCTATGGTTCTATTACGTGTTTATGCTAATTGTGTGACTACCGCTAAGGCTGAATATAAATTGTGGGAAGGAAAGCTGAAGTTTGGGCGTCTGCTATTGATTTTGTAATGGTAGTGGAGATTGAATGAACTCAATTTTATAGGATATTTCCTGGTATGGGCATGTTTTCCATAAACCTTCCCTGAGTTATAGTGATAATAAGGATGATATAAACTTGCATCACATTAAGAAATTGGCCATTAGTTTTTACTTGCCCCGCCCCAAAATAGATGCCCCATTTGACCAGTTGCGAAAACTAACTATTAAAATTTCAGCGCTTGACTCTCCACTCTTTAAGCCATCTGTGTCCATGTGCCCACTACTCAAGTTGTTATAACTAACTTATGTATGGATATTATAAGAACTTAATTGGGCCTAATTAATTAACTAAAACAAGAAGTGAACATTTATTTTGAGGAGCGTATTTTTTAGTTATCTCTGTGCATGCAATGTTTTTCTCATTTTCACTTAAAGCTAACTTGAAGAATAAACCTGAAAGAGTAATTTTTCATTTGGGTTTGATTCATCATTATATAGAGTATATTTGGAACTTGTAGCCACTAGCATTTTATGAACAATAAGTATTTGATTGCTTATCATGTGATGATATGTCATCCTTTATAAATCCAAACTGGTTGCATCCTTCTAAAATTAAACTGGACGTGCAACTTAGTAGCAGGTTTCATTATAATAAAAATATGTATAGGTTGCATAAAGGGGAGGTCAGTGCTCAAGGGTCTAACCATCTATAAAAGCATGTTAATTTTTAGGCCAGTAAAATGATTTATTAATATTCGGATCTTATCAATTGTATTTTTTTTCTCTCCTAAATGCAGCTGTGTGATCTTGTGAATTCGAGATTTGAATGTCCAGACTTCCTCAAGAAGTTAGAGAGTGTACATCAATCTGTTCCACAGAATCTGTCTGGTAGGTAAAAACTGCAATTTGACATCTGTACTGCATATGACATTGTGAAAAAATAACTTGGCATTGATGGGTCACACATTCCTCTGAAGTTTACGTTCTAGACAATTTTCACATTTTTTTCCAAATTACTATGTAACGTCATGATGCTAACAAAATCCTTGTGCGGTTGCAGAAGAAGGTAGTTCATGGGACATGATCAGCAAAAGTGATATTTGGGAAGGTGGAAATACAGATATAGAACAGGATGATTATATTCTGGTTAGTCAAGAAGATATAGTAGATGGTATTGCCTGCTTCATGGCTGCATATCTATTATCCCTTAAACAAACTAAGGTATGCAATAGTTTTAGTGTGTTGATCTATAAAGTTTCTAAGATCAATCTTGAGCTGATCCGATGACATTAAATAAATACAAATTCTTAAACTTTCTGTTCGACATGCGACCATTATCATTTAGACATGACTTGTTATTCAGAAAAATAATCAATATTAAGTGGAATATCTTGTAGTTGTTAATGTATTATTTTTTACTTCAGGTCATTTTTTTCTGGTTTAAAGTGAGTGTTGTTTGTGGAGTCTATTCAACTGACATTGCTGTAAAGTTTGCTGTCCCTGTTATGCATTTGGTGATATTTAAAGCTGCATTCTATCATTAAGTCATCCACTAAGTTTTTATTTTATGTTTTGTTGATTGCTTTGCAGGAACTAACACCTGATCAGCTCCAGGATGGTGAGTGTGGTTCCCTTTAACCTACCAATTCACTATTTTGCAATTTGATTTCTGCCTCCAATTGGGCGGTATATTGGATCAGTTCTTCTTCTCTTTTTTCAGATACATTTACTGGCTTAACTGTAACAGATCATTTTTATAAGGTTGGGTAAAAAAGGGTTTGACATTTGCACTTGAATTCACTTCAGCCTTGAGCAAGACATTCTCTTTAAAAAAGAAGAAAGGGAAACTTCGAAAGGCATGGGATGGAAGCAAGGTGGTCTATAATGTAGTATCCTGGGGTGCAACTGCAGTTGGGTAGGCTCTTTTTTTTCTACATTCACTATGCATTTTGTTTATTAACATTCTTATGTATAATTTAGTTTTCAGTCTCTTACATGTTTCACAATGCATTGCATAGACTAATATCTGACTGTTGTTGCATTGCATCTTTTGTGTATCAGAATATACCAAAACCCTCTACTTGTTAGGGTTGCATCAGATGCGTTCTGTGCTTCCTGTCAGGTGATATCAAAGCTTCTGTGACCTGCTGGAAGAGACTGTTTCAAAATGTTGATATTGATTGTTGTATTCAGTATTTGTGATTACATTGATGCTCTCTAGTGTTCTTACTGATTGGATTGAGTTCTCCTGTAAATATTTATTCCTTTTCTAAGAGTGCAATTCATGACTACATGGACAATGGATTCTCACTGTATTGATTTTCATTTGGGTGCTTCTTATAAGGAAAAGTAGGTCCTGCTTGAACCTTGATGTGTATTCATTCACATTGCCTATGGCTATGCCACCTAGTTCAAAGAGAGATTCATATGTATTAGGCAAGACCAAGCCGAAAACATGGGAGTCCCCTTCAACCCACCCGCTCCGAGCTCAATTTGGTGCAATCTGGATAACAAATAGGGAAAAAACGAACTTTGGTTTTAGAACCTAACGAAAACATGGGACGAATTTCAAGACTAAAATGTCAATCCTTTTGGTTGAGATTATATATGACCTTTTTTCCAATTTCTTTCTATGAGGGTTTATCCTTTCTCTCTCATGTTCTTATGTGCGAGGGTTATTTTCTTTTGGTTTTTGTGCATAAGCGTTTCCTTCAACACTTCTTTTTAAATGTAGTCTTTTGCTCGTGGATCAAAGCACGACTAGATTTGTGCATACGAGGATGAGTCCAAAAGGAGTCGTAGATATGGGAAACCAGTAAACGCATGCCCAGATCAATCTCTTCTGATAGCACGTGAAATTTCAAACTATATTAATAATACTTGTTCTAATACAATGAGATAACTCTTATATGTAGTAGTACACATATACTACTTATACCATATAAGAAATGACATAATCACATTAACAATGAGAAACTAAAATCATAATATACTGGGACGAGAGAGGAGCAAATGGAATGGACGAGGAAATTAAACTATAGGAAACTAAAATCAGAATATACTGGGACGAGAGAGGAGCAAATGGAATAGACGAAGAAATTAAACAATAGTTTCTCTCGTCGAGTTCATGGCAAAATATCTTGGTTGGGTGTTTCAACATTACCGGTAGTGATGGCACCAGAAAGAATGAATTATTTCGGCTTCAATTTGAAATTTTCATGCAATGTTTATAAGATGAAGGTTGTTGATAGAACTTTCTGAGTTGGGGGTGTCAATAATCTGAGGATTAATGGCTATGTTGACGTCATACCATGTAGAAAAATAATAGTTGACTAGCAATGGCTTGATCTTCCATTACTAATGACTGATACTTATAGTTGTACAAAGAATTAAATTAGGTACAACAATTCAATTTGCTTACAAAATATGCCAGCTAAAAGATTAGTCAGCCTATAAAATATATATTAACACATTAACTTTGATTTATTCTAGGGAAAACTACACATAGCTACACCCAACTAAAGCTAAAAGACACAAAGTTATTCCCATCTTTCAAACTGGACACCTAGTTACACTCAGAGATTGAAAATGGACACTTAACCCCTACCTTTTCTGTTAAAATTTTAAGTTAAAGGACGAAAATGCCCTTGGTCAGAATTAAAATTTTCAAATCATGCTATTTCTGAGTTTTTGTGTGTTTTTTCGATCAAGTTTCTCCACAACCACCATGTTCCTCGCCGGCCTCGTCTCCGACCTCCGACCGACCTCTCCGACCTCCGACCGGTGGTTGTGGAGAAGATTAATCGAAAAAACACACCAAAACTCAGAAATGACATGATTTGAAAATTTAAATTCTGACCAAAGGCATTTTCGTCTTTTTACTTAAAATTTTAACAGAAAATCTAACGGTAGGGGTTAAGTGTCCATTTTCAACTTTTAGGTGTAACTAGGTGTCCAGTTTGAAAGATGGGAATAACTATGTGTCTTTTGGCCTTAGTTGGGTGTAGCTACGTGTAGTTTTCTCTTTATTCTATTATTATAAGACTCAGTTTCTAATTTGGCAGTTCAAAAGGCCATTAGCCATTATCACTTGGTCTATGTTAATTGAAATGTCAAGAGCATATTGGAGTTGGTTTTCTAAACTTGATTTGGATGGATTATTATAGGGCAGAAAATAAAATCTTCGTCAATTACCTTGCCCAATATTTGAAACACGAAGGAGGTAGAAAAGATAATGATTTTGTGAAAATTAAGTGTAAACTTCAATTATACAGCATCAATCTCGTTAAGAAGTATATTTTAAACAAAGTGTGTAATTATTTAGAGAATGAAACTAGAAAGTTTACGGTTGGCCTCAAAACCAAAATGGGCGGTATTAGTAATGCCTATAGGCTCTATAACAGCCCAGCTAATAAATTGGACCAGCTATCCCCAATCTGGGCTGTCAAAAAGGCAAAAGAAGTTGGATTGGAGATGCGAGGTATCGATCCCCGTACCTCTCACATGCTAAGTGAGCGCTCTACCATCTGAGCTACATCCCCACATGAGAAGTGGCAGTAAATTTTTATTATATTTTTATCTCGTGGGTCATCATTCCCTATAGTGTGAAGCGCATTTAAAATGAGTTCTTGTCACCATAACTTACCAAACAATATGAAAATCTATATCTCAAACAATGTGACATATTTCGATAGCTAAATGATACAATAGTTGATTTACGATTTTAATTAACTCACTTAAAGTTTCATATTTGTTTAGTGTTTAAATAGAAGTTATATTTTTATTGATTTAGTTAATAACTCTTCAAAAAGTAAAGTTAAAATAGTGAGATTCATGTGAATGATTGCGATGATTCGTATACTAAGTAGTTCAAGTGTTTTACAATAATATTTTAAATTAAGTTTAATAAATACTTAATTGGACATTGTCAGTTGAACAATGAAGAAGATGTTGAATTACTCGATGCTCATATGCCCAACACGGAGTCATGCGTTAAAAATGGGCCAAATACAATGTCAAAAATAGCTATTTTGGGTTGAATTTGTCGAGACAAATATATTTATAAATATTACTAACTGAACTTGTGATATGGAGAGAGAAGAAAGAAACATGTTGGAGTTGGAGTGATACTTGTCTACTTGGTGCAGAACTTCCATAGACCATAGCAACTAACTATTAATATATGGTGGTGAGAACTAGTGATTCAATCCAGAAGTAAACAAGCATGAATATTATCTGAATTTCAGGAGCTTCGATAAAAAACACAAACATAACATAACATATCATTATTGTCTGGCATTTCAATTACAATCAATTTAAAAGAATACATAGACAACACAAGGAAAACTTGAAAGGTAATTGAGTGGGGCATTATTGAGGAAAGGTCACAGCCCAACAATCTGATATAGTATAGTTTTCTTTCAAGTTCTGTATCATCAATCATATCATGTAGGAACTTGGGATTATGAATGATAACCCCTAAGGCTAAACCATAACATGAAATGAGACAGACCCCTCTGAGAAGCAGAATCCTATTTTAATTCTAAACAAACATTCAGTGAAGATTGGTCAAATGGAAAGTAGCTAGAGTACACTTCAAGAATACAATGCATTGATGTTACACTCCCCTAGGAAAACTTTGATGCTCCGAGGCGACCCACAATCGCCTTCTGCTATCACCGCTCTGTCATTGGCAGCCATGTGTGCTATTATCTTGTATATCATTTCAATCTGCACAAACAGCATTGTCATTCAATGGTTAGACTAGATCAAAAGCCGTTTCAGCATTCAACATGGGATATCATATTTATGGAGCATACATCTTCGGGAGCATGGCAGCGATCGGCCACTTCTTCCAGTGTCAATGGTTCAGCGGGGTCTTTACAGCTGAAGACAGACAAAGACATTTCAAAAGCTCAGAATCTAGAGGCACAACAATCAGAAACCCGTACAAAAGAAGATTTGAATAGAAAAATCATTCAAGTAGTTGAGGAATATTTTTATTATGAACTACTCGACAACACACCTCGCCTCATTCAATACTGACAAAACCCGCTTCTGAAGAGCTAGGACTTCTCCGGCTGCTTTCTTCCCAGCTTCAACACCTGAGATAACAAATCAATGTAAAAATGCAATGAGAAAGAGGATTAAAGAAACACATTTCAGTAGAACTTAACCAATTCATGATAATCGTATTTAACCCATAGCCAATAGGTTAGCACCAAATGCAAGGCACTGCTGCCAAACACATGTAATTCTACTTCATGACATGAGCTGGAAGCAAGAAAATTAATAATGATCCAGACTGAAGGTTGTAACAGGCAACTATTTACCAGGTTGATGGTAAGCATTTATATTGACAAGAAAGGCATATAGCCCCACTGCCCGCTCATAAAGTGCTATCATTGCCCCCACAGATCTAGGTGTCACTTCTTCCACTGTGACCGTAATTGACTCCCGGTTGTTAGCATATAAAGCTGACCTTGTCCCCTGTAAGAACTCAAAAATATTGGGTAAATCAATTGGGAGAAAACATACTGAATGAACAATTTCAACAATTAAGTTCAACCCTGATCTGGGCTTTGGAGCAATACTAAATGCTTGGGTATTACTAAGATCTGACCTGTAGCATCCCAAACAGGTAGTCACCACATGTGACACCTGGTTCAAGCTCCCAATCATGACCTGGAGGCCTATCACGTAGCACTTCAATGAATGTTGCAAAGAAGTTGTGTACACCCTCTCTTAGTTGTTGAATGTAGCTACATAAATGTAAAGCAAGACAAGGTAAATTGGTAGTAAAAATAAGTTACGGCAACAGGCACGTAAACAAATTTAAACAAGAAAAGAAACTCACGCATGCTGATCCGTGCTTCCTTTATTTCCATACACAGTAAGTCCTTGGTTCACCTATACAAAATTATACAAGTTCAGTATAAAGAGAGAGAAATGAACTTCTAAAACAGACAGTTTCAAAATTTTGGCAAGAAGACACCGCAATTTATACAAGTATTTTCTGTTCGATGCTGGAACGAGTTTGGTTGTTTAACAAAATGGACCTTCTTAATTCACCAAAAGCCTATCATCTCAAACTGCCACTTAAATTTGGACGCACCATACAACTTATGGAATATCATCAATACTTTTCTGGAGTTTATATGATCATGAATACCATTTCTGAGTATTCTCATTTGTTGTAATGGATTTGTTTTACGAATTAGAACATACACGAAATACAGACAGGGTCATTTGAATCTATGGACCAGAGGTGACAATTCATGTTCACAGATTGAGCTCGTGCCATGTTGTGAAGTCTAATACAGCTGCAAATTGGTCAACCTAAGCACGACAATAACAACAACAACTTGGCCTTTTTCCCTATCAATAGGAGTAGGCTCCATGAACCAAAAGCATATCACGGTGGGTCATTCACATGGATACTAGATAGAACCTTTGTACTCATAGTTAAGATATAAGTGTGCCCCTTAACCAAACAAGTTTTTTTATAAATGTAACACTACACAATTATTAAAAGGATTGAATCGCATGACATGAATATGACAAATTTATTAGCATGGTGACATGACACACTTAACACGTTTACATGATTGGATTAGGTTAACATGACCTACCAAACCCTTTTATATCATTTTTATGATAAAATTACTATTTTATCCTTGAATGGGTGGGTCATTATATATGTGAGATGAGTTATTAAACCCGTTACGCAACTCTTCACATAATTAATAAAATTACTAGTGTATCCTTATATGGGTCATCAAACAGACCGATCATTAAATGTGTTACACAGCCCACTTGATTAAACGGGTTAGGTTAGTTCAACACTAGCACGAGATTAATTAAACAGGTTGTGTTGGTTTATATAAACAAGATAAGCTTAACCCAAACCCGCTTAGCTTCGTGTCGGGTCATAAATCATTAACCAAATTGCCACCCCTACATAGGACAACAAGATAAGAGATTGTTGTGGATTTCTCTATGAGAGGACCAGAACCATTGTGGTCATACTCCATGTTTAGAGAGGAGAATATGCCACCGAATTTGTATTATAATTACTTCATGTAAACTACATATACACTTCCAATTTCCTATCAAATACCGGCCAAAACAATTGAGCTGACAACCAGTTAAATCTTTTGGCAGATTGTTTGTATATGGTCTTATTGTGATGACTATATTGTAGATTCATATAGTTATAGACAAAGACAAACACATTTAAAGGTGGCATTGTTATACATAATGTTTTAGAAAATTGGAGTAAATAAGGAAATGGTTGCACAGACCTGATTACCATCTAGATCGAACTCCTTCCCAAGTGATTCCATGACCAGTTGCTGCAAATACCTACTAAATAGTAAAAGGCTGTCTTTGTAAGGAAGGACAACCATATCCTGTGGAAAACCAAGAAAAACGTTGGGTTCTGTAAAAAATGATATACACACATGAGTGCAGATGGTGACAAAAATAACAAATACCTTGGATCCTACTCCATCAGAAGCCCAATACCAGCATAAAGCTAGCAATGCAGCAGGATTATTCTTTACCTGGAGAGAAAATAATATATTTGTTTAAGTTAGCGGGCTTTTCTGGGTATGGAAGTTGGTAGAGGATCAAGGGACTTCACAAGGATGAATGTGTGGGAATGACTAGGGCATGTGAACAAAAATGATGATAATGGAAAACATGAATGACATTTTTGAGAAGTTCTTTGTGTATTGGATTTTATTTTACTTCATATGAACAAGCTGAAAACACATGAACCAGTTTCATCATATTGCCTGGAAAGTCCCAGGCATCGTCATACATTAAATTAGAAACATGATATGGTAGCTAACTAAAACTGAAATTATTTATGAAGCAAAGAACTTCAGTCCTGTTAGCCACATTTTTGTCCCTCAAGAAGGCTAACCACTGAATATTTACCTCGGTGGACCTGTTTGCGTCATCCATCAATGCAGCACCAACAAGCATTTCTCTGATGTCAATTCCCTAGAGTAAATATCAGTTGTAATAAGCATACAAATTTATGACTTCAATATGATCATATATACTTCAATGTGATAATAAACCTGAAGTGCCGCTGCAAGTAGACCAACTGCAGACATTTCTGATGTTCTACCACCCACCCAATCAAACATGGGAAATCTAGCCAGCCAACCCTCAATTCTTGCAGTGTTGTCAAGTAATGAGTTTTCTTGTGTAATGGCAACACCCTGCACAATAATACTTGTCAGTAGCAAATTACTGGCCTGGAAATTAATGGAAAGAAGGCATACAAACCTCAGCCGAATAAATTGAGGGTTGTAATATATAATAGCAAGCAAATGACATAAGTGGTACGTATAAATTTCCAAACTACTTCTTAATAAGGCAGTGATACGCCTAATGCCAACAGCCAAATACAAACAAATATTGATAGTAAAGTGATGACCATAAGGTCAAATGTTTGACTAAAGAAAAACTCTATGCAGAAGCAGGAGGACAGTTGCACACATAATGACCCTCCCCAAACCCCAGATTGGTGGGAGCCCCATGCATGAAGTTAAGAATCATTGATAGAGACATGAAGCAGCAAAATTTTTATGCAAGACTCACCACCTAGGACTTACAAAATAATAAAGAATAAAAAGCAATCACAAACGTAGTTTCTTAAGCCTTATCCAACTTCCCTAATAGCTGGTGAAAGATGACCAATAAGGATAGGTCATGAACAAGAGATATAACCATAAGCAAATGACAGAAATATAAATCATAGAGATCACAATCAATCAGCCCACTAATACTAATTAGAAAAAAAATCCCAATATTAAAGTATGTCGATTGATTTACATCTGGGTAATCATTAAAACACTATAGAGTTAAACACTCAATTCAGAACCAAGTGGCATTTAAATTAGCATTATCAATTGGCAAACACGCAAATAAATGAACCAGAAAGAGGAAGCTTAGATCAAACCTGTTTCGAAAAGTCCAGGCCGGCTTCACGAAATGCTTTTTGCACTTCTAATAAACCATTCCTAGTTTCAGGGGTAGCTCCACTCTGAGTAGAAAATGGAATTCAGCATATATGTAGAAAATAATTTAAGAAGTTTGAAACAGCATATAAAAACTGGATTGACTCATGTTGACCAGACCTTTGACACTACTATTACAAGTGTAGAGGCAAGTTCAGGGCCAAGCTGCGCAATTTGGTGATCAATTCCAGCAGGATCTGTATTGTCAATAAACCGTATCTGTGAACAGTACAAGAATATGTCATTTGCATATCCAAATGATAACATAATATTTATCGGAAACTTGATAGTAAGGAGTTGTGTTATAACATAATATTTATCTGTACTGTCAAGGCTGTGGGGCGTGCTTTAAATGTTTGACATTGTAATGTATAATGCATATGCCCTTCCCTTTCTGATAATTAGTCTAGAAAGAATGCACTATGAAGCAAGCATTGCAGCGCAGGTAGGAGATTTTAAACATGAAGATGAATTGTATAATACCTGAGAATAATTTTCATTACTCACATAAGGGAAAGGGAAAAGCTAGGAATATATACAAGATAGGAGAATTTCCACTATCATGAAACGGGATTATAAAATGACAGTAATGCAAACAAATTACCGACAAATGCTCTTAACTGAAGGATTACCTTTAGGGGAGGATTATCAGGAGCCAATGCCTCAGCAACAAATTGTGGCCCAAGGGCTGAACCTCCTATCCCAACAGAAAGTATCTGAGTAAAGCGACCCGTTGGAGAAGTTGGCGGTTTGATCTGCATTTCATAATCCAACAAGTGTATGAGGCAGCAAGCAGCACAACATTCCTTAACATACACTAAAAATGGTATTTTGTAATGTGCAGGTGAGAAAGAACATAGAAGTAGCATGCATTTGCAACCCAGTCCCTTACATGAGCATTCTCTCTAAGGCAATGATTTAAATAAGGGATGATGACACTCGTAGATATAATTTCTCAGATGATGGTCTCATGGCAGTCGGCTGCACAATCCCATTTTCTACCTAAGTATAATGCCATGATAACATTCGAAGGACCAGAAAGCTCACACTAGCCCTAAATCACACCAGCTTAACCACAGAGCAAAACGATTAATTTGACACGGCCAAACATGAAATAAAAACAAGACTTAAAGTCATTGTCAATTTAACCAACAATGTAGCAAAATCACTCTAAAGTCAACGTCTCACTGATTCGGATAGAAAGTAGAGAATCAAAATTCGAATTTCGAAGAAAGCGATACAGAAACCGACCTTACCGCTGACGACTTCATCGGCGAAGCCGCAGAGCCTGTCGAGCGTGGAGTCGATCTGCTTCTTGAGAAACGACGTCGGAGCGAGGTCCGAGTTCCTGAGCCAGTAGTGCCCAACCATCCTTCCCTCATCGGGATTCGAAATCGCGCCCTTCTCGAGCTCCTCCATCTTCCTGAACGCGTCCTGGAACCTCGGCTCCATCTCGGCGAAGAACTCGTCCGTGAACCCGATCCGGCTCACGTCCAGGAACAGCCCGAGCTCCTTGTGCTGGTACAGCCACTCCACGTACCTCCTCCACAGCGCCTGCGGATCCTTCTCCAGCCCCGCCGCAGCCTCCTTCTTCTTCACCGCCAATCCATCGGACAGATCGCGCGCGACGGAGTGAGCCGCCGTCCGGAGGAACCGAGGCGGCGGAAATGCGATCGAGTCCCTGGCGGAGCGGCCGAGGAGCACGGTCCCGAGCCTGGGCCTGGCCATGGAGGAGGAGGAGAAGCAGATGCTTGACAGAGACGCCATCGGAGAAGAAGAGAGAATCGAAGGTCGCGAGAGAGAGAGGAACAGTGACTGGGCGAGACCTACTGGATCATGGTCCGATTCAGGGAGCGAGAATTGCGAGCTTGTTTTGTTGCGGTGAGTTGGAGGTTTTGTCTTTGTTGGTGGGCGGTGATTGTGCTTGTGCGAGCGGAGGTGTGAGTGGTTCACACGGACCTCGTGTTGATTGTTGGTTGAAGTAGACTGCTGCGTGATTGCTCGTTTTACGGATCTGCCCTCGAATATTCCGGAGCGGGTGGGGTTTGTGTCGTCCGTTTTGGTAATTTAGCGGGGATCAATATACACCTGATCCTCGTAGCCGTCGCTGCTTGCTGCTCATTGTACCTTTTTGTAATAGGCTGCCTTGATACCGCTATATCCTTTTTATGACGTGGAAAAAACATTTTTTATTTGGTAAAAAAAACATTCAATTTGCTAAAACATTTATTTTCGTGGTGATAATCTATTATTGGAATTTATGAGCAACATTAATTTCTTGTTGGCTTTTCCAACGTACATTTATTTTTGAATAATACATCACTTTTTCTGACCATGAGTCCACTCCACCTAAATATTAAAAGTAAGGAACGAGAATGACCTACAACTGAACAAGTTCAAATTAATGATTTTATAAGGTAAAATTGTCGTATTTATTCAAAAAAATCGCAATATATATCGAAGCGAATAAGTAAAACTCAACCCAAGAGCATCAAATACAAATATAAAGATATTTCTATTTGCCCGTTAAGGTAGGAGGATTAAAACCTCTGAGTATCGGGATCAAACCCGACACCATAGTCAACCCCTGGGGTAAAACCAAGTATTCTGCAGGGAAAAAAACATTTATTAATTCATTTTTCTTGTATTAACTTATCTTGGGTATTATTTTGAAATAAATGTCTTCCAAATTTTATTATTTAATTTATGAATATATTTATTTGAGTTTGCCCTAGTTAAGGTGAAATGGAGCATGGCCTCATGTGAGATGCAAATGGCAGACATCATTAATGTATTAGAATTTAGGAA
Organism: Geranium rotundifolium; assembly: GCA_963920655.1. Taxonomy (NCBI): domain Eukaryota; kingdom Viridiplantae; phylum Streptophyta; class Magnoliopsida; order Geraniales; family Geraniaceae; genus Geranium; species Geranium rotundifolium. The sequence goes on along the minus strand of OY987319.1, from coordinate 9,286,470 downwards.
GGTGGCTCTATAATTCCTGAATAGACAACTTGGAAGGCACTAACAGAAAGTCATAACTTTGTTGTATCCGAAGGTCTCATTTTGGGTTCTAGGAATTTTAAATTGGCCAAACTAATTAAATGCATCTACACAAATTGTGAGGTTTTCTGTATTCACCGAATGTGGTGAAAATATTAATGATAGAAGTATTAAAATTCATATATTTAACATATCTTGATTTTGTAAATTACATGCAGTATGTGACTTGATTGATTTTAATTTAATCACTCACATTTTGAAGTGTTCATGATTTGAATATCTTAATTGCTTAATTAAGCTTAGAACATATTAGATTAATAAGTTGTTGATGCAACAATGAGTTGTTTTTCGGTTGGAATCGAATCAAATTGTAATGTGTGTGACTTTCATTTTGATCTAGCGTTAATATGATAAATGTTTGCATTTATTACGAGAGAGGTAGTTGTTTGTTAAATGAGTGAAATGAGAGAGGATGAGATGGAACGGAGGAGGACACCAAATAATAATTTGTCTTGTTGAATCCATGACCAAATTTTGGTTGGGGTCTCAACATTATCGATAGTGATGACATGAAAAAAAAAGTGGATGATGGCAATTTTGTTGTATTTTTGAAACAAAATTTTGTTGTTAATGTATGTATATATATAGAGGCAAAATTAGCTACAAAAAACGTTTAAACGTTCAAACGGTAGAACAGGTAGTGATCCAACAGGTTATACATGATTTGGACATTTTACATGAGTTTGTAGTCGAATGCGCCCTATATGCATATAGTAATCAATAATTTTATTGTTTTAAAGGATATTAATTAAAATAAAATATTATTTGTTTATGTTTTTTTAATTTCAGTTTTTAAAACTTTTATTAAGTTCAAATTCAACTACGAGGGCTCTTGATTTATATGTAGTTAATATTTAATAACAGATTGAATTTGGTCCTCTAAACTTGATTTGGATAGGAAAAAAATCTACTTAAATTACTTTGGACAATATGTAAAGATGGAGGAGGTAAAAAAAGTAAAAATACAAGCCAAAAAGATTATGATTTTGTGAAAATTAAGAAATCGAAGTTCAATATTATAATTTTCACATAAAATAATATTTGGTCGGTTCAGGGCGGCTGTTTATTACTAAATAAAAAGCTCCATGGTAAAGTTTACTGTTGGGCTTAAATTCAAAATTGGGCTTGGAGGTTCATTATACAGGCTTCTATAACAGCCCAGCTATGGCCAATAAGTCAAAAAAGCAAAAGAAGTTGGGTTGGAGATGCGGGGTATCGATCCCCGTACCTCTCGCATGCTAAGCGAGCGCTCTACCATCTGAGCTACATCCCCACATGAAATATGGCTGTAAATTTATTATTTTAACATTTATTTTCGCTCTACCATTTAATGTATGAAATTTGTAAAAGTCGAGTTATATATTGTTGTCGCCCTAAATTACAAAAATAGTAATAAGTCAAATTTAATTACAGTTGTACAAGTTTAAATTTATTCACTTCAAAAATTATTCTTGTTTAGCATTTATATTGTTAGTTTAAATTAAGTGAATTTATATTTACTTTATACATGTAAGGGTTAAATAATAAATTTTTCGTGACATGTTATATTGGCTAATTTCAATATATTAAGTAGTTCGATTGTTTTTAATCGTATTTTGATCAAGTTTAGTAAATACTTTTTCATATATTTTGAGATAAATAATTGATAAGGATGTTATGGTCGACAAGGCAAAACATACATTGTATAATATTAAACGTAGTTAGAAACATAATCATAGACACTATAAGTAATTTTCATGATTATTTTAAACATATTGCTGATGAATCGTTTGTTCACATGAAATAGTGTTATCGAGTCATTTATTCGTTTTATTTGTTATTTAATATATTATTATTAGGGATAATTACTTTGCTCCTGCTAAAATGACCACTTTTACATTTTACTACATTTGAAAAAAAAGTTTACATTTTACCATCGCTAATTGCATTTTTTTACACTTTACCCTAACGGTGTTAAATTTTGGATAAAATTTTTTATTTTATAAAAAGGATCAAATACCCTTAGGGGTTTCTTCCCTAACTAAAACCAACCTCCACTCAAATCCGGCCGGACCCAGTTTAATTATTAATAATTAATAATTAAAATAATATTATTTATTAATAATATATTGAAACTTTCGAATTGCATGACTCTCATACGAACTCCATTTCGGGCTCATAGTGTATCAAATCGAAGAGAATCGAAAGATCAACAACTTTAATGAAAGATTTATTTATTAATACTTAATATTATTTTGATATTTAATAATTAAAAAAAATATTAATTATTAATAGTATGGTGAAACTTTCGAATGACATAACTCACTCATACGAGCTTTGTTTCGGGCTCATAATATATCAAATCGAATAAAATCATAAGTTCAACAATTTCAAAGAAATAAGTTTTTGTCTAAAATTCCATCTAACGACAGCAAATTTTTTATTCTTTTAAAAAAATTCGTCCAACATTTACCAGTGTTAGAGAAAAATGTTTAAAAAGTTATTAATAATTAATTATTTATATTATTAATATTTTTTGGTAATAATTATTTATCACGTAAAATTAAATCAATTATTAATAATATATAGACAAATACTTCTTTCTTCAAAGTTGTTGATCTTCCAATTCTCTTTGATTTGATATAATATATGAGCCCGAAACAAAATTCGTATGAGAGAGTTATGTTATTTGAAAGTTTCAATATATTATTAATTATTATTATTATTATTTATAATTAGTATTATTATTACTATTAATTGATAATATTTTAATTATTACTAATTAATTTACTTTTAATTTTTATTATTAATAATTTATTATTGAAAAAATGATTTACTTTTATTTTTATTAAATAATTATAATTAATAATAATAAATTATTATTTTTATTTTTATTAATAAATATTATTAATAGAAATTATATATTATTAATAAATATCATAATTTGATGAATAATGGCATCAATTTGAAATTTTGATGAATAATTGAGGGCAATTTCGACTTTTCATACAATATGAAAATTTTCATCCAAAATCTAACACCGTTAGTGCAAAGTGTAAAAAATACGCAATTAACTGTTGTAAAATGTAAACTTTTTTTTTAATTGTAGTAAAATGTAAAATCGGTCATTTTAGTATAGGTAAAGTGTAATTATCCTTTATTATTATTAAAAACAAATCATCCATGTGTGTATCACTTTTACTAAACATTTGGTATACTACTTGTAGTCATTCAAATCACACTTAAATATAAAAACATGTTTTCTACGAGTTTATGACAAAGATTCATGTCTAACGTAACGAGTATGATTTTTTTTCGATATCCTGAATTCTCGAAATGTATCCCTATTTTTTTTTCATATTCTAATTCAGTAATCTGTTTACAATACTAATACATACAATGTGCTTGTGTCCTCGTTGATTTGGGTTAAAGCTTATAGGAGATCAGTTTAGGAGAAACAAAAGAAGATGACGAACTTTTTGATTCTGAAAATCTCAAAATAACTTTCTCTCTCTCTAAAGATAAAGCTCTCAAACTCACATCTTCATCTTCTTCTTTGGGTCACTGGAGGTGTGGCGGAGTTCTACGACGACCTATTCTTCGATGTCATCGTAGAGGGCAAACCTCTTTGCTGGCCTAGGGTCGATGGGTCCACATCGCTGACGAGTTTGGCCGGCGAGGAGCGCGACGCGGACTCAACGTCGTTGTGGCGCTTCATCTTCTAATCCTTTGACCAGTTGGATCGGTCCTTTGACCAATCAGGCCAATTCGGTCCACCTGCTATTGGTTTGAGCCGACTCAATTTGAATTTGTTCCAATTGAGCTTGTTCGCTTACAGTTTTTTTGAGTTTTTGTTTTGTTTTTGTGATGTAATTTTTTTGTCCATTCGAACATTGTTTATATTTTTTTCTGTCATTTATAAAAAAATACCAATCAAAAAAAAAATAAATGATGACTTGAAAGAAAAGTAACATGAGAATGCAGGATATATCGAAGAGTATTTTCATCTTTTAACATCAAATTTGAATCGTGATAACGAAATTAGGACGGTCAAAAATTACAATTCTAGAGAAAGAAATATATTGAAGAAAGAAAAATTAAGTATGGTAAAATGACATTTAGATGATTCAAGAAGTAATTATCGGAGGTTATCCATTTATTTTTGAAGAAAAAAACTGTTCTAGAATGGTCGGGCAATAGAAACATAATTACAGTGACGAGGTGTGTGGGCAGATACATACAAGAAGCGGACTCGGTTCTCAACATTTACTCATCTTCTTCAACCTCACACCGTTTCCAAGAAATGATGTGGGACGAGTGGTGGGATGAATGGGAGGAAGACCAAGTTTTTGGAGCTCGCGAAGAAGATAGCAACAACCCGCCAGATTCACACCTCAATTTCGATTTCCTCTCTCTCATTTCCAAGCCCAAGGTACCCTATTTCGAGTTTATCGATTCCTGTTCTGGGTTCATGAGATTAGGGTTCGTGGAGTGATTAAGCTAATTGGGGGTTTGTTCAATTGCAGGATTATTACAAGATTTTGGAAGTGGGTTATGATGCCACTGATGAAGCCATACGCTCCAATTACATACGCCTTGCTTTGGTCTGTGATAAAAAAATCAAATTTTCTCAGATTTTATGCAATGCAAATGGCTATATGGAGATTATTGTTTGTTAGTCATTGTGGGTCTGATGGATATTTGTTTGAGCAGAAATGGCATCCTGATAAGCAAAAATGTGAAGACGGTGCAACTTCCAGATTTCAGGAGATTAACGAGGCTTACCAAGGTTGGTGTTTTTGTTTGGACATGATAGTTTCCTGCAACATGAATGTAGTGTTGTGTTTTCATTTGGTATCAACTTAGGTATTATATGCATTTGGGATTGTTTCTGTGTTTGTTTGGCGCTCAGCATGACTGACCTATAAATTCATCAAGTACTGGTGAAAACATCTTATTCACGGGTTCTTTTTATCAGCATACGGAGAAACAAATCACATGTATAACTTATTCATACACGAAACTTGACACACACATAATAACAATACTATTATTTGGAGATTCTGTGCCAAAAGGTGGGTTTGAGGTCTCACATTGTTTGCTAGGGGTATGCATGGGGGGGGGGGGGGGGTATACGTGTCAGCACTTTTTTTTTTTAACTAGGCTGTGTTTTGGTGTGTAAATTCATAGCTTAAAATTTAATCAGAAATCTATTTGATTAGAGGGCATACTAATTAAAAATTAACTAGTAAAATTTGATTTAGGGAATTCATGCATGGATAAACATTACAAAAGCGAATTGTTCACTAGCTTTATGGCTTTGTTATTTTTAAAGTAATTATGATTTCGTGTCATATATTAGCTGACTACACTTATGGATTTGAAAATAGTTGCTTTAAAGAAGACCATAAATAATAGTACACTGGTGTTAACTTCATGAAGCCTGAAGTTGCTTGCAATATATCATGAGTGGTGTATTTGGCTTCATTGCTATGAAAGGAAAACTTGTATTGTGAGATCACTAAAAATTTTGATCTTTTTAATTGATGCCATCATGAGGGGTGAGAATGAAAAAGGGCAATAACTACAACAATTGATACTATAGATATATGTAAAACTATTAGACAGTGGGATGGATGATCTTAAACTTAACATTAACCTTTCCTTACACCGTGCAGTTTTGAGCGATCCCGTCAAAAGGAATGAATACGAAAAGAAGGGGGTGTTGCATCATGATTACAATATAATAGTAAGTTATCCTTGATTTTGTGTTGCAGAACAAACTATTTCTATGATTGCCTTCATTTGTTTTTTTTTTTCGTGTGGCCACAAACAGGAGTATCTTAACCGTTACAAGGGCCTCATACTGACATGCAATGGGCTTGGAGTCAGGCATTCCATGTGGTAGGGTATATTTTGGATGATGCTGAATTGCACATACTCGCTGATTAGAATAGAAAAGGCACGGATGAGAATTAGCTTGTATTGTGAAGCTTGAAGGTATTGGCAGTTAGTGTATGAACAAGTTCATCTTTATCGTATTATCATGTAACATCATCCCTTTGGAGGGCTGTGCCTATGTAATCCTCTGATATCAAGTCTGTGATACCCTCATATATGATATTCTGCTTCATGATCTATTAGTATTTATGTCAATTCAAGGTAGTCAACGAGTGATTGGTAAATCTAGGCAGGTTAATATAGAGGTGGTTGATCTGTGTATAGCGTACTAACTAATTTTGTTTATTGCATAAAGTCTCGGTGAACCTTACATATATACATATATTTTGCATAAAATTGCAGTTAACTACTTTTTTTCCATAAAACTACTGGCAAATGTTAGATCTCCATTAATTTTATTTTTATTAATTATGAAATGATTATAATGTTCCTCCAAATTCTTCAAAATTTTGCAATCTGCCATTTGGTAAAATCTCTCTATTTCTCCAATGTCTTTCTCGACCAACTCCTTGGCAAAGTCGAAGGGGATGGCGCCAGAACTTATGCCAGCAGAGACAAAACTTGTGACTTCAATAAACTGGATTTTCTATTTTTTATCAGCAATAAACTGGATTTTCTATTCTTTTGTAACAACTAACAAGACATGATAGTTCACCAAGATAAATATTTTATCAAAATATTACTAACTCTCATTTGCAAGTGAGCAATTTATCAGCATAAATAGTTGCAATGTACACTGTAAGGTGTTTTGCCACTTCCTTCTTTGCTTATAGCGCACATTCACAATCTATCCTGAGCCATTTGTATATATGACCTTCCCAATTCTTTTGCTACTAAATCATCAAGCAGTTCAAATGATAACAGCTTTCTTTGAGAGCATATTAATTCGAGTATACTTGTCCAAGAATCAGGTTCTGGCTTGAATCCAGTCTCCAACAATCCAAACAACACGCTAGCAGCATCCTCTACCATCCCAGTCTTGCAGACCCGAATGATGAAATCATTTGAACTTGCAGAATGTGGCGCAAATCCTCTACCCAGCATCAAACACAGCACCTGTGATGCTCTCTTCAATTCACCTTCCTTACACAGCCAATTCAGCACGATCCTGTAGCTTTTCTTGTTCAGATAAACACCATCGTAAGGTTCTCTCTCAAGCATCAGAAGGGCCTCTTCAAACCTGCCTTCTCTGCACAATCCTCCAAGTATAGTGTTGAAGGTTATGGTATCAGCTTTGCACCCATTTGCATTCATCACTTTGAGCAACTGTATTGCTTCGTATATTCCGCCAGACCGGCATAAGCAACTAATCAAAGTGGTATACACAACTGTATCAGGTTTCAGACCAGCGCTCTTCAGATCATTAAAAACTTCCTTGGTCTCCGTCACTCTTCCTTCCTTAGCATACCCGTTCATCAGCGCAGAATAGTTGAATACATTCGGATTGCATCCGTGATCCTTCATGAACTCTATTATTTTCTTGGCCCTATCAACTTTCCCTCCACGGCAAAATCCCTTTATCAAAACGTTGAACACCAGCGCATCAGGCAAGATTTGATCCTCCGAAACCATTTGCTCAAACAATTCCATTGCTTCAGCTAGTTTCCCACTGTTACAAAGACCGTCCATCAGAATCGAGTAAGTGATCACGTTAGGATAGGATGTCTTGGATTTTTTCATCTCCTTGAGAACATCAAAAGCGGATTCAAGATTTCCATTCTTGCTATGATGCTTGATCAGGATGTTGAAGATGCATGTATTTGGCTCCAAGTTAAGGCAATTCTTGGAATGCAGAAGAACTTTCTGGGCTAGATCATCCCGTTTAGACTCAATCAGAAGGTTGAGACATGTACTCATGGCTTTTGGAGAGGGCTTTGCTCGAACGATTGGTTGGATAGCATAGAACATGTCAAGCACTTTCTCATGTAGAGAGGATTTTGAAAAATGCTCCATGAGACTAATAAATATATTCTCATGGAATCTGCAGGTCTCATAGGTCATCTGACGAATCATTGCATCAACAGCCTTAAATTTCTTTGACTTGGCAAGCTTATATAAAATAGTTGCATATGTGGCAGTGTTATGATTGAAACCCTTTTGTTCTGAGGCTGAGTTAAATATATCAAGGGCACGCTGTGGATCTGTCTCACGCTTGATCAAGTTTATGGCAAGCTTATGTGAGATAAATGTCGGTTTCCTTGGAGGTTCTATAAGGGTGGTTGTGGTTTCGGGGGGTGGATCTGGTAAAGGACGGGCAGGTTTTAAATAATGAACAGGGGAGATCCATGGAAGCGATGATGGTAGTGTAGAAGCTGAAGAGGAGACCCGACGGCAACTAAAAAGGGAGATTCTTGTCGAATTCATGAGAACTGCAAAGACTTTTACAGAACATTACCATCTGAAATAAAAAAGAATCTATCAGCAGAGTAGCAAATAATCTGATCAGGTATTTCTAGAAAGAGCTGGAAATAAACCCAACCTAGATGCGATTCTGGGCAGGCACTAATGAAACTAACCACAATGAGTGTAAATACATAAGAACATCTTAGTCAGAACATTCCACAAAGAGTTGTTGAACAATTAATGAAATTAAAAATAATAAATTAGTGTAAGGACCAGACCCTGCGAAGGAGCGCGACAAATAGATCTAGGGAGCTTGCTAGCTTCCAAATCAAAATATTGGAATTGGTATCATTGTCCATAAAGAAATGTTGTGTCACCACTTGGTTTTGGAAGCTGTGAACCAATATTGGCTATCCAAATTGATCCTTGCAAAGAATCAATACCCATACCCAGATAATAGTAAGGGGATCGGGTAAGCGAGCGGGAAGGTGTCAAGCACCCCACTCACACCTGGCCAAAGACCAGCTACGTTTATATCATTTTCATACGTAAAGTTATGTTTAAACATTCCTAACATGCATTTGACCAGGGATTGGAATGAAAATGAATATCTTTTTTACAAACAAACAAAAAACAAAATGAAAATCCTTTTCTGAAATAAAAGTTAAGTTGCCGAACCAAACATGTAAGCACACACATGAAGAAAGAAGCCAGGGATGAAATTTTAATAACCCTTTTTTTCTAAAACATAGATACATTTCAAATGAAAGGTACTATATATAAGACACAAACATCTTCAGTATCCTTAGAATGAAAAACAGCATACTAACACGGCAAGCATCAAAAGCTGAATCACAATGCAAGATTTGAACTCACGAAATTATCTTTGAAAATCAAAATGCGACATTAAAAACATGGATTAGAATTTCACAATATCAATCCCATTGAGTTTTTTAACTCACAAACCAACTTTGAAAAGTATAGTTGACACTAAACAAGTAAAATTACCACATTTCCAGAGCAGCACAAACTTAATAAGTTTGAGGAAACAACACAACAGTGATTCCATTGTTAATCAACTAATAGTCATATAAAATACCAAGGTTCTAAAAATCGCCAGCCAGGCGCTAGTCGGGTAGACAGTACCCCTAAGGATTAATCGAAGTTGTATTTTATTATTATTTTAATTTATTTAAAATATGTATATGAATTATACTATATAAATAAATATTTATATCATGAAAACACATTTAAAAAACATTTGAAACAATAAAGAAACTACATTCAAACAGCAACAACGACAACAACAACAACAACAGCAGCAGCAGGATTCAAACTCAAAATTATATTAACTTTATCATTTTACTTTGCTAGCGCCGACTAAAACCCAAGTACCAGATTACCACGGCATCAAAGGGGTTTGAGCCAAATCAAAAAGCAATTCACAAGTGCACAAGGATTAAGTCCTGTATTATTTATGTCTTTTCTTATTACTTATACCCACCTCAGTTTGAGCAGTCAACAGCAAGCAAATTCATGTACCAACTACCAGCAACAAGCAAAATTTGAACCAACTGCAAAAATTGAAATAAACTGCAGTGAGCCAAAGTGCGTCAAAAACTTGTAATTTGTAACATTAAATTGAGTCAACGATAACAAATTACATTTAACCTGCAAATTGGATCAGTAATCCCAACTACTACAACAAGCACTCCAAAAATTGAAACCAATAATCACTCCAACAGCAAGCAAAAATTGAAACCAATAATCCCACAACAATCACTCCAAAAATTCTGAATACTTCAATGTTAGATTCATCATTAACCGAAAATCACAATCACCCGAAAATCAGAAACCCTAACTCAGTTAAAATCAATTCAAAAAATAAACAATGAAAGGTTTGGAGTCCGGAGATTATGAAACGCACCTGAAGAAGGAGAAATGAGCTCTGTCGGCGACGTGTATGAAGCTGGAGGTCGGTCGATTAGAGAAGGAGAGAGGAGCTCGGTGGCGTCGGTCGACAGCAAGACAGACGGCGACGGTCGAAGCTTCTGCTCTGTCGAGTGAAGAAAGACGAGTTGACAGAAACTTTTGTATTATATTGGGATAATTTCATAAAACACCCCCTAAATTTTGCTGAATCTCACATAACACCCCCTAGAATTGTTTTTCTCAGAGTTACCCCTTTACTTTGGCAATTTATTTCACTTGCTATTTTTCGTTAACTTCCGCTAGAATTTGTTAAAAATTGATGCTAAAAAGACTAAAATGTCCTTGAATGTGTTTCAAATTTTCAAACCATACCCTTTTTGACCCTCTCTTTCCTTATACATCAACAAAAAAATCTCACCCACTAGAAAGGAAAATAAACTCACTTTATTTGGTCAAATCACAAACTATTTTCTTAATCCCGTCAGCTAATTCATTACCATCTAACTGAATAACACATGAATTTTGTTTCAAAGTACCATAAACCCAGGAGAAAGGAAAATAAACTCACGGCGTCAAGAAATACAAGTTACATCTAAACTCAACTACATCATCACAACACATAATGTTCATAAATTAAGCATTAGGAAAGAAACTAACACTTTATTTGGTCAGATCACAAACAATTTCTTTAATTCTGTCAGTTAATTCATCAACACAATTTTGCTTTGCTTCAAAGTACCATAAGAATTATACTGTACTCAGCAAATAGTAGTGAATAATTTTCTCACAAAATTCAAAAAAAACTGAACACTCACAACAAAACCAGAGATCCGAGTTTTCAAATCAGAATCACACTGCCAAACAAATCCAACAAAACTCTAGCGAGAACCAAAGTTCTTATCAGAAAAATAAACTACCTTCCGATGGCGAGTTCGATTATGGCGACTGTGATCGTAATGTGACGATAAGGAAGGAAGAGGAGCGAAGACCGTAACGGACACCAAAACGAACCACAAGAGGGTCGCTTTGGAGCTCCCAGGGGAATAGGGCTTTTGACCAATTTCGCAGACTTGAGCTCCCACAACCAGCTCAACGCTTCTTTCACCTTCTGTTCCTCCCCCAATTCTCTTTGCCCTCGATTACGACCTCAATTTTTAGGGTTTCGAGGGTTTGATGAAAATCCCCAATTACTGAACAGGGTGAACAAGCCACTCTTTTCCAGAAGCGAGCCACGCTGAGGAAGAACAATGGGGTTTTGAGTGAGAAGGGGAAGAGCCTGAAGAGGAAAGGCAGTGGGAATTGGGATGATCTGGTGGAAGCTTGGACGGTTTGGGTATGAACTATGATTCTGATGAGTTCACTGAGAACAGCAAGGTGGAGCAAAATGAAAAGAATGGTGGATGGTGGAGGAGGAGGAGAAAGAGGGTTATAGTTTGAAAATTGAAAAGATACTCAAGGAGAAAGAGAGTCTAACGTCAATTTTTAACATATCCTAACGGAAGTTAACGAAAAATAACAAGCGAAATAAATTGTCAAAGTAGGTGGTGCATCTAAAAAACAATTCTAACAAATGTTATATGAGATTTGGTCAATTACGTAGAGTGTTGTCTGAAATTATCTCTATTATATTTTTAAATTTATATATTATATTATATTTTTCGTGTTGGGTTTTGGAAGATAAAAACTCGAACCCGGCGGGTTTTGAGCGAGACAGGCACCCGCTCATTGTAAACGAGTGCGAGTTTCGCCAAACCCGATCCTTTGTCATCCCTAATACTAACGAGACGGCTTGCGAACCTATTAAGACTTAAAGAATCAGGCTCGAATTCGGCTCATTTATTTAACATGCACGACCTTGAGTTCGAATTTGGACACGTTTTGCTCTGTCTAGTAGCAGCTGTTGGATTGGTTTCATTCCTGAACAGTTTTTCAAAACTTTTTATCATTCAAATATAAGTTGCATCAGTTGAATAAATAGATCAACTACTAAAATTTAAAATAAGAAAAAGTTATAAAAACATGTCATATGAATATCACACTTTCGCAATAATATGTCATGTATTTTGTTAATGTAAAAAATTGACGTGAACTTTGATTGTTTTAGTAAAATGTGTGTATTTATTTTTAAAAAAATATTTAAGTTCAAACCATTTTTTGCATAAAGCTAGTATTGCATCGCCTGTATAGACATTAACCCTAAAATCTACCAACACATGGATAGATAAGAGCGTCAAATTCCAAACTCATGAAACCCTTAAAATTTATTCTTTAATTGTTGGGAATAGTCCACATTATCAAGTTGAGATGGCCGAGTTGGTCTGAGGCGCCAGATTAAGGTTCTGGTCCGAAAGGGCGTGGGTTCAAATCCCACTCTCAACATTGTTTTATTTTATTATGTATTGGGCCTGGGCCTAACCTTATAATTTTTAACCCAATTCACCTTTTCGACCAAAAGAACTATTTAGTTATTTATGGTAACTAAATAAACATTCCCATCCTTAACCGAAATAAACACAAAAGGTCTTTTATAATTCTTTCTTTTTAAAGAAATTTGAGAATACAATTCATTCGTTTAAAAGAGATGTTGTGGTAGGCTAGCTGCCTCTTGTACATCCAATTATATTTTTGTTTTCAAGAATATTATATCAATTATAATTTTCTCATATAATACCAATAACAAAAACTATAGTCAACTTGTTAATCTCAGAGTATCGTGCGATAGTTTTTTCCACCTATTGTAATCCAAAGACTAGTAACTTTCACACATTAAGTTGTTCTAATGCAAAATATCATTTTTACTGAAAGTAATGTGTATGATGTGTCACAATTCCAATACAATTTTGAGACCCATGCTTGAGCTAGGGCGAATGGTTAACTCTATTTGCTCATTTGACTTTAGATCAGTGAATATACTTTCACCTTTTGAATATCATATTTAAGAAAAATGTTGTCAAAAAGAAATGTCAATACTTAGGGGTGATTATTGTCGGTTAATCACACTCACCTCAATATTCAAAAACTGATTTTCATCTGCCGGTTCTTGCATAATGAAAACCATAACCACATCCGCAGTAACGATAGTTGGCAATTATAATTCACTCAATTTTTGGTCGGTCTGTTGTTTTCACCGCACCAACCGCAAGCAACATACTTCTCATGTGCACAATTTTTTTAGACCACTTTCAAGTCTAAATAGAAAAAACTCAAATGGATATGTTATAGTTTTATAAACAAAAACAATTAACATGTTAAACACACGAATTTTAAATTATTTTTATTGGCCAAACAACCATTAAAGAGTGATCAAAGAGGGCTAAGAGCTCTCAAGTTTGGTCACAACCTAATGAACCTAAATGATTGTTTACAATATAGAGGTAAAAGTTCAATATTAAAATATTACAAAGAAGACTAACTAAACGCATAAAAAATTAAATAAAATTCAGAAAATAACGAAAAGTAGAAAAGGAAAATGTGGGATGGAAGTCATGAGTCGCGTAGGTAAAATGAAGTCATACACGGTTTCAATTTTGCGCTTATACGGCAATTCTAACATGACAAAACCTCAACCAGACCAAATTATACCGATTTTCTATAAACTAAAAGTTCAACACACTAATTACCCATGGTTCATCAACCATGATGCATGGTTGGGTTAGTTTTACAGTCGGTATGATTTCTCGGTTAATTATGAGCACCTCTATCAATAATAATAATAATAATAATAATAATAATAATAATAATAGTTAGGAAAAGGTTAGAAGTTGATGGAAATATAATAATGAAACAATTATTATATTCCCAACCAAATTCCAACCATTATGGATCACTATCTCCCCTCCTTTATCTTTACCAACACCATAAATATTTTAGGGAATTGGTTTCGCGCGAAAATTTGTTGACATTAGCGCCATTAATTTGATTTATCAATTAAAAAATATATTATTCTATTCTTCATTTTTTCAATAGTTGACATGTTAGAGAAGACTAATTCATTTCTCTATCATTGAGCACACTTACAATTGAACATCATATCATGTGAACCATTCGCAAAACTTCCAAAACAAAATTATGTTTCTTTGTGCTTTACAGATACGTTTATGGGAAAAATACAAAATAGATCTGAAAAATAAGAAAATGAATTCATAGAAGCCCATTGTAGAATCCTAAGCTACATGATTTAATCATAAGAATTCAAATTTGTTTCTTGTCACATGAAACGAGTACAAAATACTCTTTAACCAACCAATTATAGGACCACCAATTTATTGAGGACTGGATGATAGCACAACGCATTTACTTTTTTTTGGCTGCATGAGTGTGTTTAGAGAATGATATATCGTGTATTATTGAAATTTATTTTATTATTTATATTATATTTGACATATAAATATTTAGTTTTTAGCTCTGAATTCGTGATATCGAAACATATTTAAAAGTAAAATGTGTTTACACCAATAGTCAAATCCATGACTTTGAGTAGTAAACTAGAGATTTAACCAATACACTACTCAAATTTCTTACACACTTTCAAATTTTAACGATTGATTTATTTCTTAATTTTTAAATTAATAATTAAAATCACCGAAGACAACAGTTTATTAAACATTATAACTATGAGAATTAAATAAAATAGTTATTAGAAATCGGAGACTTAAACTCAAGTCCATTTGACCCAAATGCAAGTGTTTTATCAGTTGGTCCACTAAGTGTTGATGAATTATAGTTGCACTAAGAAACACACATAGAGAAGAAAGGAGACATGTGCATATATGTTCACAAGGATGATGATCATATGAATTGGACATTTCTTATCATAGATCTTAAATGACGACAATGATATTCACTCGTGTAATCATTCTTTTTTTTTCTCTTGTTATATCGGTTTTATTTGTAACCCATCTAAATCATTCAAAGTTAAAAAATAAAAAAAAAATTCTCATAAACAAAAACACTTCGCAGATTTTGTTTCTAATTTTGAGTCTCAAACTGTATTATGCTATGCTAATTATTTTATTCACATTTAATATTGTTTGTTAGAATAAGCCCAAGCCTATGTGTCTATGTCGTGATTAGTAAAATATAACGGCTAGAGTTTCACATGTGTTAGTTTAGGATTTTATATATATAAAAACTTTCTCTCTATAAGTAAATAAGTATGCTAAGTATTTTTATATCAATTATTCAATCAATAAACACTTTCATGATATCAGAGATTTAGAATAGATCTTGTTAAACTCATTCATTATGTGTGGCTTTGTCAACTCCTTAATTATGATTTAAGGGGTGGGCGATGCATATTTTGTTTCAATTTTTCTTTTTAAAAAGGATTCTATCTGAAACTTTTTTATGGCCGCAACCCCATGTGCTTCCTTGTTCTGTCCTACTCTTGGCAATTTTATAAATTCAACACCGCTCTTCTCTTGGTCCTATTATTGTTCTTTTTTTATCTTATATATTTTTTATATATTATTCATCTCCACGTTATTTGTCCTTCTTTCGCTATACTTTTTTATTCTCGTCACATCTCCCTTCTTTGGTACTTTCCCTATTCTTTCTTATTCTAAAATCAATTTTTTTCTATCTATCAATTTCCTTTTTATTTCCCTTTCTTAAACTCTATTTTTTCCATTTTTCTTAAACCCTTTATTCTATTTCCTTTTTAATCTCTTACCTTATTTCATCAAATCTCATTACTATTCTCCTCTTCAATTCTTCTTTATTTCTCGGATCATAAAGAAAATCTTTCTTTTTCAATATAATTTTGTTGCTTGTTTTGCACCATCTTAGTTGTTTGAATTATTTCGTGCTGACGTAGTTGCCTCACAGTTTAATGGTATATCTTAAAATCAGTTTTGTACCGTCCTCATGAGACGTAGTTGTCGCTCCTTCCCCTAATATCTCTTTCGATCATTCTTCTTATCCATATCATATTTTATTAAATCTCTCACTTTCTCTTTTATTTATCAGTCTCTCCTCTAGTTCATATCTTCTTTTTATATTTTATCACCCTTCTCAATCTCTGTTCTCACCATCGGTTACTAAAATAGGTCAAGTTCACATGACTCATGTACCACCATCTCTCAAGTTTGCAGATATATTAATCAAAAACTTCCCGACTGCTCTATTTCAATACTTTTGCTCCATTCTAAGCATTCAGACTCCTACTGCTCCGACTGCGAAGGCGAGTTAGAATAGGCGAAAGCCCATGTGTTTATGTCATGATTAGTAAAATATGATGGCTAGGGTTTCATATGTGTTAGTCTTGGGTTTTCTATATGTGAGAACTTTCTCTCTATAAATAGAGAAGTATGCTATGTATTTTCATAGCAATCATTCAATCAATAAACACTTTCATTGCTCATTGCATAATTATCATGACATTATCTTCCAATTGTTTTATCATCGCACACACATTCTATTTATGCATAGATGGTTACAAGGAGTTATGTGAATAAATACGATGGTAGTTACTAAGACACCCTCTAGTCGTGTTGGGAAGAGGTCACTCATGTCGGACATACATACACAAATTCTAGTTATAAACAAATAGTTACAAGGATTTATATGTGAATAAACATGATGGTGGTAACTAAGACACCCTGTAGTCATGTCGGGAGGAGGTCAATCAGGTTGGACAGAAAACGAGAGAACAATAGGTGAGACAACCCATTGGTAAAAATGTCAGCATACTTGCATAATAGACCACAAAAAAAATCTTTAGATATTTTAAGGGTAACATCTTGGGGCATGTTCTCAAGAGTACACCCCAGAAGTATGAGGCTCACACTTCATGTTGAGAGGTTGAATCGCGTTGGGAGCGGAAGGAGAAGGTTAATCCTAGATTAAAGACAAATGATGTCATTTTTTAAATAAAAATGTCTCTGGGCTTACGTTGCAAATGAAAACTATGTCTCGGGACCAAGTGTGCAAACAACAACTACATCTCAGAACAATGGTACAAACGACAACTATGTCTAGAAACCGATGGTGCAAAGGACAATTACATCTCAAGGCTGACGAATCGTGTGCAATATCAGATGTTCAGGGTTCCCAAAACATGTCTCGCACCATCATAGATATGTCCCTTGTTCCATGTCTTATTCGCTTTACAAATACCATCCAAAACCGGAGCACACAAATTCCACTATTTCACCTCTTCCACGTTGTCGATGGCATCGAACAATGACTGATTTACATGAATACTGGTGTCGTGATACACGAAAATGAAGGAAATTGTGACATAAAATTATGCTTGAACAGTTTGTAACCATTTTGGAGTCAAACAAACGAGGCAACCACATGCATCACTTTAACTTTGTAATTGGTCACATCAAACTGCTCCCTCCACTATACAAGGGCATCATAGGGTGTAACCTTAACCTTGATTGGTATTGGACTTCCGACGAGAAGGAAGGCAAGAGTGCATTGCACATCTTCATCGTGCACAACTATTTCTCGATTATAAGGCATCATCAGTGAAACCCATATATCTCGTAAGTACGAGCAAGCCAATGAGTTAGTTTTGGCGTCAAAGTGGAGACTTGCACACCCATAAGACTTCTAAACCCAATGTCTAAGATAACTTGTTTATGTGCAAACATAAAATGGTTGATTACCTTACACAAGCTGTTTGGAGATGTAGTCATTCACATTCTGGTGTATGCTCAATACCAGATGCTCCCCTCCGCAAAGCTCCTGGAAGACAAGATGGTCCATCAACCTTTTGTTTCTTGGATGCTCTCAACAATTTTTTTATTTTGGACGAACATTCAGTTAACAAAATGTTGTCATCAAAATCACATCATTAGAGGTTTGAGCTGAAACACACAACAAACATTCAAGTAAGATATCGCAAAAGTTATAGTACAACTATGTCCACTATTAGGAAAATACAATCATATATAGTATACAATCGTACTCCACAAGTCATACTTTTCCCAGATTTAGTATAAGGTCGTCGTTCACAAGAATGAGGTGAACATCTCATAGTAAAAGGTCATACGCATTCACTACAACCAAACAAATTTCAAGTAAAATACAACTACTAGTTTATAATCCACAACAAAAACTACGGTGAGAGACAAAAATGATTAAAAAGAAATGAGTACATGTACGTCTCCTATAACTTACCTAGTTATCTTCGGTCACTGCTTTTTTTCTGCATGCTCGCTCTAAAAAACTCACCATCTTCATAACCTGGCTATAATGTTGACTAAAAATCCAGGAACTTTAATACATAAACCCACAAATTTTAGTAAAAGACCCAAGAATCGCAAACCCTAAAATTAAAACCAAAGTGAACAGACAAATATGAATGTCACTGCTGAACAATGGTTGATGATCAAATTCGAGTAGAGCTCCAAAGCATTGTCGATTCAAACCTCTAGGAATGACGGCGACGAATGATTGAGACAAATTGAATATTGATTTCAATTAATAATAAATTATGTCAACCCACCGAAATTCCAAATTTACCTCCGCTCACTCAGTGTGTTGTGTTGAATTGCTACTAAAAATCGCGCCTGCCACATGTCGATTGGATAGACAAGATCTGCGCATCTAACGGTTGTGAACTGAGATTGTATATTCATGTACCCCTCCTGTGAGTACTAGATTTCGCCTACTAGATATTGGTCTTGAGATCAAGCTTCTAAAGATGCAATATTTTTTATAGTTTTTTTCGACTCAACCCAAAATTATTAATTAGTTAAATATACACGACTATTAAATAAGATTCTAAAAATGTTAGGCGCTAGTCGGACGGACAACACCTCGAGAGGATTAATCGGAGATTAATCGAATTTTGCATTTTTATTATGTTAATATAAAATGAATTATAATATATCAAAATAAATGTTTCATGTATAAAGAAATAAAGAAGCCACAATATTTATGGGATAATCCAAAATAGTGATAAGTGGTCACAACAATTTAAGTATAAAAATTCTGAAATTAACAATTCAAAACAACTGAACTTTCATCACAAAACCGTCAAACAATTTTCATCGTGATAATTTGAAAATAAACCCTAAGCTCCCACAATTTGAATGAACAAATCAACTCTTAGCTCAAACAAAATGAACAAACAAATACAAATCACTCGTTACAAACATAAAGTGAAGTTTAAAGCACATGAGTTTTGACTTCAATTGATTCGTAAATTTAAAGAACATGAGCACATGAGTTTAATACTTAATTTAAATTAATTTTCTTCCATGGTATATACATGTACATAACCGATCCAAAAATGTTCTTTTTGAAGGAAAAGATAATTTTGTTAATTAAATAGCAACTAATCTGTCATCAAGCCGGATAGCTAAAGTTACATATGGTGGGAAAGACTCCTCATCATAATCCCAGCTACTGTTAGTTAAAACAAACATGATCAATTCGTGAGTCATTTGATTACGAGCAAAACAAAGAACATAAGTTCCGATAATGTACGCAACACCGTTCGCTAATTATTCCTCCAAAGTTGTTCAGCTCGACCCGTTTAACATCATGTAGAGGCACGACCTCCAACTCATACGGATGGAGAAACCCCGTGATCTTGCTGTGGAATGCTTTACACAGACATCTCTTATAACCCCGGAGACCAATCGACTCAAATCAGTTAGCATCATGCAGAGCCACGACCTCCAACTCATACGGATGGAGAAGCCCAATGGTCTTGTTGCAGACCGACTTAAACCAGCTTCCTCGATCAACCCTGCAATCAATATGCACATCGCGAAATTCAAATCCTCCCAGCTCATAGGGTTTAACCGAATCAACCCATCAACACTAGGGACCCCCCGTTTCCTTCTAGTACCGATCCCAATTAGACACGAATTCTGAGCAAGCCGGGGCCCTTTAGTTCGATATGCTTGCATGAGTCTGTCCACCGACGCCGGATAACTCTGGTTCCCTCCCAGTACCGACCTACCAACCAACCAAAAGAAAACCCCCCAGCCCTACATGCTCCGCCTTCGTAACCCAGGCACGACCCATTTGCAACTCCAGCCTCACCCGTCTCAGCCCATCCCCAAACCACCAAACCTCACCTCCATCAAAACCTGATTTACCACCCGACCATGCCTCTATCAGACCCAGATCTACCCCCACAGAAACTCTGCTCCTACTGCCACACCACGCTGACGGCGCCGCCAGTACTACGCAGACGTCGACACCCGTAGGAGATCAGTGTCGCGAGACTTCACCCAATTATGACGAAAACTCTAAGAGTAGGATACATGCAGCTGTTTCCATAAAATATCAACGACCGATCCAAAAATGTTAATATTCTTTATTGCGATAAATATGTTAATATTATTAATTAATTAATTAATTAAAAGAACAACACAAAATATTTACTTTACGATATACGTATTTAACACGTCACAAACGGAATACGGTTATATATGATAGCAGAAAAGACATATGGGGCCTTTTTAAGAAATAAAACATGTTGTGGGGTAGTAATGTAATTTTGTAAAGTTCAACTACGAAGATATTGACTTAAAGAGGACCCATAGTTGTAATTTCGGACAAAAAAGGATCTTTCTCTCACAGGCAGTGGACACGCGTCATCATGGGATAAAAAGACAGTCTCAAGACGACAAGACCCATTGGTTTGTCTTCCACTTTCAAATTTACATATTTAGCACTATAATACATATTTAGCACTATAAATTTACTGGATTTAATTACTGTATCCTCCATTATATTATATATAAAAATGATTTATTTTATTTTCCGACATTCATATTACTGTATCATTCATTTTAATCATATATACAATTTATATTGATACGTTATCTGCAATAGATTATGGTATGATTATCTAATACTAGAAAGATACTTGGAGATTAATCATAAATTTGTATATTTATTTATAATCATTATTTTCTGAACATGTATACATAAAAAAATACTCATATGACGAATATAACTAAGATTTAATTATTGACATTTACTTATCTTATACATTATTAAAATCTTATTTATATTAAATTTATTGTGTAATTTTGATATTCAGAATTACCATGTCATCATGTTATGAAATATTTTAGAAACTCAACTAAATCAATTAGAAAAGAAAAAAAAGTCAAAAATATCTCCCAAAACAATCATAGGATGCTTTGCTTATATAGAAGTTAGAAATATTTGAGAAAAAGAATTGAATTTGGGCATGAAAATACTAAAAATTGGAGAATGAGTGGAATTTGGAATTGGATACTGAATATTACACCTCTCACCAAAAGACATCTAAAACTAAAACTGTCCACACCAGACAACACAACCCTTCTCTTTCTCTCTCCCATCTCTACAAATTCCTGTAAATGCCCCTCTCTGCACTCTTTGTATTTTCTTTTATTTCTCTGCTCTCACTCTTGCCCTTGGCCCTAAAAAGGGCACTCATTTCCCTCATAATCATAAGCCAGCCTCCCTTGGCTGTCTTGTGAGACCAAACTTTAGTGAGTGAGAGATAGAGAAGGGGATAGTTAGATAGATTTGATTGTTCCTTCAATCTCTATTGTTCTTATTTGACTCATCAGAATCTGATTGTTGTGGTTGCTTTGGTGTTTTCATCATCTGGGTATCTGATATCAATAAGAATAGAGGGGCTGATTTGGTTTTAGGGGGTAAAGCAAGAGTCTTTTTGTGTATTTCTATAGGATTTGCAATGGCACCCAGTTTTGAGAGCCTTTTGTGTGCAGAAGAAGACAATAGTGTGTTTGATGACAGTGATTTTGGTGCTGTTGAGGCATTTGAGGCTGTGTGGAACCATAGGAATCTTCAAAGCAATAATCAGAACCAGAGGTTAGATGGGTCTAATGGGTTGCCTCCTCCACTGCTGAGTGATGAGTGTTTGGCTGTGATGGTTGAGAGAGAGTGCCAGCATTTGCCTGGGATTCATTACTTGAAGAGGTTGCAGATTGGGGATTTGGAGTTGAGGTGGTCAAGGAAGGAGGCTATTGATTGGATTGGAAAGGTGGGTTCATTTGGTGCCTTTCTGTTTTGCTTCATACTCTCTAATTCTCATGCTTTCATCAATCAAGATTTGTGATCTCAATCAGATTGTATATATTGGATTTTGATTTTGATTGAGATGTACTCTTATTGATCTGCTTCTTTGTTATGGTTGTTCCCTTTAATGATCAATTAACTCTAGTGGGTACTTAATTGGGTTGTCTTCCTTTTTTGAATGAATCATGAGGAATCTGAAATGGGTTTGCTTTTAGGAAGAGTTGGTTTTAATTCTTCATCACTTGTGTAGATTTGCATTTACAGTTTCTCTTTTGATCTTATTCTCATATGTGTTAGGATGTTATTGGGGTACATTTGTTTGTTTGGTCATTGTCTTCTAATGTACTGGCCATTGTTTTGACTTATGATTCAACAGGTTCATGCTCATTTCGGTTTTGGACCTCTATGTGCTTATCTATCCATGAACTACTTGGATAGATTCCTTGCTGCCTATGAAATGCCCGTAAGTTGAAGAACTAAACATATTCTTGAATCCGATTACTCATAATCCCATTGATCTTATCTTTTTTTATCTGCTACACACAGAAGGATAAAACCTGGATGATTCAGTTGTTGGCTGTGGCATGCTTGTCGCTCGCAGCCAAAATGGACGAGACTGAAGTTCCTCTATTACTTGATTTGCAGGTAAAGACACAATACACATATGTCAAGTATTTGAATTGATTCTAAATCAAGTAAAGAACGTCTGGTTCTCATCAACTTTGTCCTTACTGTATACAACTCAGGTTGGTGAATCGGAATATGTATTTGAACCCAAAACTATACAGAGAATGGAGCTTATGGTGATGAGTACTCTGAAGTGGAGAATGCAAGCAGTGACACCATTTTCCTTCATCGATTCTTTCCTGCACAAGATCAGTGGTGATCAAATCCCTATCAGACTTTGTATGTTGCAGCAATCGACCCAACTGATACTAGGAACGATAAAAGGTGATTCGCTGGTGTAACTGTAACAATTATGGTATGAGCGATATTGAGGGAAAGGGCCTCATGTATTTGGTGGGTGCAGGGATTGACTTGTTGGAATTCAGACCTTCGGAGGTTGCGGCGGCAGTGGCAATATCTGTTGCTGGAGATGTCGACTTCGAGAGGGCATTTTCTCGTCTCCCCCAACTTGTGGA
Source organism: Geranium rotundifolium (assembly GCA_963920655.1). Taxonomy (NCBI): domain Eukaryota; kingdom Viridiplantae; phylum Streptophyta; class Magnoliopsida; order Geraniales; family Geraniaceae; genus Geranium; species Geranium rotundifolium. The sequence continues at coordinate 9,263,026 of OY987319.1, read as the reverse complement.
AAAGGTAAAATGCTTTGAGAAACTAGATAAGGGAATTTAGTAAATGATGACAATGATGATGATGATATGACCTTTTCTGTTGTAAAAATCCCCAACTTTTCCAATCAACCCCGATTAGTTATAATTCCCGATTAATCCTTAAATTTGATTTATTCTCCAATTAGTCCCTAGAAAATCCTCTAGTGCCTAGCGTTTTTTACAGCACTTTTCTCACATCAATTTTCACTTTTTTATTACGAGTCACGACGCGATTAGTTCATGAAGCATTTATGTGTTTTTGTTCAAATTAGTGTGACAAGTCGATTACACGTCTAATTACAAATTTGGGTTGGCAGGCAAAAGTGCAGAAGTGCATTGAGCTGATGCACGAATTCGAAATGGTCAGGGTTGGAAGTGGTTCGGTGTTGTCTTCTCCTCAGAGTCCAATAGGGGTACTGGAAGCAGCATGCTTTAGCTATAAAAGCGACGATCGGCCAATTCTTACGAGCCCACAGGCAAAACGAAGGAGGCTGGACGGATCCTTCGTTTGAACCAGAAGGCCAAGTGGCGAGCTGAACTCGGTGGAGGAATGTAGATAAGTTGAGTCATGGATGAAGAACGATATTTCACGCCATACATATGTGAAAGTTAAGTTACAGTCTCCTAGTTCGTGGCAGTTAAGCTTTATTCTACATTCCCAGAATTGGTATTTGTTTTCATGTTTATTTATTATTTGGAAGATGCACATATATATTGAAATAAAATTAAAAGATGTTGAGTTTTGTGTGTCTCATCTGCATTTTGGTTCTTGTTGTGATTCATATATCATCAACCCTTGGCTAAAAGATGAACAAGTTGAGAGTGAAAAGAGCAGTAATAAGGTTTTGTATTAATGTGGTCCAACAACATTAACTAAGAAAGGCATGCCCTGTATTATTCCTGACATACACACATGCTCCTCTAAATTACACAGCCATTGAGATAAAATCTACATTTACTGAAGATCCCATATGGTTGAGACTCATCAGTAGTCAAATTGTGCAGATACAGCAAATGTGAAAAGGCACTAGTCAATAAAATGTGCAGTGATCACACCAGACATTTATAGGCAGGCAGGCTCCTACAGAGAAAATGTGGACTGGATTCACAGTGATGAGAAATGCTAGCTATCGACATAAATAATGTTCACTGAGAAATGGTACCAAGAAATATTTAAAAGTAATCAATATCCAGTAGTACAACATATATCAGCAATTAACTGATAAAATTCATGTCATTATGGTACCAAGAAATATTTAAAAGTAATCAATATCCAGTAGTACAACATATATCAGCAATTAACTGATAAAATTCATATCATTTTGCTGTAGTACTAATTATGACCATTGCAGTATATAACCAATATCATTCATGTTTGATACACCTAGAATTTACGTTTCTAACTTTAATTCACCTAAGTTACGTTGGGAAGAGCAATGAAACTGACACTGACAGAAGATAGTGGGTAATATTGCAGCTGAGTATCTGGAGTACTTCTGAACTTATCTGGAGTACTTCTGAACTTTAGGCAACATTGTATAAATGATTAACATATTTCTACAGGATTGCAAGCAAAGTCACATGACTTACTAGCACTAGCCATTAGCATGATCTGAACATATTTATGAGAAAATTCCATGTGTTAAATTTAAGGTTTGTTCTTACCAAGTCAGTTACACAAGAATAAAAAAGCATTCGGGCACAAGGAGTCGAGCCCAAGCAGTGCCATAGGAAAATATTGAAGTGTAGTTTGGGTTAGGAATGATATTCCGATTGATGCCTTGTGTTGGAGCAAATTGTCTAGAAAAAAACAAAGATAAGATTGTTACTTTTCCATAGGGCTGTGGTTTTCATCGGTGACTCAGGAACAGAGCTGACATGATCAATTATGGAATGATTAGAGTGAGTTCCAAGGGATTAAAAGCTGATTGGGTGTCTTCATTGTTGGAAGGCAAGAGTTGATAGAGCAACTGTATTTTGTTCTCTGAATCCTATAAAGTATATGAATCATAAAATTAAGACCAATTTAACGGAAACATGATTACCTATGGGAGAAATGCTTCTACTAGAAAAGAACTCAATACAGTTAGCTCTTCTTGAGCTTCTTAATAAAAAAATGGGAAAATTGCAAAGAGTCTCTTTATAATTGTTTTTCTTGCACACTCTGTAGTTTTGCAAAATCTTTTCCTCACTTATGTTTTTTTTAAAGCAAACCGAAGTTCATTGATATCACGAGACAGAAAAAACTCCGCATCCGAAGATTAAGTATTAGCCGTGTACAGTTTCCAAGAAAACAGTAAAAGACAGACTTAAGACACCCTATCTTTCTGGACACGTCTAGGCAGCCACGTCGGACAAGCCGACAACCGAAACTAAAACTACTAAACCAACTAAACACGTCGGATACTCCGACATCTGCTAAACAAGCTAGAAATAAAACACGAAACACCCAACACACCCACTACATCACAAACAAAAAACACATACCACCATTTCACCATTCTCAGGGGGACATCCTCTCATCTAAGCCCATGCACCTAAACGAGCACTACTCCTCAAGCATCTCCCACGAGGTATCCGATAATCACTAATTCCTAGGTTTTTCGGCGTGTCCCGGTTCATAGAAACCTCACAGCTCAATGTTGGTCTTGATATTATCTGAGGGAATATCCAAATGAGCCAGCGAAAAAGAAGCCAGCCGCGCATACTTCGAACCGTCGAAAGCGAGCCAAATATGGCGAGGGCAACAAATACGGGGTCGGAACCCCAGATTAAAGACCTCTCCGATCGACCGATCACGCCACAAAACCGACGAAAAACCGTCCACCACCACCAAAGCCGTTGCCGAAAGCCCAAAGTCGCCGACGAGAACAACCGACCTCGCCATAAAACCGACGAAAAACCGTCCACCACCACGTAAGCCGTTGTCGAAAGCCCAAAGTCGCCGACGAGAACAACCGACCTCACTATAAAACCGACGAAAACCGACCTCCACATCCAAAGCGGGAAAGAGAAGACAAAAAAGCAGAAAGCCGAACGCCAGTCTAGAATGACTCGGTTAAGCCAACCGGCATGGATCAAAAACCCGGCCTAAACCGAATTGGACCATGGCAGGGCAGAAAAACGTCGTCGACCAGTCCCTGACCGCCGACGAGAGCACCGGGGAGGAGAGACCGGCCAACGCCTCCTCGAAGTCCCAGACAACCCTAGATCTGGGTCCCTCCGCGAGCACCACTGTCCAAAGCCCGCCGCCCATATATGAGCCCCTCCGCGAGCACCACCGCCCCAAGTCTGCCACCGTCGCCTTGGGAAGTTCCGGCCCACCAGGACTCGCCATCGCAGGAATCCGCGGGCCTCCTTCGATGAATTCAACCGACCAAAAACCATATTTAGTTTTGGTCAAGGCCAAACCCCGATCCCCCTCCTTCCCCGAGCCTCTCCACCCACCAGCATTCGTCAAACACAAAATAGAGTAAGGAAGGTCGCCGACGACCCAAGGGAATCAGAGAACGAACAAACGGGGGTACTGTAACGTCAGTTCACCTACTTGTTCTGTTCTTGTTTATCTCATTTGCACCGTCTGTGCAAATCCATGAAAATTAACGGAAATGTCACTTACGTGTTGGACGTTTGAGTTAGCAGTTTCATTAATTTTCATGGATACAATGAATGGAGAGTTTGTGCAAAAAAAATAATAATTAGAATAGAAATTTTACAATTTTCTTTCAAAAAGAATTAGTTTCATGTGTTGTTCGATCGACATGGTAATTGCAGAAAATTTGGAAGTAATCATAAACTGAGAATCCAATTCACTACTCTATAGCCTAATTGCTACTGCCATTTTTTGAGTTAATCTTACCTAATTGCTATAATTTTTATCCCTTAGGTTAACAACATCAAGGATGCAACCTATAAATAAGAAAAGTTGTGTTACTCATTGGTCGAGGAATAATATGAAGTTTTTAATACAATCTTCTATATTTTAATTAGTCATCGTCGATGATCTTAAACACCAAAATCCGATAAATTACAGAAAAAAGAATATTAAATTTCACTTAAAACATACTACATGTCACTTTAATGATATTTTTGTTAACATATAATCATAAATTGACAGAATTGCGACCGGAGGGAGAAAGGGAAGGTTGAAGACAAGGACATTATTGTCATTTCACATTTTAATTTTAAATATTTTAAATGAAAAGACAAAAATACCCTCCACATATTAAAGAAATTGAGAAGGTAATGGAGGGTATTTTAGACTTTTCACTTTTTTGAGTTAACACCATTGAGTTAAGTGAAAAAGTCGACAACTTCAGGTGTCTCACAAGCCAAAATGAAAATTCGGGGTAGGTAAGTGAAAAAATGGTAAACCTTAGGGTAGCTAAGTGAAATTTTCCCAAAAATGTATTTCACAATAAAATAATTATTACTGTCATAATCAGTTATGATTATGTGTCCAAGAATAAAGTATATAATGATTACGTCAAATTATTAACTATTTAATATATTATTTTTCCTTAAGATACATTTGTCATTTTTTTTAAAAGTGAAAGGAATTATAGCAGTTCACATTCACATGTAGATTAATAAAAATAATAAATTTAAAAAATACAATAATTTGTAAGTTTAAAAATGTGAATAATAAAAGAATATATATTTTTTCTAGGGATAATTACACTTTGCCCCTGCTAAAATGATCACTTTTACATTTTACTACAATTAAAAAAAAAGTTTACATTTTACTATTGTTAATTACGTTTTTTTACACTTTGCCCTAACAGTGTTAGATTTTGGATGGAAATTTTCATTTTATAACAAAAAGACCAAAATACCCTTAGGGTTTTCTTCCCTAATTAAGATCAACCTCCACTCAAATCCGGTCATACCTGATTTAATTATTAATAATTCAAATAATATTAATTATTAATTAAAATAATATTATTTATTAATAATATATTGAAACATTCAAATTACACGACTCTCTCATACGAACTCCATTTAAGGCTGATAGTGTATCAAATCGAAAAAAATCGAAAGATCAACAACTTTAATGAAAGATTTATTTATTAAAACTTAATATTATTTTGATATTTTATAATTAAAAAATATTAATTATTAATAATATGGTGAAACTTTCGAATGACATAACTCACTCATATGAGCTTTGTTTCAGGCTCATAATATATCAAATCGAATCAAATCATAAATTCATTTCGAAGAAATAAGTTTTTGTCTAAAATTTCATCCAACGACGACAATTTTTTTAATCTTTTAAAAAAATTCGTCTAACAATTACCAGTGTTAGAGCAAAATGTTAAAAAAGTTATTAATAATTAATTATTTATATTTTTGGTAATAATTATTTATCACGTAAAATTAAATCAATTATTAATAATATATAGACAAATACTTCTTTCTTCAAAGTTGTTGACTTCCAATTCTTTTTTATTTGATATAATATATGAGCCCGAAACAAAACTCGTACGAGAGAGTTATGTTATTTGAAAGTTTTAATATACTATTAATTATTATTATTATTTATAATTAGTATTATTATTACTATTAATTGATATTATTTTAATAAATAATAATTAATTTACTTTTAATTTTAATTATTAAAAATTTATAACTGAAAAAATGATTTCCTTTTATTTTTATTAAATAAAATATAAATAATAATATTTTTTTATTAATAAATATTATTAATATAAATTATATATTATTAATAAATATTATAATTTGATGAATAATGACATCAATTTGAAATTTTGATTAATAATTGAGAGCAATTTCGACTTTTCATACAACATGAAAATTTTTCATCCAAAATCTAACACCGTTAGTGTAAAGTGTAAAAAATACGCAATTAGCTATTGTAAAATGTAAACTTTTTTTTTAGTTGTAGTAAAATGTAAAATCGGTCATTTTAGCATAGGTAAAGTGTAATTATCCCTTTTTTTTAATATAAGCTATTAAAACGTGTAAAGCTCTAGATTGACGTTGGTCACCACCACACTAGAAACCGCATCCAATTGAACCCAACACCAGTCACCTTCCCATCCAACGGTTCATCAACCGTCACGTGTTAGATAAGCCGTAAGCACTCAGATGTGATGTGAGTAAATACATAAATATTCATATTTGTAATTACGTCCATGAAATTATAAAAAATAAGATTTGGTTCCCAATTGAGACTCCAGAAAAAAGAGTGGCGAAAGGCAGAGAATACGGTAGAATCTGCCAAAACCCGCAATCGAATCCAAAACCGCCTCTGTAACCGAGCTGATCCACCTCTCTCGATCGTCCTAGGGTTTTCGATCTCTTGCTTCAATGGACTCCACGGCCTTTCACGACGGTAACATCCACCGTGTACTCGACGCCAGGCTCATCCACGCCCGCCATGTACTTACTCTCCGATCACTCTCTATTCAAACACGCGCACGACCTCGTTTTGCTTTATCCTTCAATGTGTTGTTGTTTCTGGGATGGTGATCGTGGTTTGGTTTGTGTTTGTGCTGATGATGATTACGCTGTGTTGACACTTCTGAAGCCGTGGCGGATGTTTTTTCTAGTTCGATAGTTGAAATGTTGGGTTTTGATTGTTAGCGTTTTGCGGAATTTTGTACTTGGAGTTGATTTTGAGTAGAATTTTCCTCTACCTGAGGAAGAGGCGGGTGTGGGGTTTGTGGGGGAAAAGGGGAGATGGGTAATTAGGGAGGTGTTTTGAGCTGTGGTACAAGTGATTGTGGATTGTTAGTGGGCTCTGTATGATGGACATTGCTTGGTTAGTTAAGGCTAGATGATTGAACTTTTGGGTCTTCAAATGCTGAAAAACTAAAAAGAAGAAGATGAAGAATTGGGTTGAATTTTTCTCAGAGGATAGATAGTGGTGTGAGTGTGAACTTACGTGGCACATAACCTCTATGATGAATCTTGTGAAGTTTTTCGAGAATATTTTGAAATGTGAATGTTGTCAGCTATTTATCACTAAAACGTTCAATGATATGTGGGTTTTCATCTATTCAACGCCTTTAGTTTTGCAAAATAGTTACAAAGGGTATTTCTTGGATGTAATTGAGTCCCATTGGTTATTGGATTTTTTATGTGGATGGAATGAAGTTACTATTAGTTGTATCTTTCTTGGCAAGAAGTTTAAATTATAATATTCCACTAATATTAGGTTCTTTTATGGTGTTTATACAGGATGTCAATCGTAGTATGCAAATGCATTCATCTCTGATACGGAGACTCTCACTCGAAACAGAACTGGAGGTTAGTATGGTAGAGTACTTTGATATTTTATGATGAAGAAATGCTCTTTACTTGTACGGTTCGGTTTGAGTTAATGATTTATGTTCTCTATATGTTTGTACGCACTACATTTTTTTTAATGTAAACAAGTTGTAGAAGTACATTAGAAAACTAGAAATGTGGTGCATCCTAGTTTTTTCAAGAAGTCTTTTCTGATTCCCTAGTATGAATTTCTGAAGTGCAAAGCATCAGTGGAGGATAAAAAACAAAAGAGATGGGAAACCATGAACAACACGTGCTTAGCAAAACCATCTTGAGTGTGTGCTTCAGATACTAACATTTTTTGTATCATTTCATGTACTCTATTGATATCATGTTGCCCCTCTGAATATAAGATTAACATAGCTTGTTTGTAATAGTGCTAAAACTGCAACTATTGAATTGCAGCTATACACACTGCGAAATTTCATTCATAAGTATACCTATTTAGACTGAGCCACCAATGCACATGCTACTGTCCCAGACAGCTTTACCAGTACTCCATACAGTTCTCTTGACTCATCTCCCATGATGAGGGTGACCATTGGCTGTATGAGGAAACCTTCCAACTTGTGTTCTGGTACCACTAATCACAAACTACACAAAGAGTCCATTTCCGGCCATCCATTGAGGTTCTGAGAATACCATAATCACAAGTAGACCAAACGACTACCATACTCATCTGTATTTATCACTTAACCACTTGCAATTAGCTAAGTATTCATGTGCATCATTGGGAATATTGTGTTGCCACCTGCAGTCCCTGGTACTCTGCCAAATATTCCTATCATGGTTGTTGAACTGAGGTTTGTATCATAAACTGTTGGAGATATATTTTAAATCTTGAATTGTAAGTTCATGATTTTTATTGAGTTATATGTAACTTCAAAGATATTTACAACTATTTTGCTTGGTATGCACTAGTTATTAGCATAAATAATACCGTAATGTTTGGTAAAGAGCATTATAAAGGCTCTACAAGTATGAATACGTTCCTCCCACGTAATCAAAATACTATTAGATGAAGTACAAAAATCACAAAGAAGTGTTGATATTGAAAATTTAAATACATTTAAACACAAACAATAAAACTCACACAGTTTTACACACCTAACATCTGTGTATAGAAAGTGTTCAACGGGTGAAAAAGAACAAAAAAGAAAAAAATAATAGTGGACATGTTCTGTTTTTTGTTTTGTCTACTTGCTCTTTGATCCCTTTTTACCTATGATTCTTAGTCTTCTATTGCTATTACAATATGAAATCAAAATAAAACCAGGTTAAATATATTGCGGTCTTTAAGTTGAAAAAGTAAAATAGTTAGTGGGTTTGCATACTAACAACCATGAGGACAGGCCCAATTATCATACACAATTAGAATTCATAATCCTTTTGAGCCATGATAAACCATGGTTCGATTCAGTTTGGGTGATTAAAGGTACTGTTGAAAGTTTCAATGGTTCGGTAGTTTTTCATTTATGGGAAGAACCATATTAAATCACAGTATGAATCGTATGATTGATAGGGTTCCAACAACCATGTTTTTTTTATCTTCAATATGCTAAAAAAATCATCACTTGGAATATTTAACTTGCTATTTTCCATCATTCCATGGAAAATACTAACATATGCAAAAGAGAAATTAATACATGTTATCATATTTGATTGGCAGCCAATTTCTTATGGAGGCCAACTTTGCATTGTTGCACCCTCTGATTCAAAGCAACACTGATATTCAAATTTGGTTTGACTGTTTGAGGTTTCTGTAGAAACAACAGTATTAATTTAAATGATTTTTTCATCGACAGCTAGCATTCCTGGTTAAGTGTTCTAAGTACACCATGTATCAATTTTACCATGTACCTAGTATTTTGGTCATTTGATGGTCTTGTATTTTTTTCTGTACTCCAAAATTGTTCTTATTTATTTCTGATACAGGGTCACCATGGCTGTGTCAATGCTGTGGCCTGGAACTCTCAAGGCTCACTTTTGATATCTGGATCAGATGACACACAGGTATGATACTTCTATATCTGTCATCTCTGTGTGGTAATTTGTATGCATGAAGTTTGGTATTTATTCTACTGAACTTTACAATCATTAAGCCATTGGTGGTGTGATTATAAATTGCAAAACTGGAAAAATGTGATTCTAGAGGCGTCTTATTATTAGCTCACATGAGGTAAAATTAAGTTCATAGTTCCAATACTTTGATGTGGACTTTTATACAAACATGCTTGATTGTTATTTGCTTGCAGGTTCGATTTCACTAAGTCAATGAACATTCTATATTACTGATAATAAGTTAAAAGCTTATACATATACAATCGTCAATGTGTATCTTCAATCTTTACTTTTATATAAACATGCTTGATTGTTATTTGCTGTTCGATTTCACTAAGTCAATGAACGTTCCATATTGCTGATAATATGCTAAAAGCTTATACAAATACGCCTGTCAATGTAGATCTTCAATTTTTACAGTAGGCTTTTCAAATACAAGTGCCTTTGTAGATCTTCCTTTTAAATAAGGATTGAAGTATTATACCTTCCATTTCAAGCTTTGCTGAAATTAATAAGTTAACTGTTCGTGCTAATTCCTTTTCCAACTTCTTCACCACTTGCATCTGTTTATGGACATTTGTATGGGCCATATGCAGGAATATGCTAACATCCCTGCTTAAATGACTTAAAACCTTTTTTTTGAGCTGACAAAGCTGATTTTACTCGGAACATAGAAGTGAAGTTGTAGATTTCTATTCTACTGCAATAAATGTGGGATAAGTGCTTTTATGTTCACACTGGTTGGTATGACACTTTCTATGTGCATCCCGGAACTTATATTCTTATATTTGGGTCATAATATAGCTAATGCATCAAGTCAATGAACATTCTATATTACTGATATTCTGTAAAAGCTTTAACAAATACACATGTCAATGTAGATCTTCAACTTTTACAGTAGTTTTTTCAAAATCAAGTGCCATTGTAGTTCTTCCTTTTATGCAAGGATTGGAGTATTATACCTTCCATGTCAAACTTGGCTGAAGTATAATAAGTTAACTGTACGTGCTAATTACTTTTCCAACTTCACCACTTGCATCTGTTTTTGGAAATTTATATGGGCCATATGCAGGAATATGCTAACTTCCCCGCTTATGTGACTTAAAACCTATTTTATGAGATCACAAAGATGATGTTACTTATAACATAGAAGTGAAATTGTAGATTTCTTTTCTATTGCAATAAATGCAGGATAAGTGCTTTTATGTTCACACTGGTTCATATGGCACTTTCCATGTGCATCTCGGGACTTATATTCTTATATTTTGGGTCATAATATAGCTAATGCATCAAAATGTTGCAGGTAAACATTTGGTGCTATTCCACACAGAAGCTTCTGCATTCTATTGACAGCGGGCATTCTGAAAATATATTCTGTACGAAATTTATGCCTGAAACTTCTGACGATCTTGTTATATCTGGAGCTGGAGATGCAGAAGTAATCTTTGAATTACTAATATTTTCTTAGATATGCTCGTACGTCTATGTTATTCATATCTGTATCTTGCTTATTTTCTTCCAGGTCCGTTTATTTAATTTATCTCGTTTAAGTGAGAAAGGACCAAATGAAAATGCTGCCCCTCCATCAGCACTGTTTCAGTGTCACACTAGAAGAGTGAAAAAGTTGGCTGTAAGATCTAATACTGTTTCAGTGTCATACCAAAGTTTGTCTCCTGTCATCTGCTTCTGATAACATCTTCCTGTTGTTTATTACAGGTTGAAGTTGGAAACCCCAATGTGGTATGGAGTGCAAGTGAAGATGGAACTTTGAGGCAGCATGACATTCGGGAGGGTTGCACTTGCCCTCCAGCGGGATCTTCCAACCAAGAATGTCGCAACGTGTTAGTATGTGCCAAAGTTTAGTTGGGTTATTACTTATATAACTGAATATGGTTTAAACTTAGAACTCATATTATAGGTTTAATGGAAACTTAGTTTTCTTTTGTTCTGGAAGTTAAGCAATATAAGAAGTCATGAGAATTTTCCTTAGTGTGGTTTGATGCAATGTTTGGAGAAGTATTATAACAAGCTTCTCTGTTTTGTAGTAATGCAAAACAGTGTTATTCTTGAAATAGAGAGTTATGTTTCCTCTTGCATATAATACATAAAATTTGTCATGGTCAGGGTTTCTGTTTATAATGGAAATATGTTGGGAGATGGGGAGGGAAAGTCTAGTTAATTGAGTTCTTCTATGCAGTTATTTTAATAAGATGGAACCATGGGAGATTTTATTTGATCAAATTAGGATTGTATTTTATATGATTGCAACATGCTTCTATCCTTGGGATTGTAAGCTTATAATATTCAGCTTCAATTTTACCAAGTGCAGTGAAATTTGACAAAATGTTATGTGTATGTGTAGTATGCATTCATTGCTAAAATTAAGATTTATCTTGTTCTTCATCTTATGTGCCCGGTCCTGGTTTAGAACTCACATTCTCCTCTTTAGCATATCCATAATTAGCATTATATGTAAATATAATGGTTTTTTTTTGTAGTATTATATTTATTTCTTGCTGCACCACTTATAATTTTTTTAAAATAAATATGGATAAATGTCGTTAATGCATTGGTTCCGCCTTGATGAATTTTCATTGTTGATATACGTAATATAGGGTCAAGATACTGAAATGTCCTTTCAGTTTTTGATTCCATCTGTAGAGTTTTTTTCTTTTCTCATGTAGCTTTTTTGTTAACGGATATTGTTAATGACAGATTGACTTGCGGTGTGGAGCAAAGAGGTCCTTGGCCGACCCTCCTAAACATTCTCTTGCTCTAAAATCCTGTGATATCAGTACCACTAGGCCTCATTTGCTCTTAGTTGGGGGGAGGTACTCTGTTATAATTGAGGACATGTTTAAACTGTATTCATCCTGTTATTCACTTTCAACTAAAATCTAAATATTGACTGCTTGCAGTGATGCATTTGCTCGGTTATATGATAGAAGGATGCTGCCTCCTCTGGCCTCCTGCCGGAGAAGGATGCCACCACCTCTTTGTGTTAACTATTTCTGCCCAATGCATCTTTCTGACCGTGTTAGTTTCAAACTTCTATTATTTGTTCCAATATTACTCTCATAGTGCTCATCCATACTATTACTCTTTGTTTATTGCCTTAAACTAGTTGTGCTCTCCTTTCAGGGACGCTCAAGCTTGCATTTAACACATGTTACATTTAGCCCAAATGGAGAAGAGGTACTCATCAGTTATAGTGGAGAGCATGCGTACCTAATGAATGTAAACCACGGTATGTTTATTGAACTTCAGCCTTAGTTACTTGCTTTCTGTTGTGATGTTTGATCATGGAATTCATGGTAGAAAGCCAGTGCGTTGCTAAAAAATTCCCGATCTTAAGATCTCACCCTTAAGGTCCCTAAATGTATTACCTTTAATTCTGACCAAGCTTAGTGTCCAATTTCGGTTCACCACTCCCTCCCTTTTCTTTCTCTTGATCTGCAACCGTATCAGTAATATCACACTGAAGACACACATGAAAAGCAAGTTTGAGTGGCAACTGTACATCAGTGAAACTAATTATTATCTCGTGCATCCATTAAACTAGTATACTGGACTTGAAAATTAATTTCTTCCACTTAAAACAAAATGCAGCTTCCTAAGAGTGCATGGATTAAAATGGGGGGAAATTACCAAAAACCTCAGTTAACTATATTGTATTTGCAGGTTATAACTGGCAAATGTCTTCGCACAAGCTATATTTGTAACAAGTTTGGTCCATATGATTTGTATGCTCCAGTTTGAGTGGAAGAGCTAGAATATAATTAGAGTTTGAATTTAGGCAGGTTTCCGTAATCTAGTTAGCTTCCTATTATTCCCTATATAAAAAACATGCTATTGTAATTCGAGGAGCAATTCAAGGTCTTCTTTGATATGTACAAGAAGATCAAGGCCGAGGCACAACATCAAGTCTACAAGGCGCCATTGCAAGACGTGGCCAACAAGGTTCAACAACTCTCCAAGTCGCTGTATCTACGGAGTAAGAAGGCGAGGCAACATGAGTTGGTTGTCTATGGTTCGAACTCGCCTTCGAGAACGGAGCAAGATAAAGAACTAGACTCATCTTAACAAACGCCTCCTACTTAAGTGGTGGCGGAGGTTGGCTATCTCCACAGACTCGTCTCTTTGGATGAGGGTTCTCTGCTACAAGTATGGTTTGGCAGCCTCGGAATGGGACCTATCTTCTCTCCCGTTACATAGCTACTCCTTCTCTCGGGTTGTCAGGCACACTGAAACTCTTTTATGACACATGTTTTCCTGGGATTTTGGCCCATATAAGTTGTGTTGGATTTAGGGAGCAGACACCCAAATCAGATTCTAGAAAGATTGTTGGCTTCGGGACTCTCCCTTATGCCTGCTCTACCTCCGTTTTCATTACCTCCTCATTGAGAGGGAATTACTGGCGGCTCAATTCTGGAGTCAAGGAGGTCGGGTTTCATTTTCCGAAGGCCACTATTGGACATGGAGATTTCTTGGCTCATTGAGTTTCTGGCAGACTTGGTGGACTTCATTTTTTGAAGGCCACTATTGGACTGGGAGATAGCTTGGCTCACTGAGATTCTAGCGGGCTTGGTGGGAGTTTATCTAAATCCAGCCAAAGAGGATACACTATCATGGGATCAGGATCCCAAAGGCTTTTCCTCAAAGAGGCTCCTCTTTACTTGCCCGTAGTCATGGCAACTTTGGGCACTGTTCTTGGATTGGAGGGGAGTTCGGACTCACTACCGGGTCTAGTGGGATACCTATTGGAGAGTTAGGACTCTTTGTGGTCGAGGAGTTCAAGCACTAGGAGCTAGCACAAATAAGGCTTTCAATGTCTTTGGCAGGAATACGAAAGTTTTCAAGGGGGTGGACTCTTCGGAGGGATCTTCATCAAGATATAACATTGGACTTTTACTTTTGTTGGATCGGATGTAGGAGAAGATTCTATCTCATTTCCAGATTGGACGATAGCACCTCTGTATTTACAACTTTCAATCCTTTGGGCATTATTCTTTATTCTCCTGCTTTTGTCCTTTCCTTTTGCTTAGAAAACTTGGTTTGGGGTGCCCATACCGGACATTCCTATCTTTTTAATTAATCTTTATTGCCGATAGAAAAAACAGAGCAATCACTTTGCGTCGTCAAACCTTGTTATGGATGGTCATGATCCTTCTATGGATTGGGATATGCCACCGGCAGCCGATGAAAATAGGAAACCAGAACCACAAGTTTCCAAAACTATGAAAACTGTTACAAATGACAGCAATGAAAAAGATGGTGACAACGAGGAGAATGGATCTACTGTTGAAGATTACCCTGCTTCAGACATACAAAACAAATTTTACAAGTTATTCATATTATGTGGAAGGCCCAATTTTCGCGTTGTAGGCGGCCTGTTACTCATCATGACAAAACATTCTGATCTAACTGTGTTAGGCTGCTTTTAGAGTAGAGATAATTTTCAGAGTTGGCTTTTGCATTCATTTCAGTGAATCATGATATTAGATTATATGGAAAAGTACAAATAACTATTCCCAAGTATATGTTGTTCCCACTTAGCTACATCCATCTACGCTGATAATTTCCAAATGAGCTGATAATTTTGCAATCTTTTCCCTATTTATATAGCTGGAGAGAGTGCTGTGCAGTATACTTATGGAGATGCTTCAAAGATGATGAGCTTCACCCCTATACTCAGAGGGGTGGAATCACAACTTCCAGCACCTGATATTGTTCAAGACAAGCTTCATACGAAAACTAGTATTGCTGCAAGGGTATTGATATTTGCTTACCTAGTTACATTTTGGTTACCCAGACACTCAATGTATTGCAAAGATTTGTTTACTGGTGTAAAATTATTTTATATACTGGGTTCTTGCTCCTTCTAACACATCTGCTACAGCTTGACAAGTGCAGGAAATTACTTCAAATTGCAGAAAAATCTTTGAAAGAAGGGACTGATTATTATTATGCCATTGAGGCCTGCAATGAAGTTTTGGATGGACGTGGATTTGAAATTGAGCCTGCACTGCGTCACGAATGTCTCTGCACACGTGCTGCCTTATTGCTGAAGGTTCTTTATGAGCCATTTTGATTGCATAACACTTCATTTTCACCAGCTTGAGCCAGTATTATACTCATATGTTGTTTTTTTAATCTTTTCTAACAGCGCAAGTGGAAAAATGATGCTCACATGGCCATTAGAGATTGCAACAATGCTCGCAGAATAGATGATTCTTCCTTTAGAGTGCTTCACTATATGTCTGAAGCATTGTCACAGGTAACTTTATGATTTTAATTCCATTTCCTTTCATGACCAGATTGATATCAATGTAAGGTAAACTCGACCGATGAATACAATGTTATGCCTATTGTTTATTTTATATTGGACCACTATATGCACCTAGGGCTTAAGATAAATTCTGGATAAGTTTATGACAACAGAAATGAGTACCATTTCTTTCTGTAAACTATTATAAAAACAACTAAGAAAGAAGAATAAATCAACTATTAATCTGGATGGAGTGCAAAAACTGTTTGGGCAATGAATTAAATTACTTAATGGAATACAGGCTGCTAATACTAGTAACAGGAAACTAAATCATATATGAGAAAACCAGCATTTACTAAGAGAAACAAGATAGGTCGCAAAATGATGTAATGGTAAGCTCTACCTTCCTTGTGATAAAAAAACTAACACAATACTATGGAAAAATTGATAAGAGATGGGTAATTATGTAAAAAAGGAGGAGAGCAGTAGAATGAATGTACTCAAAGAGAATAACTAAGAAAAGGGGGGAAGATCAGGAGTCTTGACGGTGGCATAAACTCTAAAATGTTAAATTTGTGCTTCTTTTCCAAATTCAGGATGAAAGTTGTAACTTGCCGTTGCCAGTCAAGGGCTTATAATGATCTTAGTACTGACTTCAGATGATGCTTTTAACGTCTCTTGATAAAATAAAACCAACTAGCATTATATTGATAGAACAGTTTTAAACTTGTTATCCCAAATTAAATCCTTATTCATGATTTTTTTGATAAGATGAGAATTACTATAGCACTTAAAAAGTTACATTAGCAATAAGGAAATGAGGAAATAAAAATAAGATCCAAAGCCATAAAGAAAAAGAAGTGAAAAAGAAAACGAAACAGAGAGCCAGACATCTCAAAACAGAGCTAGAATAAAGACTGAAAACATCCTTGTTCCATATATATGGCCCGTCGCAGGAGTTTGAGCTTCAACCATAAAGTGATGTGAGGCTGTTTTTGAAAAAGAATGCATCTCGAGATGCCGTTACCGTTAGCTTGAAAGAATCCTCACCGAGCCAGGAATTGAAGAAGCGAAAAGGTTTGGGACCCTACTCACCCGACGGTGAATGAGGAAAGAGTTAGCAATGGTCCTAGATCGTCCTGGGTACCTGATAAGATGACCGTATTACGTAGGGTGTTGGGGTATATAACATGGAACAATTCTGCAGCAAATAGTAATCAACAAAAATGAGAAGTAAAAACCAATCACACAAGAACAAAGGATTTACATGCTTCAGCAATTTGCCACGCCCACACCGCTCTCTTATCATTGCTCTCAATTCATGAATAATTTTTGGGTTACAATTACATGTATTTATAGTGAAAGACTAGGTGAAAATAGATTTTGTAATTCCTTGCACATTAGGAAACCTATCCTAAATCATTGTACAATAAGAAATTCTTTCCTAATTCACTCTCCTGTTATAATTAGGAAAATTGGCTTCCCAAATTAAATAAAAATGTCTCCACAATCCAACAGTCTCCTATTTGGAGGTTGTCAACAAATATCTTCACTCTCAGTCATGTAACTTTAGTAACACTCCTAATGATCTCCTCAATAAGCTCTAAAGGTAGTGTGACGCCTTTTCATCAACAAATCATGAAGGCTATTTTATCATCCATCATATGTGTATTGTTGACCAACACAATTGTATGTGGAGCACCAGAACTTACATATCATATGTATAATGTTGATCCATACCATTGTATGTAGAGCATCAGAACTCACATAAAATTTATGTCTGAGTTCATGCATATAATGCTAAGTGAATATTCTATTTGTTTTATGAATTCAGATGACAATTAGAAAATGCATGTCCTCAAGTGGTGCAAATTTAATGAAACCAGATGTCTCCTTTCGGATATGTGTGCTTTCCTTACTTACTGATTGCCATTCTCTCACAGTTGGGTAAGCACAAGGAAGCTCTGGAGTTTGCTTTCGCTGCTCAATGTTTGGCCCCATCCAATACTGAAGTGGTGGAAGCAGTGGAGAACATAAAAAAACATCTTTCTACTGGTTTGTGCCTTTGTAACTCCGTATTCTTTGGTTGATTGCAATAGTGTATGATGCCGTGATGGATATGAGTATGAGTGTTGGTTGATGCTGCAATGAGATGTATTATCTTACTGCCAGCTGTTTGTTACCATACAATACAATACAAGTAATCTTTTGTTTCTTGCCCTGCGATTGACAGTGATGATGGGAAGGTAGGAGAATGTAAAACCGGGATACATTAATCTTTCATTTAAAAAAATGTAATGTAGCATTTGATTCTCTCCACTTCTCATAATCTCAAAATTGTGAGCTGTCATGAGTGCTTGCTTGTTGGATGAATATATCTTCACATATGGTTGACTTTTCAGCTTATGAATCTGTGGTCCTTGTGAATTTCCATAACTAGATAAATATGACCTACTTCCCTAAATTAATTGTGCATCAAGCTTGAGAGTAGAGATGGCTGGATTGTATTTTGCAAACTTGATGTTTATACTGCACCTTACTTCACAGATTTCTTATTTCTTTATTAACTTATTTTGGCCATAAATTATTCTTTGGCATGACTGATCCGTTTTACTTTTAGTTATACTGAATTTTATCTCATGTTCTATCGAATGACTAGCTGAATCTGAAAAAAATAAGAAGGCGAACGATGGAGCTCCAAGGTCTGAATCTCGTACTGGGAGAGTTTTATCTTTGAGTGATATCTTCTACCGTTCAGAGGCTAACAGCGATGGTTCACAAGATGGTCCTAGATCTGAGAGAGAGGATTCTGATTATGACGAGGAACTGGAATTGGACTTTGAAACTTCAGTATCTGGCGATGAAGGGCGTGATGTTGATTCTAACCTTCTACATGGCAGTTTAAATCTGAGAATTCATCGGAGAGGTGATTCAGCAAGAGCGACTGGTGGGTCAAATGGCTCTTCAAGATCACCTTCATCATCGTCACAGAATGATAGAACTCCTTACCAGGTTTATATCTACAAACATTTAGTAAAAAGTAACTTATTTTCAGATTCATGATGGCTAGACGCTAGAGACAAGTTTGATGTGGTTGGTGAAAGAAAATGGTGGTTGTTATAGCTTTCCATACTCCACTTTGCCCTTGTAGCCTTTCTCTAACTTAATTACCTGTCAGGCTATCAGGCGCAAGAAGATGAAACATCATGGAAAATAATTGGTTTATAAAAAGCTTATATACAAGATGGTAGTAACTAGGAAAATGGAAAATAATTGTGTTACGGTCCCGACTCTGGATCTCGTTATGGGTCCGTTGTAGTTGTTGAATGGCTCGCAGGACGATAACCAATGTTGCTTGGCGCGAGTAATGGTCGAACAATTGGGCTCGTTAAGAGAGAGCTCCTACCTCAGGCTCGTTTAGAGAGAGCTCCTACCTCGGGCTCGTTTGGAGAGAGCTCCCACCTCTTGATACTTGCAACTCTATACTTTAATTTCAATTGATGATCTTATTTCAAAAACAAGGCTGGTATATATAGTGTCTGCTGTAACAATCCAACTAATGATAGGATAAGGACAAACCCTTAACCAATCCAACTTTAATAGCTAATACTCCAAACTAATCCAAACTCTACTAGATAATACCCAACTAATATTTAAATAACGAATACGTTTAAGACTCCTAACAAATTGTTTATGAAAAGCTCATATACTAGACAATATTAACTTTAAGGAAATGGTTGATCACACATTTAAAGAAACCACCATATATGAATGTAAAAATAATAGCTTGCCCAAGTTGTCTTTGATACTGTGATATCTCTTTTAATATAATTAGGTATTGTTTCATTCAATTATCTGGTGTTACGTACTGTTTAGTGATGCTGTTCCTTTTACTATCTGTTCAGCAGCCTGAGATGGTCATTGACATGAAGCAGAGATATGTTGGTCACTGTAACATTGGCACTGACATAAAGCAAGCCAGTTTTCTAGGTCAAAAAGGTATTGTTCTTTCCTTATGTCTGTTAACATTGATATGAAGCAGCGATATTGTGTAGATATTTTGGATATGTTTGTTAACATGTTATCAATTGGTTTATATTCGGTTCTTTCATTTCAATTTATTTCTATGTGGCTTTAACTTCCCCCTCCCATGCTCGTATGTGTGAAGCTTACTTCCCTTCATGCTCGTAAGCACGTGCCTCTACTCTTCTTCAGCATTTTCTTATGTGGATGATACCACTGTTATGAAACTTGGGCAGACTCGGGAAAAATGGCCTACCTGAGAAAACAAGCAAAACCCGGAACAAAACTCGGCCAACTTGACAAATACGGGACAAAACTCGGTCAAAATGGTCAAACTCGAGTCAATTCGATAAAGAGTCAACTTTTTAAATAAAAAATTAACACTTGTTTTTATTTCAATTGTTTATTGTTCGTAATTTTTAATATTTAGATATTGTATGATTGTTGTTTTTATAATTAGTAGTGTTTGCTTAGTAATTTTACTCTTAACAAATTTACAGTCAAAGTGATAAAAACTGTGGTAAGATAGCAGACATGACAAGTTTGGGATCAAAAGTGACTAAATATTATTAATTATCTTTGATGAATATTACATTTGAATACATACATGCATATAGTTATTTATGCGGAGTTCTCCCCAATTTTAAGTTTCATAACCTTGGATGATACCAAAATTTGACATAAGTGGTTGACCTATACACTCAAATGTTAATTTATGTGACTGTTTTCGATACTCATGTTGAAAGTATACACTACCAGCCAATTGTTTATAGTGATCTCAGTTATCTTACGCAATGTTTGTAACATCACCTCTTGATACATTTTTGTATGTGATTACGAATTAGATATTCTTAAAAATCTTTGTTTTAAATGCCATTTACCTAACAACTTAAGCTTTTGCGTTGGAGTAAGTTTAACATGGCGTCAAAGTTCAGTCTTGGTGTTGTAACCTGTTTGGATTTTTCCTTGTCTATATATACTTATGGTCCATGTGCATTGTTGTCCGGACTGTACATGAAGGGGAGTGTTGAAGTGCCCCACATTGAAATAATATGACTTCAATGACCACTTGATATATTAGTTAGTCCCTCTACTTAACAGCTTAAGCTTTTGGCTTGCTGTAAGCTTAACATGCATCTTTGTCTGCTTGTATTGCATAGTCATGGTGTATTTGGGTATAGTAGTGTGGTTAATGTGATATTATATCATGATTGTTTGATATAATGAATGATTTTGTTAGGTTATTCATGTAGCTGAGGTTTGGTTGCTGTTGTATCATGATTGTATGCTATGTTTTCATGTCTTCCATGTTTATGTTTGTAGGTATTGACTTCACGTGTTCTATAAATAATGTGACAATGCTGTCTATTTTATGTTTCACAGGAGAATATGTTGCGAGTGGAAGTGATGATGGTAGATGGTTTATCTGGGAAAAGCAAACTGGAAGACTGATAAAAATGCTTCTTGGAGATGAAGCTGGTAATTTCTCTCCTTCATAAAGTTTGTCTTTGCATCTGCCTTGGCTGATGTGTTGCTTCTTGATTTATGTCTACAGTTGTGAACTGTGTGCAGTGCCATCCTTTTGATAGCGTTGTGGCAACCAGTGGGATTGATAGCACAATAAAGGTTAGTGTTTTGGAATAGATTTATTTGTGTGCAGTAAATGTGATGAAGTTAGAATATTTGGGGTGCACTGCATCAGATTTGGACACCAAGTTCTTCTGTTCCCTCAATTGTGGCTGGTGGAGCAGCGGGGCCAGAAACTGCTGATGTTTTGGATGCAATGGAGAACAATGAGCGTAGGTTATGCCGTAATCGTGAAGCTATCTTGTAAGTTTCATGAGATCACCCCTCTTCTTATTTCTGCAGCATATGGGCCTTATCTATGAAGCTCTCTCTCTCTCTAGTATCTCTTCTATTTTTCTTTTGTGGTAAGTTCAACAATTCATTTCTACATAACCCGTGTCTTCACGTTTACACAAATTTATTCCACCACTAAATAGTTTAAACGCAAAGGCATACACGACACATCTTAACATGGATTCTCTTGGTAAAATGTCAACCTATTAGTTGGGTTGGCTCTTGCTCTATATATAGCTCTATTTTCTGTTTTTGACCAAAGTGAGACATTGTTGTTTTACACTCCCCTTCACATGCAAGGATCAGGGCCAGTAATTTATATAACATTGTGCTAGGATTTGGGCAGGATCTTCCTTAGTGGTCTATTTTTGCCACTTGACCCAACATTATATAAGTGATAGAAGTATTTCCTATTTGGTTTACTGTTTAATGTTTCTTAATATAGAGGTTTCCAATTTTTAATGTTTAGGCTATTTCCTAATACTGGTAAGTTTCATAGTTAGTATATGTATTCTGCTTATATTAAGAGGGTTTCCTCACTGTATTAGAAGAAGGTGAATTATCAATAAAGTTTTGAATTTTACATGGTATTGGAGGCTTAGATTCGATCTTGGTAAAATTCTAAACACGTGTAGTTTTGCCCACTCGTTAATTATGGTTTAGCTGGTGGGCAAGACAATATTGGTTCTAGTTTCCCCTTTGTAGGCTAGTGTTAATATTTCTAGTTTATGTTTTCCAACTATTTACCTACAAGTCATAGGTTTCAGGTGAGAAGTTGGTTTTCTAGTTATAGCAACCTATGGTGATCGGTTTATCGTCACCTCCACTTCTGTTAAGCTCTAGTTCTAAAACTTGGGGTTGGGAGAACTCGGCGAAACGAAAAATAAGGAGTTTTGAAAACTCGTGGAGAAATCGATAAAACTCGTTCTGGATTAAATAAATTTCATAATATACATTTATTCATAAATAATTTTGGCAACCTAAAACTTTATTGATCATTCTCATCGTCCTTAGTGCAATGAGAGGGAATACATGTATACTAACAGGAAACTAACTATTAAGCGAACTAGGTTGCTAAAACAAAAAACTTGGAAAAATAACAGTTTGATACACCCCCAAACTTTGCGTCTCTAAATTTGTACCCCCAAGTATCATTTTATCTCTCTAGTACACCCAAAACATATGAATGAAGCCAAAAATAAAAATAATTCTTTTTTATTTGGGTTAAATGTCGATGCCAAATTTGGCGGTGGAGGTGGAGAAGATGCGGGAGCAGCCGCCGATGAGGTTGGCTGCTTTAGCAAGGAAGACGATGGAGCAAACGGCTGGGGCTTGAGGCTTGGATTGGCAAGCTGGGTTCCAAGAAAAAAGAAGTTTTTATTAGTGTTATCGCACTTACGGTTGTTAATGAAGGGCATTTAGGTCTTTATATTAAAAACTAGGGAAAATTGCAAAAAAAGTACCCTGTTGTTTGTTAATTGCAAAAATGTGCCATGTTGTTTACATATTTTTGCAAAATGTGTATATATTTATAAAAATGACGAAATTGCCCCTGAAATTTATAAATAATTTTTTTTAAATAATACATTTTAAAATTTTTTCCTTATTTTTATCTTCTAACTAAAAAATTTTACAATCAAAATTTGTAATTTTATTTTAAAAATTTATGTTTAAATCTTAGTTTTAAGGGAAATTTCGCCATTTTTATAAAATTATACATATTTTGTAAAAATATGTAAATAACATGACACTTTTTTGCAATTAACAAACAATATCGGAACTTTTTTGCTATTATCCCTAAGAACTACTTTGTTAGTAATAGAATGGAAAAATGATGAGTTGGGTGTGCTCGAAAGATAAATAATATTTGAGTGTATTAAAGTTCAAAACGTAAAGTATCAAACTATCATTTCCCTAAAAACCTGATGCGAATTAGGAAAACATAAATACTAATAATATATAACTCTAGGAAACCATGATTGACCAAAACTTGGAGACGGAGACGGCCGGAGCTTGAAAATGAAGCTAGTGCACTACGACTTCAACACATCCTCTAACATGCAAGAAAAAATAATAATAGAGAAAAAAATTAAATAAAGATCCGAACACCTCGAGAAAACACCCAAGCTATGCCAGAGGATGTATATGCATTTTCCTCATATACGAGGGTGCCCTCATTGTACTAGAAGTATCACTAAAGTTTTGAAATTCACAAAAACTTTGTAAAGATTATTGTCTATCTCAATGTTATTGATGATTCTTGTTGCCCATAATACAATAAAGGCATCTCTTTTTTTATTGGAAATACACGAACTAATTAGGAAATATACTACTAATTTAAATTAAGAAACCCCAAATACTAATAATAAGTAACCCTAGAAAACTAGTAGGAAACCCTAATTGACACCTCTCTCAAATTGATGTGGGTTGTAGACCAGCCTCTAATACCTAACCCACCTAAAGGCTCAAGTTGATATGAGGAGGCCTCAAGATGTTTATCAAGTGATCAATCAATCCACATTCTTTAGATGTGTGACTTCAACACTCCCCCTCACACGTGGATCACACTAGGGACTAGGGATCACACCATCGATAATCACAACATCCCTACACAAGCTTTGTTGATAATTCTAGTTATCCATAATACAATGAGAGTATCCCTATGCACACAAACTAATTAAGCAATCTACTACTAATACAAACTAGGAAAACCCTAAATACTAATAATAAATAACCCTAGATAACCCTGATTGGCAAATATAAATAAGATAAATCCCTTTGTTTGCAGCGTTCTCTTGAAATTTGTATTTCATCTTTTGGCTTAATATATTTTTTGTTTTGTGAGCAGGCCCCTTGAACTTGTTAGGATGCATGAATTTACTGAGGGAACTTTGCATCCATTTGAATGTGCTCAGAGTTGATTTAGGGCTTATTGAATCATGAAGGTAACTGACACACTCTCTACATGTCTTCATAGGTTAATCTTCATATCTTCTTTGTTTCATGTGTTGTCCTTGAAATGAATATTTGGGCCAATATTTGTGTCCAGTTGGAAATGTGTGCTCCACCATTCAAATACTATTCTGAAATCTTGAAAATAGGACCCCATCGCCTCCTTGTTCCTTTCATCTTTTTATAGGTTTTTTAGTTTACCGCAGCTGATGTTATATTCTTATCTTTATGCAGTGACAAGTGATGGGTGAATTATAAGTTTACCAGTGTGTTTTTCTTCTTCTGAGTATACAAAAGCTGAGGATGGGACGCAGACTTTGGCGGACGATGAATTTTTGAAAATAGAAAGATTATCGACAGTGTAAATCCGTTTGGTCAGAAAATAAGTTGAAAATCAAATAAAGCAGAGTAGTCCCACTCCCAGGTCAAGTGTGGAGTTCTTCGAGGTTGTGCACTAGCCGTTTCTTTTCTGTTCTCTCTTAATTAATCCTTCCCAAGGCTGCCACTGTTAATAGATCGTCGTTGTACAGTTAAGCATGTTTTTTTTCCATTTGGGGGTTCAATGTTAATATCACGCCATTATATGCCCTTATACAGTTCTGACTCGAGTCAATAAGTTATAATTTTTCTGATTCTGCTAGGAGGTTAAATGATTTATGCATATCTAATTGGGCAGATCCTGCTAGTTGGCCGAGTTGGTCTGTGAGCTCGTTCCCTAAGCCGCGTGTCAGCGTTCGATGCCCAGCAGAGCATCACGGGGGTTGTGGGCATAGGCGGGTTTGGCTTCGGGCCTGTATGGGTAGATAGGATTAAAAAGGAAATTGGTGAGATATAAATGTGCCAATAGAAGTAATTTACAAAATGATGTAATTAGGATTGCAGAAATCATTCGGTAAAATTATTTTCGTATCACTTTATAACAAGGGTAGATATTGATGTGATATGTTCAAATTGTTTATAAATTCAACAATTTTTTAACTAGTTTAAGGAGGTTTGAGAACAAAGAAAACAAACAATATAGATACTTGCAGTTAGGGGTGCAAACATGCAAGTGTTTAATGAACTGTTCAAGTTTGATTTGTGAAATATTGAGTTTGGCTTTGTTACATTCAAACTCAAGTCGAATTCAACTTCTAGCTTGAACTCGTTATAATCGAACTTGAGTTGAATTTGAGATTAGAATTGATCTCATATAGTAAATAAGTCAAACTCAAGCTGAACCTTTTATAGTTTGATAAGCTCGTGAGTCTGCAATTTGTTTAATATGTAATTAATTATGTTTATTAGTAATACATTTTTCTTGTAATAAATATTTATAATAAAACTAGACAAACTGAATCAAGTTGAGTTGTCTCGTTTAATAATTAATGAAATTTATTTATTAGTTTAATATAAAAATTAATTTTTAACGAATATTTGTGGTAAAAATTAAATAAAACAAATTGAGGCAAACTGGGTTTGAGCTTGACGATTTTCTTTCGAACATAAGGCTATTTTCACGAGTCAATCCTTGATAAATTGAGGTTTTATTTGCTTCATTTATTAGGAATGTGATGCAGTGCAAAACAAGAAAGTGTCAGATTTCGACAAAAGACTAGTGTTTTCTGGGCGGAAACGGCGTTCCAAGCAAAACTCATCGCTTCGCCATGATGTACGATAGATTTCGGTCATCCGAGGTTATCTTGGGGTTCAAAATCACAATTTCCTAAGTTCCGGGCACTATTTGCAATTTTCATCTTGGGATAATGAATAACATAAACGGCTAACAGTGTTTAAATAGCCAAAACCTAATTGCAGAAAAGGAAATTCTATCACATTCGGTATTCGCAAGAATCAACGAACTTGATAAAGAGTTCTTCCTAGCCACGTACGCTGCATCAGAATGCAAAGAGATGATTTTTTTCCATACCCTCCCTTGAACCGCTTATCCTCAATGGGTATCCGCCCCTCTCAAATAACTCAAACCTACAAAACAACTAAATCTATTCTTGGATGGAGGCCGCTGATAGATGTGGAGATGGTAGCTCGTAGACGGATGTCAGGACCATAGCTCGAGGTTGGACACCATTGTTGTTGATGTGTTTCGGTTGAGATGAGTGACAAAGGGAGTTAGGGAGAGGGAGAATGCACTAAGGGTTTAGGTTAGCTTAGGTTTTTTTTTTGTTTTTTATAATTAGTATCATATGATTTTTTATTTAAAATTAAAAATCTCAGGTACATGGCGGGTTATGTGTTGGTTTAAAGTGTTCAATGAGGTTTGAGGTTAAGGCAATATTAGATTGAGAATGAGGACACGAGGTACGGATGGAGTTGGAAGAGGAAGGTTGCACCAAGGGTTTAGATCAAGTTATGTTTTTTTAATAATTAATATTATTTATACTTTTTGTTATTTAAATGTATCGGGTACATGTCGGGCGGGTATAAGCCACCCCACACCCACACAAAGATGCCCTTGAAAATATTATTCATTCATTCACATGTTTTAGTTTTTCGTTTTAATCAAGGTGAAAATATCGAGTACCCGTTGAGTTCGGATTTTTTTCCATCCAATCATTTACACCTTACTTGCAATGAACAGGAAATATGTAAGTCAGGATAGATTATTAAGAGCCCAAGGATCTACTGCTTGTAGGCCCATACTAAAATATCCATCTTCGAATAATGGGCTTAAGAGGCCCACATAGTGATACGTACGTACTCAATTATCACACTAACTGATTTGGATTTGATATTTGGGCCAACTTAAGCCTAACAAAAACATCATGTTCTGCATGAAAAAGAGTTAAAGCTAATCAAAGTAGTTGTTAAGGTAGCAAAGAAATGAGTGATCATAAGATTAAGCTCAAAAATGAAAATCTATAACTTTTAAGGGATGGAAAGACAGGAGATGATGTTAAGAATGAAAACAGGGCGGGTTGAGTAAGTTTAGTGATTTAAGTCATGACCCTTACTACATCATTTCTCTTTAAATTCAGAGTATTTCGTCTTTCAACAATGTAAGAGTGTCATTTCCGGAAGATGTAAATTTGTTCATGAGTTTAAATAACAACATGACACTCTATTTCTCAGCTTGAGCTTTTAGATGAATTGGACTTCTAACATAATACCAAGATCGTGTTTATTTTAAACATGACCTCTCTATGACATCTATTTGTCCCGCTCAGTCTCTTCACATGAGTGAAGGTGGTAAGGTACTACATACGAAGATTCACATTTTTAAAAAAATATTTAATTATTCTCGTTCACTAGTCCGTTAGATTTAGAACACCAGTCTTGTTGAATTTGATTTATTTTTGACATATGATAATAGAAGAAAATAATGAAAAGGCTGCAAAAAAGCATGGAAATGGAAATTGAGAAGCATACCCCATTTCCTTTGTGTAGTCACAATCCTTGTCTCCTTCCTCTTTTTTCCTTTTCTTTCTCTTTCTCTCTCCCCAAACAGCCAATCTTGCAATAAGAGGACATTCCAAAGATAAAGATTCTACAATACACACACATTACAAGTATAGGGTAGGGAGTGATGAGAGTGGGTCATGATCAGACCAAGTGGTTTCCCGTTTCCCTCCAGCTGACACCCTTCAGTTGTAGGTCACTGCCTTTCTTTAAGGTCGGGTTGGAGGGTATCACCCTCACATGCCTTTCCTATCCTTTCAATTATTTCTCCTTTTTTCTTATATATTGGTTTGGAACACTACTGTTGTCACACACACACGCGTATATATACACTGATTGTGGCGTGAGAACATGAGAATACTGAAAAATCAATTATTTTCGTTGGACATCACTAATTCTCGTTGAACATTCACTTTTACTGGACATTCGCTTAATTTTCGATGGACATTCATTTTTATCAAATATCACTTACTTTCATTAGACACTCACTTATTTCCGTTTACCAAAAATAAGTTCTCAGGTTTTAACAAAAGAGTTTGGTTCTCTTATGATCCATCATATATATATATATATATATATATAGTATTAATCCGTTAACCTTATCAATTTAATTTTTCTTTAATGATACACTCATATTTATTTATGGGCGTGTACTTAAAATCCATAATATATCCTACCATAATAACCTACTCTAGCCTTAAGAACTGGCACAGAATCAGGATTAGCGGTGCATCATTGTTTCTTCTTCATAAAATCACAAGAAAAATGTGACATCACGTATTGGGGTTAATTATACATTTTTGTATGAAACTATGGTAATCAAAAGATAATATTCATCAAAGTTAACTATACAAATTTTGCAGAAAATCAAGATAAATAAAAAATTATTAATAAGCATTATGATTAACATTTTTTGGCACCGTCAGTTAAAATGTAGGGCGATCAAAAATGAGACCGCTTGCACAAAAATTAAGGGTGAGCGAGAGGGTTTTCTCGAGTTTATGTTCGATGTTGTCGATTATGTAACATGTGGGGCGCTCGTAGAGGTGGAAGTCGGTCTAAGTGGGAAAAATGAGTGATGCCACACCCTTCAATTTAAAGTAATTATCTATTTATTTGTGTCAATCTCAAGATTTATTGATGATTGTTGTTCAAAAATACAACGAGAGCATTTATTTATACAAGGATATACAAGCTGATTAGGAAACTAAGAACTAACACAAACTATGATTTCTCAAATAGGTCGAGTTACAGTTTGTGACCTGTAGTCGCGATTCCATTAAATTTCCTCCCCCCCCCCTCGATGGCTATGCGAAATGAGTATAACATCCTCATCATGTTGATATCTGGCCTCAAATCACCTGGAAAATGCTTGAATAACTTCATGCGTCCGCTGATCGATGAGTTAGACCATTTATGGGAGCACAGAGCTGTCACGTGGGATGTATCTAAGAAACATGCTTTCATAATGCGGGCTGCTGTGATGTGGACAATAAATGACTTCCCGGGTTTGAAAATGTTAAGGGGCATCCAGATTAAAGAATATAAGGCGTGTCCTCCCATCCCGGGTTTGCGAACTTTTTTTCTTCACAAAAATCTGGTGGCAAAGGGTGGTGGCGTGTGGCCGGAATAGTTGCGCGCATGCACAACACCGCATACGGTTGTGGTCAGATTTGCATAGAACAACCAAAAATCATAGTGTTAGACCTCCATTCGCCGAAGTTGAAAAGAAAAACAACTGGAAATTGCCATATAATTTGGGAGTGGTTGAACTCCGCATGTGGTGGCGCTTGGAGAAGGTGGTGGTGGAAATAAGGAGTGGGAGGGGACACAAAACAGACATTTCTTCAACGTAGATCTCAGTCAAAAGCGGTGGGAAACTAGAGTGGATGGTGGTCTGACGGCAGTGTGATGGGGAGGCGACTGACTTTGCAGACTAAGGAGAGTAGGAAAATTGATAAGACCACCACCGACTCTAGTTTCCCACCCGTTAGGTATTTTAGGAGTAAGTTGTTCCAAAATGATAGTTATGGTACTAAAATGGATAAAAATAATGGTTAATTACAGCTTGTCCATAATGTATTGGCGGGTTTTACAGTTTGACCCATCTATAATAAAAAGTTCAAAATGAGCCCAACTAATTGTATTTTTTTACACTTTACCCTAACGCCGTTATATTTTGGACGAAAACCTAATTTTTTTTAAAAAGACAATTGTACCCCTGAATTGATTTGAAATCACTTACACTGGAAATAAATCAGAATTGATTTATGATCTATGTAATTAGACCGGTTCTATATTAAATTATATAATAATAATAATTAAGTAATTAATAATATATTGCAACTTTCGAATGTCATAACTCTTTCATACGAGTTCCGTTTCGGGCTCGTAGTATATCAAATCGAAAAAAATCGAAAGATCAACAACTTTTTTAAAAAAAAAAATAAGTTTTTGCCTGTATATCATCAATTATATAATTTTTTTTTAATAATTAGACCCAGATGACATTAATAACTATACATTCAAAATAATAAAAATGATTAATTAAAATAATATACTGAAACTTGACATAACTCTCTCATACGAGCTCTGTTTTGATCTCATAGTATATCAAATTAAAAAGAATCGGAAGATCAACAACTTTGAGTGTTAATAATTATTAATAATATATATATATATATATCAATACAACTTCTGTCTTTAAAATTATTGATCTTATGATTCTTTTCGATTTGATATACTGTAAACTTGAAACGGAGCTCGTATGAGAGCGTTATGACATTCGAAAGTTTCAGTATATTATTAATATTATTTTAATTAATTATTATTATTTTTTTAATTTTTATTTTGAATGTATAGTTATTAATGTCATTCAGATCTAATTATTAAAAATTTATATAATTATTTATTAATAATATATAGAAAATATTGTATTTTTGTATACCTCTAATGTACAATTTGAATTCAATTTTAATCTTAAGTTTCACGACTTGTTGATAATCTTGAAATCCTATCTAACAAATTCTAGGTTGGAATGACTTGAAGGTTCAATTTTGCTCATGGCCCATTTTATGTTTAATGAAAACCTCATCTTATCTAAAACGTTAAGGTACGGTCACCCTTCAACACTTGATATTTAATTAGGCAGAAAATGTTTCCTACACTTTTAGAGACTAAAAGTGATCTTTCACCCACCAGCCACAGCTATTTGAGATTAGCAATGCTACGATCCTTTCGTTTTCATAAAACATACGTAAATCATTACAAAAACAAATTAGTTACGAACATTTATTTTTGGCAAAATATCGTGAATTTGATTCACCAATACATATATGGTGACTGTTTCTGAGTTCCACTCTTTCTAGTTATAATTATTTTGCATTGAAATTAATTAGTACGTGTACGTATGTAATAAAAGCTAAAGGAAGTGACTCGGTCATGTTGACATAAATGGAATTTGGTGGCTTAGCAAATTAGTAATAAGTGAATTTAGGAAGTGTGTTATGGAGTTGGTTTGGTGATTCTTTTAATGGCGTCACCTTGCTTTTATTGTTGGGCTGTAAATGTAATTAGCCTGTAACGTATCAGAAAGGTTTTGTGTCTAGAAATTTCTAATTTGTTAAGCCATTAATCAAATTGTCCTCCATTTTATAGTGACCACTCTAAATCCTTAGATGTGATTTTTTCTAATATATATATTTTCTTATACGTAACTGCACCGTCAATTATAATTTCTTTAATAATATATATGTTAGACAAATTGGTTCGACATATGGATGAAATTAAAATACATATAAAAGAAAATGGAAGTCAGTTTCATGCTTTTATAGCATACGTTTATTTATTTTTAAATATTTTTTCTTGCATTTTATTTTGGTACAAGTGATTTTTTAAATGAAAAAAATTTAAAAGTAAGAAGACTCAAATAAGCTTTTGTGGAAAAAAAACAAAGTAAGCAAAATTAGAGCGAAAACCTTTCTCTTTTTCGTTACCAAA
This sequence comes from Geranium rotundifolium, assembly GCA_963920655.1. NCBI lineage: Eukaryota > Viridiplantae > Streptophyta > Magnoliopsida > Geraniales > Geraniaceae > Geranium > Geranium rotundifolium. The sequence goes on along the minus strand of OY987319.1, from coordinate 9,231,153 downwards.
CCTACATGTATATACTTCGGTTATTATTTTTATACGATTCCAGTTTGTTTACATATTGTTGTATCACGGATGATTACGATCATAAAAGACAAATATAAGTATTCATAAGATAATTGGTTCTTAAGACTCTATCACCAAGTGAAAGTGAAGATCGAAAAGTTGTGCCGCAAAACAGTCATTATTAATTTTTTCAACACCAATGGTGTATACCAAACACATACGCCGTTACAATCGGATTTGTAACGGCGCATCTATCAAAATACGCAGTTACTAATTATTCCCGTTATGTTACCGTTTAGTTGTAATGTTACCGTCACTTAAAAACGACGTATGTAGGTAAATACGCCGTTACCAAATCAGTGTATAAATATAGCAATACGCCGTTACTAATGGTCAACAATCTTGACCATCAGAAAAGTCAAGATTGTTGACTTTCACGATTGACTTTGTTATTATTTTCCCGTTTCATATAGTAAATGAAAACCCAATTGACAATAATTTGTACACTACCTAAAAATCATATGCGTTAATCAAAATTGAAAATCGTGTAACAATTTCATGGCGGTCGCGTATGTAACGGAGGTTTGACCGTTACCTACGGATGTGTTTACGGGTGATTGGTTTAGATCGAGGTTTATATATGTTTGGGATTTACTAAAAATTTGGCATATGAGCGACAACACTATTACGCTTCAATCTGTACGGTTGGATTAAAAAACGATTTTCAACACCAACCACTTTCGGTGAAAGCGTGAGTTTAGGGTTTAGGATGGTAAACCCTAAACTATACCCTAAACGCTAACTTCATCGAACGTTCAATACAATTTAATGTTTTTATAATAATCCAAACCGTTCAACATGTTGGAAATGTGGTATAGTCCAAATTTCAGAAAAATCAAACCACAGGAACACTCCTGATCAATAACGATCGGTTCGAATCGAATATAATATTCATTTAGGGTTTTGGGTTGTAACGGCGTATATGCCTTATACGCCGTTACTAAATTGGCGCGAATTGAAATTTTGGCCAAAATTTTCAATTTCGCACAAGAATAATCGCGAAAATCCAATACCCGCTCAAAAAATTGGTTGTAACACTCAAAAAATTGGCGCGTATTGTATTGTGTATGCTGTTACAAATATAGTAACGGCGTATTTACCTATAATACGCCGTTACTAGATTAATTATGTAAAGGGTGAAACCCTTCTTTTCTTCCTCACGCTCTCTTCCTCTCTGCTTCTCTTCTCTGTCTGCTCTCTGCTTCTTGCCGTCTCCTCTCTGTTTCTCTTCCAGCCAGCCAGTTCCGTCGCCGTCTCCTCTTCCGACCAGCCAGTTCAGGTAAGTCCTCCTTGCTCTCTCATTTTATTTGTTTGAAATTGAAATTGTTAGTTTTGAAATTGAAATTGAAATTGTTAGTTAATTGAATTGTTAGTAAATTTTTAGTAAATTGTTAGAGTGAAAATGTTCATATGAAATTGTTAGATATTTGTTTGATTGAATATGCTAATATGAAATTGTAAGATTGAATTTGTTAGATTTTATTTATTTGAAATTGTTAATACTTGGTTAGATTATATTGAATATGTTAGTTGTCAGTTGAAATTTGTTAGATTTGAAATTGTTAGATTGAATATGTTCATATGAAATTGTTAGATATTTGTTAGGCTGAATATGTTAATATGAAATTGTAGGATTGAATTTGTTAGATTGTATTGAATATGTTAATTGTTAATTCAAGTTGAATGTGTTAGTTGTTAATTGAAATTTGTTAGTTGTTAATGAAATTTGAATATGTTGGATTGAATATGTTTCAAATTGTTAGATTATATTGAATATGTTAGTTTTTAATTGAAGTTGAATATGTTAGTTGTAAATTTGTTATTTGTTAATTGAAATTGAATATGTTTGAAATTGTTAGTTTGAATATGTTAGATAGTTAGATTCAATATGTTAGATTGAATATGAGGAAATGCCCCTTAGTGGCATTTCTTGTATTTTACATAAATACCCCTTAAGAGCAGTTCGAAGAGTTCCAGACTCAGCTCAGCTTGGCGACGGAGCAGATTGCCGAGCAAAATGAGAGGCTCGCCGCTCAAGAAAGAAACAACGAAGCTCAACGAAGAAGGTTTTAATTGATGTACGAGCAGATGCGAGCAACCAATCCTTCTATGTCCCCTTACGACCCGAACATGTTTACCAACTTTGGTCCTCCACCTCCACCGTCGTAGTTTAGTTGATGTAACTTTTATTTAAACAATTGTAATTTTAATTAATTTGAATTTGAATTTGAATTTCAAAATTAAATTAATTATGCAAAAAAATAATATTTGTAACGGCGTATTCAATTGAATACGCCGTTACAAATCTAACGACGTACTGAACAACTTACGCCGTTACAAAGTTGACGGTGTCAACCCGCATAAACGGCACCGTCATGTTTGTAACATCGTATGTGGTGATATATACGTCGTTACAAAGTTAACGGCGTTTACCACCGTTACGCCGTTAACGGACTGCTCGAAACGACGTCGTCTACCACCTAATGGTGTAACGGCGTCATTTGTACGCCGTTACAAAGTCTAACGACGCCATTGTAACGATGTATCGACTAACGACTGTTTGTACGCCGTTACACATTGTAACGACGTATTTTTGGCTTGTAACAGCGTGCTTACATATGCCGTTATAAAGAAAAAAAATGGGAGTGACTATATCCTTCCAATATGAATCATGTTATATGTGTAATCACAATTAGGTACAAACTGCTCAAACGTCCAAACCGATAGAATGTTGGGGCAAATGGGTAGAATGTTGTGGACCCGACAGAATGTTGGGGCAAATGAATAAAATGTTACGAACACGATGGTAGATTTTCTCTGCCACGTCGCGTACTAGAACAACGCGCGTAGATATTCAGCGATCTAACAATTGAGTGCGGTTCAGACGGTTTGGACATTTCACCCGGTTTGTATTGGAGTGCCCCCACTGTATATGTTGCAATAATAAATATGACATTTAGTATTAAATGTGATTTTGACCTTTTATTGTATATGCAAAAGTAAATATTTCATTAGAAACAGAAAAGGTCAATAATGGTCCCATAATGTATTAGTTCTTCTTCTTCAAAACTTCATATCCAATATTCTATACAAAATTTACTTACCAGATTACAATATCAGCTAGATAATCTCTTGTAACTGCATGACACTCATTTTATCCAACAAACATATCAAATTTAATTATCTCGACACAAACACTTTAAGAGTCAAATTAATTAGCAGCACTTAATTACTAATATATGAGTGCAAAATATTAAAAGGTGCTCACTACTTATTGCGTGACGAGTGAATTCAAATCTACTCGCTTTAGTGCTATATGTTTCTATTGACTTACCATGTTTGCAAAGAAAAAAATTGTAACAAAAATTTCTTGCAATTCTAATTATTAATACTTGTGCTACAACTTAAAAAACAAAGCTTTATTTTCTTTGGCCTAGTTCTATCTCCTATCTCCTATCTCTAACAAAAGAGAAATTTAATTTGTGAAGATATATATGTACGTAAATTAAATATATAATCCGTTTTAAACCAAATTTAACTTAGCGTTTCATGATTCAATTCAAATTTAAAATAAAATAGAGGTTAATTTATTGATGAGCGATGAAGATAATGTGACATTATAAATAGCAGTATATGTAATGTAATGTAAGGAGGAGTGTTGTAGGGCAGCTCTCGTAATAAATGCCACCAATTTAATGTCCTCACGTAAATCCCCGCGTGTTTTGGATCAATTTCAGCTAATTTTTATTTGTTTATTTCTGTTTTATCTCTTTCACGACTATTTAGTTCACGTTGTCAATTAATTCGGTTACTATTAATTTATTATTTTGTTTTAATTTACATTCAAATGTGTAAGTTGTTTCGATATAATTTTTTGGTATTATTATATTTTAATTAATATAATTTGAAGTATATTTTATTAGGAGCATCGATCGGCAAAAAACCCTAGTCGGCGCAATGTTTTCTTTCGGGTTTTCTTTACGGTTTGTACCCTTCGCCCGTGGCGATTTGGGTTGTTCGTCGAAAATCGACGATGTCTCACGGCGACACGGCTCCGTCTGTGAGGGCTTCTAGTACGGCTACAGTTCCGGGTCTTGCGGTGGTAGCTGCGACGACAGCTGGCGGTGAAGGAAACAGATCTAGTGGAATGGCAGGAACGGAGTCGAGTGCAGTGGGGTTGAGGACGGAATTGCAGGTGGGGCGAGCTTGGGTCGCGACGGTAGATCGGTACTGGGAGGGAACTGGGGTTATCTGGCGTCGGTGGGCAGACTCATGCAAGCATACCGAATTAGGGTGTCTCGGCTTGCTTAAGCTTCAATACGTGGGAACTAGCGGTTTTGATTGTTTGGTAGATCGGTATTGGGAGGGATATGGAATTATCTGGCATCGGTGGGCAGACTCATGCAAGCACACCGAACTAGGGGTACTCGGCTTGCGTAAGATTCAATACGTCACTTGTGTGTCTTATTGTGATCGGTACTGTAAGGAAAAGAGGGGTCCCTGGTGTCGATGGGTTGATTAGGTTAAACCTAATGTGCTGGGAGAATTTGAATTTCGCGATGCTCAAATTGATCGCAGGGTTGATCGAGGAAGCTGGTTTAAAGCGGTCTGCAGCAAGATCAGGGGGTTTCTCCATCCGTATGAGTTAGAGGCCGTGGCTCTGCATGAAGCTAACTAGTTCGAGTCGATTGGTCTCCGGAGTTATCATGAATGCCTGTGTAAAGCACTTCGCAGCAAGATCACGAGATTTCTCCATCCGTATGAGTTGGAGGCCGTGGCTCTATTTGATGGTAAACAGTTCGAGCTACATAACTTTGGAGGAATAATTAGCGAACGGTGTTGCGTACATCGGAACATATGTTCTTTGTTTTACTTGTAATCAAATGGCTCACGAATTGGCCATGTTTGCTTTAACTAACAGTAGCTGTGATTAAGGTGAGGGGTCTGTCCCACCAACTGTAACTTCAGCTGTCCGGCTTGATGCCGGGTTAGTTGCTATTTAATTAATGAAACTCGCTTTTACCTTCAAAAAAAGTATATTTTATTATATTTCAATGATTTTATAATGAAATGAAGATGTTAGAACTTTTTCTTGGGAAATTAGAGTCAATAAAAAAGGAGTTTAATGTACTCATGTCAGTTATAGAAAAAGCGGAGACACAACTAGCTTAACTAATACATTTTTTGTGGTTATGGGTCTTACTATTAGTTATCTATCGTTTAAGACCAAATGTTGGTTAGTATTACTATCTCGACATTAGGAGATTTGTTGACACGACTATTTTGGGTATTGTTTACTGACATTAAACAAGGGCAACTTTCTGTCGCCGATGCTTCGGCTCTAGACTACCAATTGACTCCGACTTATTATTATTTTTCTACAAGAGGTCGTGGGGGTAGACTGATAGCATTTGTGCCCTAGTCCAATTGGTATTAGCCTGTAAACGTCTATGTACAAATATCATCGTTTGTAATGTATAAATATAAACGGCTTTATATTACTTATGTGTTGAAGTAATATGTTAAGCATGATCTGATTTATGACCACTAAAGTAGTAGAACCATAAATATGTACGGATCACACTTAACGAGTCCCTGGTCAACCTATGCTTCCTTAAAAGCGACCAGTATGAGGATGGTTCTTAATGACGTAGTTCTACTTGTCATAAGGATGTGGGATCCTGGAACCATATCATAGATATCATGAGGTGATTGATATCGGACGACCCGCATTGAATAGTGTTTTCATAGATTAAGCCATAAACATATTCAGATGCGATAACTTGTCACGACGTCCTTAGACCAAGGAGTCTTTGTGATCACTATGCAATGAACGTACGGCTTTAACTTGCGCCAAACGTTTTCTGTAAAAGGATTGCTATAAAGGGCATGATTGGGTGGCGGAACGGGTTGCCTGAGTGACACGAAAGACGGCTAAGGGATTTATCCCTCATACTACGGTATGGGAAAGATATCCGTTAGAAGGCCTCTTGATGGAGACTGACTGAGAGAAAAAGCATGGCCATGCAAATGATACGGGTTATCATTTCTCAGTCATCTCGCATATCAAGTAACAATGATTGATTGAACAAGGGAGACGACTCTATGCCTTGAGATCAATTGGGATATCTAGAGATAAAAGGATGGTGACTTGTACGCACAAAGGTTAAGTCGAATTATCGATCATCGTGCACCTTGGGTAATCATAATGTTTTACTAGAGACCACTTATGATGGATCGGGCAAGAGCGAGTCTTGCGCTGATCTGCCAACGGTGACATGAGCCTAGAGGGTCACACACATACAAGACGGATAACTTGAGACAAGGAAACATGGATGTTTCGTAAGGAGAAGTATATGGACAAAACTGGAGGTTTTGTGCCATAGGTTCGGTTTGAGAGAATAATTAGCGAATCGAGAAAAATTGAGTTTTTCGTCGATATCGCGTCAGACTTTGTTTGATAAGTAACGACAAAAAGGTCGGGCAACTTTTGGACGCGGCATGAGACAACACGGGAGGGCCCATTGGGCTCGGCCCATGAAGCCTCATGGCCGGCCCAATAAGGCCATATGGCCGGCCCACTTGGTGGGGCCATTGTGGGGGCCACACAATGCCATGCTTAGTTGGTGATTGTGGATTAAGAGGTGAGTGATTTAAGGGGTATGGGTTAAAGCACCTTTAAGCCCATACCAATCACTTTTAACCCATACTTGTGAGTTGGATGATGAATTATAATGCAAGACTTTAATTCATTAATTCATTAAGTCACAAAAACACACAAAAACTCCTCTCTCTCTCATTGTGGCCGGCCACCCCTCTCCTCTTCATCATCTTGCTCTCTTGTTCTTCATTTAATTGTTCTAGTAGGCAATTAAGTGAAGGATCTTGAAGATCATCCTCTTGGTGTGGACTAGCTTTAGAGAAGAAGATCCGAACGTTCTTCTTTATCGATTCAAACAAGACTTAAAGGTAAACATCTTGTGGAATAGATTTTGCTTTGGGATTTAATGGTTTAAATGTTCTTGGACAAGGTTTGGAGTAGATTATCTTTTATTGCTTCCGCTATCTCGACGATCTAGAACGCTCCAAAACCCTACATAGACATCATACCAATAACTGAGGTCGTCGAGGAGGAAGAAATGATAATCATCAACGTAAAATCGTTGAATGCGCATAGTTTAAAAAATAGGGCACACGAACGATGTTTTCTATGAGCTTCATGGGTACCCAAAGCCCAACGTGCAATTTATGTTGCACAAACCGCTGATAAGACTCTATGGAGAGATAAATTGACTACCAAATCTCATGAGTGCATGTTCTTGGGATACTCTGGACTTCAAATGATGTACAAATGTTGTTCTCCCAGTATTAACCAGTATTTTGTTTCTGCTAATGTTTCATTTTTTGTGTCAACACCCTAGTTTTTTTCGTCCGAGACATATGCCCCAAATATATGTGTGGTCTTACCCATTCTATTCATCTCCCTTTTTCGGTGTCTTCTATTACACACCAACACCACATTTATAATTTTATTTTCGTTGTCCTTATCTTTCTTCTCTTCCAGGCCCTGAAGATGCTACTACCAAAGAGGCTATCACATATCATCCTCCAACATCTACACCTACCACATACTTGCCTCCTGACGTTAGACAATGTACTCGTTCCACCCATAATCTTAATAATCACTATACTTTTCTTAGTTATCATTGACTTTCTACTTTATATCGAGTATTTGTTTCTTCTTTGTCTATTGTCCCTATTCTCTCTTTTATCAATGAGGCACTCTCAGACGCGAAGTGGCGACAAGGTATGATTAAAGCAATGTCAACTATGAAATCTGAAGGTACTTAGGAGTTAGTTCCTCTCCCACCCGTTCAGTTTATTGTGCATTTTCGTTGGGTATATACTGTCAAAGTGGAGACATATGGACAAGTTTACCGGCTTAAGCCTCGACTAGTTTTCAAAGGATATACTTAAATTTTCGGATTGGATTCAGTGATACATTTTTTCTTGTGGAAAAAAAATGCTTCTACACAACTGCTCATATCAATTGCCGCAATATGTCATTGGCCGATTTATCAACTAGATATCGAGAATGTCTTTCTCTATATGGTGATATTGAAGAGCCCGATCTCGTTGCTCAAGGGGAATCTGGCTTGGTTTTTAAGTTTCGATGTTTTATTTATGGTCTCAAGCAATCACCATGAGTATGGTTTGATAAGTTTAGTACCGTTGTTTAAGAATTTGGCATGACCCATAGTTAGATTGATTACTCTGTGCTTTATCATCAATTATCACAAGACAAAAGCATTTATTTGAATGTTTATGTGGATGACATAGTCATCACAAGGGAAAATCAAGAGGGAACCTGAAGTCGAAAGCGCATCGTTTTAGTAATTTTCAGAAGAAAAATTTGTGATGACTTAAGTACTTTTTGGGTATCGAAGATGCTCAATCTGTAATTGCATAGTCATATCCTAACAAAAATTTGAACATCCTAGAAGAAATAGGAATGCTTGATTCTCGTACTTCAGATACTCCCATGAATCCTAATTCTAAACTTTTTTCTGGACCGGGGGAGTCTCTGGAAGATCTTGGAAGATATCACAGGTTTGATAGAAAATTAAATTACCTCACTATTACTCGGTCGAACACTGCCTTACTGCGAGTGTTGTTGGTTAATTTCTTCAATCTCCAAGTGAGCCATTGGGATGTTTGATGCATATTTTGAGGTAGATTAAAGAAATTCTAAGGTAAGGGTTACTTTACGAAGAGTCATACTGAGATTTGTTACATATACTAAGATGCTGATTGGGCATGATGTCTTTCAACTGACGATCTACTTCTAGTTATAGAGTGTTGATGGGAGGCAATCTAATCACTTGTAAAAGTTAAAAGCAAGCAGTTGTTGCAAGATCTAATGCAGAAGCTGAATATTGTACTATGACCTTGGCAACCTGTGAGCTCATGTGGTTAAAACAACTTCTCCAATGGCACAAGCTTATAGAGGTTACTCTAATGAAGTTGATACGTGACAAGCAAACAACCTTACACATTGCGTCTAAACCGATTGTCACTTTATCAGTAAAAAGATAATGTCAGATTGTATCGCCACGAATTTATAAATGCGATCATGATATTCCATTTGTTTCAATCTAAGTATATATGTTAACTTTGATTCAAATACTTGTTGTATATTCCACCGAGTTATTATATATCATTGTATAACATCTCAGTTTAATTTTCATGTTTGAATTTTATAATAATTTATGTTATTTTTTAACAACATAACTTTTCTCCATTTTAAGTATGGACAGTTACAGATGACTACGCCTAGATATATCACATTATCACATGACTACATCTACAATTTTTCGTGTCAGGGTGAATACCCAATAATTTCATTTTTGTCACCGTTACTCATTTTGTCCATTTCCATTAATTTTTAAATTTTTAACGTGTGAAATGACTAAAATACTCTTCAAAGATAAATAGATTATTTTTAAATTGAATGAAATGACGGAAATACCATTCACTATTCATTTAGTTTTCAAAAAAATACCGTTCATCCATATATGTATATATAGAGGACAAATCATGTGAGAACACAACTCTTTTGTGAGAATGTGAGAACAGAGTTTGTACATTGAAAATAAGTGAATGTTCAAGGAAATGTTATATCCAATGAAAGTGAATGTCCATGGCAAATAAGTGAATGTCCAACGAAAAATGTATGACCAATGAAAATAAGTGAATATCCATCCAAAATAAGTGAATGTCCAACTGTTTTCACGTTCTCACGAAATATCACCATCTTCATCCTCATCCAAAAATTTTTAGGTGTAGTTATATAATAATTTGATACATTCACATGTCGTCATGTAAAATTATCTCTTCTAATTACAAGCTTTCATCACCCACAATTGCCAAAAATATTGTCATCCATAATTCTATCAAGAAAACGACATTTTCTCGTATTGAGTATTGACAGTACTCCAATTAATGGTAAAAGTAGAAGAACCAAAAGAGAGTGAATATATAAAGAGATGGAAGTGATAAATAAATAATGTAAAGAATCTATTTCCATTAGCACTAAGAAAAACATTATCCAATCCTGAACAGATTTATTAACAAAATGGGGTTTAGTAAGAGAAGTCATAGGATTCTTGGTGATTGTGAAGTAAGGCAGAGAGAAAACTTAGGACCACACGCTATCTCCTTCCTGTCCTGTGAATCGAAATGTGTTTCCATTGTTATTACTTACTGTGATGATGAACAGTTTTATTTTACCGCAAAGGAAAAGGAATTCTCTGCTAAAACAGGAAAACAAATCAGACACTCTCTCTCTGCTGCGATTATATTACCCAGAAACAGCAACCCAATCCCACCGGCTATTCCCGGTCACCTCTTCCCCTTTTGTCAGTAACTCTTAATTTTACATTTTCTGCACACACAAATAGAAAAAAAAACCTTCCTTTCTCTGCAAATTAATGGCCACACTCATCTCCTACTCCTTATCTTCCCTCATCTTCACCACGACCCACTCTTCAAATTAAACTTAATTTCTTCCTATTATTATCATCATTATTTAATTATTAATTAACACTTTATTATGAAGGAGCAGGAGCAGGTAAGTTTCAGCTTCCGGCGAGGATCGGCCGTGTAGATCTTGAAGAGGGGAGAGGGTAGTTAAGAAATTGAGGGCGAGAGGTGAATTGGGTCGTGCTCAAAAATGGATTTTGACGATCAGGAGCACGAGAACGACGAGGAAATGGGGAACATCCCGGCGGCGCCGCCGGGGTACGAGTCGATCCATGGCGGCGGGGAGGGCGCGTCGGAGGCGGCGGGGAGGAAGAAGGGGGTTCGGTACAGGGAGTGCCTGAAGAACCACGCGGTTGGGATCGGAGGGCACTCGGTGGACGGGTGCGGCGAGTTCCTGGCGGCGGGGGAGGAGGGCACGCTCGACGCCCTCAAGTGCGCCGCCTGCAACTGCCACCGCAACTTCCACCGCAAGGACAAAAACAACGGCTTGGGAGGAGGAGAGGCCTCCATGTACCCTCAGCACCACCAGTTGGTGTACCGGCCGCCGGCGGGGTACCTGCACCTGACGCCGCAGGGGCACCACCGCCCCCTGGCGCTGCCGGCGGGGGGAGGGGAGGCCGACGAGGACGTGTCGAACCCGAGCAGCAGCGGGGGCGGAGGAGGAGGAGGAGGAGGGTCGAAGAAGAGGCACAGGACCAAGTTCACGGCGGAGCAGAAGGAGAAGATGCTCGGGTTCGCGGAGAGGCTCGGGTGGAGGATACAGAAGACGGAGGAGGCGGCGGTGGAGCAGTTTTGCGCCGAGACAGGAGTCAAGAGGCAAGTGCTCAAGGTCTGGATGCACAACAACAAGCACACTCTTGGTAAGAAACCCTAATTTATGGATATGGAAATGGAACATATATTATTCCATGAAATTATAGGGAATGATTAATTTGTATCACTTTTAGTGCCCTATTATCATATTCAAGTTGAACTAAACTAGTTAGGGTTCTTGTTATATTATTATAATCATCTAGTTTGAGATTTTTATTTTCATTTCTCGATCAGAAACTCTTATCATTCCGCTACAAATTAATGTAGGATTTTGATCTTGTTCATTACATATTTAACTTATCATCATATGATTATCTATCTAAGCCCACACCCATATACATACCAAGCTTACACATGATGCACTGTTTCTACTAATAATAATTTACATTCAGCTAGCTGCTCATAATTAAACACTAACAGAACTATAAATCAAACCCAGTTGGTTCTAAGTGATTCTTGTAACACGGACATGACACAAAATTAAAAATGTATTGGATCATATATAAATGATGATGATGGTTAGAGTGTTGCTAGGAATGGATGAGATAAACGTGTCTGACATGCAGATTTTCATGAACAGAAACATATTTATAGATCTCAGGGCTTGACCTAATATCTGCATATTTTATGGAGAATATATAAAAATGGCCGGAGTGTGCAGATAATGAAGTGGTCGTCATTGATTTCCACATCTACATATACACAGATGATGACATATATAGCCTAGCCTGTTCTCCATTTAATGTTTTGGCCAAGAAGATAAATTTGAAAAGAAAGAGAATGTGATTGGTAGCTGTAAAACATATATATGAGAAAGCAAGGCAAGGCAAGTGGGTTATGATTTTGATGATCTGATGAGCATGGCATGGCAGGTGTTGTGTCATGGGTGCAGATCACTGCATTTCTGTGCATCGACACTGTCATTTTGTTTAACTTCTTTTCATACGTCTTTTTGTCATCGGATTGGACTTCACACCAAGCCAAAGTCACTTCAAAACAACAGTCTACATGTATATATGTATGTATCATCGACATATTTATTATGTTTTCTGCAACTTCAAATTGTTATACATTTTAACTGGCTTGAGATTGACTCGTGGTTGGTATTGTTCGCTCTCTAATTGAGATTTAATATGTTGTTTAGACATGTGGGTTTAAAGTTATTCAAGAAGTATTATTCAAAAAAAAATTGTTATTGGTATCAAGGAGTTGTGTGAATTCTAATTAGTGCATAGTTACTTTGTTACATTGGTTATTTATGATATACCAATGAGACAAATTAACCTTGATGTAATCTTTGGTGCTAGTGTATACGAGGAGGAACAATAAGCAAACATATATATGTAGAATGTATGGGCAATAATGTTTGAATCCGGTTTGGTGTAAATTTTATTTATAGGTTATTCAATATGGTATATGAATTAATTTAATTAATGGATTTGAGTACAATCAGACAAGTTAAATACATTTTTATTTACTTTTCTCGGATTAACTTCTAGGCTTGATACAATTTATGATTCTTTCTTAACAAACTCCTTACTTCCCACACGATCTCCTCAATAAAAACCGGCATATATATACTTTCTAATTTCCTTTTCAAGGGTACGCAAACAAACATATATAGCTTACTGAAGAAGATACTTGCAACCACTCCTCGAACTCCCAATAACTACAGCGTAACGTAGTTTTGTTTGATTCTAATATATTTCGACAACGATTGTGACAAATCTATTTTGTTCACTACTAATTACACGTTCCTCCATAGACATTTTGAGGGAGTAGATATTCAAACAGATTTGTAAGTGATTGAGTTGCAAGATTCAGTGGATTATCTCAAAATATTGAATAGGACATGATAACTCGGAATCATAACTGAATATTTGGTTCAACTGGCTTTCTTAATTTATATAGGATATAAGAAAGTTTTTTTTTTATATTGCTTTTATACCAAGCATTCTCATTTAGAAGGCACATTCTCTCTTCTAATTTTGACAAGTTGGCGTTCTCACAGTGGTCTTCAGTAAGTGCTTGCTTGATTCAACTTGGATCACCTCTCTTCTGAAATCCGCAATGACTTTGTGCAAGAATAAATTTTGGTTTGTTATACTTTTTATATATTGCAACAAGTAGCTAGGAGATCTCTGTCGAGCACACGTTAGGTTGAAGTCTCGATTCGATTAAGTTGGTATAAACATTCTTGTTATGCATTTAGAAATATTTTTCGTTAGTTTTTATATATATGTTAACTTCATCTAAACTTTTTTGGAGACTTATTGTGATACCAAATGTTGTTGCACTATTTGTCAAAACAAGATTGAGACGTATCTAATCTAAAACAATGTACTATTTTATGTTTTTTTTATCATTATATTGAAATTCTAGTCAACACATATGTCGATTCTTCCACTTTTAGAAAGACATTTAGTTTACCAAATTACGTCATATCATCTTTTGAGATATGTTAACAAGTTTATTCGATTCAAGCATATTTAATCAATTTGAGAATATGCAATCCTCGTCCTGCCACTACATGTGGACCGTCAAATTAACTTGTATGCAAATCATATCGTATTGATACATGCTAATATTCATTACATGTAATAAGTGATGGTTCTTGTCATTCAATTTGATTATATATAACTCTTTTGACAAGTGCATTATATATTTTCAATCTTCCCACGCATCGAGGGCTCCTCTAATTAAACCATCATCACATATTATCCACCTTGAGACATGCATACAAAATGTGTAAGATGTCGTAGAAATTGAGGAAAATGATGATAAAGTTGAAGATGTTGGAAATGTATTGTGTGGAGTTGGCAAGGACAAGATTGGAGTATAGGTTTTGTGGTGCAAGAGAATCGATCATAGGTTTTATATTCTGTTTGAAACATGGCTAGAGTAGAGAGGTGCAATTATATGAGGACGAAGAATGAATCAAATCAATGAGTAATGGGTATATAAATGTGCAGCTGACATTAGTACATACATATATAATTACTATTGCAAGTTGCGTTTCTCTCTCTACTGCAACTTCACTTGTAACCACACAATCTCTTTACTCATCACTTCTAAGTTTGTACTCTCTTCGCCCCCTCCCAATCATTAATGATTAAAGATCCAATAGTTATCACTTAATTTCCTTCATGTCATTAACTAATTGATGATGATCACTAACTATTAAGAAATAGGGTATTGACACAGTTAGGTCGAACAAAAAATGTAAATTAGTTTATCTACACTTAACATGGCTAGATAATTAATATTTTCTTTTATGAATTTCAAAAGTATGGAGAAACTAATGATCAGTGTATACATTGTTTCAAAAGAAATTCACGATATAGTGTGTATTTTAAATAACTAATTTAGCTGTTCTTGTTGAAGTGTGGATGTCTTGATCATTATGCATGGATCGATGTCTAAGGCAAAGCAAACGTATCTTCATTTATGATTAAACATTATTCATAAATTAATCAATATTTAATACATCAATTAATTTTTAACATGCATGATCAGCATCTATTATCTGATCACATGTGGTGCAATTATTTCTAAATAAATAATCTCCAGTGCATGCACGATACATATGCTACTAATTAAAATTCAAAATCTTTCTTATAATCTTTCAAAATAAGTTACTTTAGGAAACAATATTCCATATATACGAGTAGTGTTATTTCCAATAGAAGACTCATCTCTAAGATAACTCCATTTGATATTAGTGTTATTAAAATTTGTTTATACATACATGTGTAAGAATGCATGATAGTGCGAACTTGAGTAGAAATACGACCCGTTCGAATTGATTGAAAGTTGCTCATATGGTGAGATTATTTCAGCGTACTATAAGTGGCATCGACTTTACACCACATCTGTTATGTGTTTCTATCATGTCTAATTTTGCTTATATCATTTTACAATATATTTCCACCATATGTATACCAGGTTTATATCGGGTTTACTCCAAATTGTACCTTGGACTAAATATATAACGAGATCCCTAATTGTTACGTGGTCCTGACTGTAACGAGGGAGTCGGGTTTCATATAATACCCTATTAAATCATATCTAATGTGACTCCCTACAATAGCTAAAAAGCTAAAGTAGATATTGAAAATGAAAAAGATGGACTTCAATAGGGCTAATTACATGACTCCTACAATAGGGAGCTCTCGACATTCTCTCTCTCTCTCTCTCTCTCTCTCTCTCTCCCTCCCTCCCTCCATGCTTGTATGTACGGAGCTACTCACATTCTCTCTCATACTATTTTATTACTTTTTAGTTCACTTTATCTCATTTTACTCTCTCATACAAACTTTTTGTAAGCAAAGAGTATCAAATATTAATAAAATGATATATAAAGTTTAAATAGAGAGAGCATGATTGAAGTTGAACATGAAAAAGTGGCTCTCTACTCTAATTCTAATGCAAATCACTCTCTATGTTAATTTAAGTGGGGGCAACATTGAAAATGCTCTAAGTAAACCATGTTGGGGGAGAGATGTAACGAGTAGGACGGGTTTCATACTATGATTAAGTGAACATTGTGTTAATTTACGCCAGTTCGGACGGTTCGTATTTCTACCCTTGTTTGCATATAATTTCAACTTTAAATATGTGTGAAAATCACATACATTAAATCATCATTAAAATTACATATTTTTCATCAATAATTGAAATTTAATTCTAAATTCTTTTTTTAAAAGGAAAACGAATTTTATCATAAGGAAACTAACCTGACATCAAGCCGGACAACTAAAACTATAGATGGTGGGACAAAGCCCTCACAATATCGCAACTACTGTTAGTTAAAACATACTTGGCCAATTGAGGGAGAATAGGGCCAAACCCGAAGGTAAGCGAATGGACGTCTTGGGGTGGAGAGGGAGGACGTGGCAAGCCTCTGGCTTTTACGCTTTGGGCGGTATGCGGAGCTAGAAACCGCCTTGTTTGGAAAGTGGTGGCTTTCCACCCGGCAAGGGTAGCAACGACGACCAAAGGGTACCGGAGAATCTTGGCCGAGACTAGGCCTTTGGCATCCACGCGAGCTTGGATCCCCCCAAAGCCGGGTGGGCTTAAGATAAACGTCGATGGGGATGTGGATGTCGAGAAAGGGTTTTGGAGCGTAGGATTTGTCTATAGAGATTCAGAGGGGCGGTTAGTGGGGGCTCTTTGTAGACTCTTTTTGGGACATCTTCACTCAGAAGAGGTGGAAGTCGTATTTGTCAAGGAAGCTCTTTCATAAACAAAAGGAAAAAACTGGACGGAAGCGATGATAGAATCTGATTGTCTTA
The DNA here is from genome assembly GCA_963920655.1 of Geranium rotundifolium. Lineage (NCBI taxonomy): Eukaryota > Viridiplantae > Streptophyta > Magnoliopsida > Geraniales > Geraniaceae > Geranium > Geranium rotundifolium. Next base: position 9,214,444 of record OY987319.1, on the reverse strand, counting down.
GGGTGGTGGACCACGTCCGGAACGGGAAACAAACTAGGAACATGTTTGGGGGCATTATTAATGACTGCTTCGTATCCTCTCTGTTTTCGGGGTGAGTTTTTCCATCTTGTTTGCCCGTCGTTCTTTTAATTATGTGGCTCACGAATTTTAAATTCTTTTTGTGTAATTAGTAGAGGCCCAAACTATTATATAAGCTAATTAACAAATTCATATATTTGAGACGTGTTACCCTCTCCAAGAATAACAAACCATATGATATCACATTAGATAAATAATATATAAATCAATGATGAGTTAAGCTAGTTGCATAACTATACTTGAAGATTTTAACATATATATTCATTACATGAGCTTCATGACTAACCACTGTCTTCAAATTCATGGAGTAACCCACACCAAATGTTGTCAAATAATATATAAATCAATCAGAGAAGAACATAATATAGGAATTGGAGGTACAATTCATGAACACAAGGTGGAGAAGAAAGAGAGGAAGAGAAGGTAAGTTTGGGGGGGTGTGGGGACACATAACATAAGTGCATTGATCAGAAAGTAGGATAGATTATATAAGATATATCTGGCGAAACAGGAGGCGCTGGTGAGGGTCCACCGTAGTGGTACCATGCAACTGCATCTGGTGGTGGTGGAGCTCCAATTAATTACAGATGATCTGCGCAAGGTACGATCTAGCTGGTTTGTGTTTGGGAGATGTGGAAAACACAAAGCAAGAGATGTTGTTATCACTATCAGCAATGAGATGGGACCATATATATGATTTGATTCTTTTGTAGCTTTTCAGAGAGAGAAAGCAAAATCATAGAAAGCAGCAACAAACAACAACAACAGATATATGTCATATGTGTGTTAATTCAATGTATGGGCCACACCACACACACTTGTCTCCTTTCTTTCTTCTCATTTAAATTCAAATCAAATCTACCTTAACATGATGACATATTTTCATTTGCAACTCAATAGAAAAAATATAGAAATGTGTCGGCTATAACTAAATGAGAAATGTGTTAAATTAACTGCAGATATGCAATATTATATACCTGTAATCTCAAAAGAAAAATATACATATAATTTCTATTAAAAAAATGAGAGATAATTTAATCTTACACTCTTTACAATAGTCAGAACCTCACGTAACACCATTTAAAATTATTCTTCTCACATACACCTTCTTATTTTGACAATTATCTCACTTGGGCAATTTCCGTTAGCTTCTGTTAATCTCCATAAAAAATTGAGGTTAATAGACAAAAATACTCTTACTTTTATTTTAAATTTTCAAATGTTGTCATTTTTTCACACCTCACCATTTCTCTCACTTCTTCCCCAACCATCAATATTTTTCTCTCCCACACTTTCATTTCTCCGCCTCCATCAATAAAGATCCAAATCAAAACATCTCTTAACAAATCAAGACTAAAAAGGCAAAACTCATATGCCAAAAACCCCTAAGAGAGCAAGAACCTACATCAATTTCATTTGTGAGGTGTGGATGGAAAGATTTAGGGAAAAATTCAAATGGACGTATTAGACATTTTCATTGTTAATCTCAATGAGGAAGCTTGAAGCTTGAGGAATTTTGGGAAGGTTGAGGACTTTGAGTTCGAATATCTTTGTATATGTTCTTGCTCAACCCAACATTATTCGATTTATCTTAGTATATGATTTAATAAGGGATAATGACACTTTGTTACACCTAACTATCGCAAAATGACACTTTCATACTACTTTTTTATCTTTTTTAGCACTCTGGCAATATTTTTATGACAACCTACCAATAAAATGCCTAAAATGTCTAAAATACCATTGGATTGAGGAATCATAATTGAACTGGTTCAATTTAATTACAAAAAATTAAATTAAAAGTGGTGAAATTATATTGATGCCCTCTTCTTCAACCTCTCGCTCCTCTCTCCCCTATCTCCCTCTTCTACATTGTTGAGCCACCATTATGGATAGGCGAGAGAGGAGTGAGAGGTTGAAGAACATGACAACAACATAATTTCACCAATTTTAATTTAAATTTTTTGTAATTAAAATGAACTAGTTCAATTTTGAGTTTTTAAACCAAACTGAACATGTTCAATTCTGATTCCTGAATCCATGAGTATTTTAGGCATTTTATAGATATGTTGTCACAAAAAAGTTGTCAGTACTAAAAAAGAGAGAAAAATAGTTAGAGTATGAAAGTGTCATTTCGCGATAGTTAGGTGTAACAAAATGTCATTATCCCATCTAATAATAACATTTAATAATTAGAGTGAGGTTGGAGAAACGGAGAGTTCTAGAGGAGTGAGCGAGGAATGAGAGACGGTTAGGGAAGAAGAGAGAGAAAAAGTGAGGGTGTGGAAGAAATGGTAACATTTGAAAATTTAAAACAAAATAGGAGCATTTTTGTCTTTTTAACCTCATTTTTGACAAATATGGATGGAAACTAACATAAAATGCCTAAGTGAGATAATTGTCAAAGGAAGGGGGTGCATGTGAGAAGAATAATTTTAAAGAGTATTATGTGAGATTCTGCATATTCTAAGGATGTTGAGTGAAATTATTCTAAAAAGTGATGATTGTCTTTTTTGACTGATTTGAAATATGATTATTTAATGACTAGAGATCGAAGCTAAATTTCATCCGTCAATATAAGAAACTAGAATAAGAATCTAGCGTCGTCATTTTTTCTGGAGCTATGGTATTTATGGTAGCTTGAAATAAACACTATTTAGGGAATTGTTGTGACTCCTGAGGAGGTGGTGGAGAGAATTCAGGGTGCTGCGTTTTCGATGTTGAGCGCCGATGGCTTCTCGATCGATGGTCGCTCGTTCTCCAGCCGGAGCGAGGACCCGCTGGAGGCCATCTTGACTGTAGAGCTTTTGTGTTTACTGTTATTTCCGCTTCTCTTTTTGTAAGCTCTTTTGGAGCTTTGCTTGCTAGCTCCCTATGTTGGGATGCTTCGTTTTAATAAATAATCACCCATTTTCTATACACATGATGAATCATAATCAATTTTCACCCATTTTCTATACACATTATGAATCATAAATCTGACGGTCACAGTGATGCCCAGCAAATTTCGTGAAAAGTGAAGAGAAAACCTCCGGAGCATATGTAAATCACAATACCATCGATGCTCTTTATCCTTGGTATTATGCTTGCAATAGCAGCACTAGTATCACAGAATTAAATAAAATAGGTTCCCATAAGTATATTAATTAAATCATATTGTTGGAACATCAAATACAACCAGACATCAACAAATAAACCACACAATGAAATGAATCCCAAGTAGAGTTATACACATAATAATCACACAATCAATGAGTTTATACTTATATTATATAACAATATAACGAGAACATGTTTCCTACATTGCACGACATACTTAATCTACAAGACATTGCAGCAACACACGCCTGACCTGAGACTGAGCTTGGTGCTAACTAATAAGCACATCAGAAACTGCCATGATTCAATGCTCCTTGAAGATTTTTGACGGCACTGTCATAGTGTACAAAACCCATAAACCAGAACTCATGGGAGTCGACTGATATGATCTGGATGTACTTTTCAGCAGAGTTGGTTTTGCTAGTGGACGGGTTAACCGCCCTCAGGTGATGCAAAGGAATAACCACCTATTTATACACGAGACGAAAGCGTAAATTTCAATTAAATCTGTAAATCAATATGGAAATATAAAGGAACATGAAAGAGGAAATGCAAAACAGTGGATATGAAACCTTAAATATAGAGGGGTATTTATATCTATAAGGTGTAAATTTTGTCCGAATAACAGAACCGGGGATGCAAATATTTACAAGCTCATTGGGAAGGAATCTTCATTTCAACTCGCAACCAATCGACTTGTCTCTCCTCTAATTTTCTTTTCCCACCCTCAAACTAGCATTGCAAGGAAAATTATGTGACTTCACAATGACGATTAATTTCTTGGTCCTTAACATGAGATCCTCTTCTTATTGGTAGACAGTTCACAAAATAAACTACTATAGTATTCTCTCGCAAGTTGTCTTCTCATTTTACATCTAATTTAATTTTTCCAAAGTAAAAATGGTTTTTGAGGCAATCCCCCTAAATTTTAAGTTTATTTCTGGTCATTCCAGTTTAAAAGTGCAAATAACTCATGACTAAAACCGTACTAGTCTTATGTTCTATAAATTGCCACATTCAAGCCATCGCCAAATAAACAACTCTGGCACAATATTATCTTGCTCTAAACGCTATCATCAACTGGTACCTCCAACTTTTAGATTCTCCACATATGCTCTATATTCGAGAAATATATGGAGGGAATAACGCACATGTGAAACTCCTAAGTGTTATCCTAGTTTAAGTGATCTTTATTATAATGTAATCCACACAAGACATAATTTACTCAAGCCAACTTCTGGCAGGCCTGAGGCATCTCGCTTGTTTCTACAACCTCCAACTAGTAGAAACTATATACCTATAGATTCATTGAAGGCAGTGCTTAACATTTCAAGGATCGTGAAAATCCAAAGGCACGTATCAAGTGTATAATAGAACTTAATAAGTTATAAATTACAACTTAACAACGATGGAAAGAATTTATACTTTATAGTAATGGTGCAATTCTCAAACTCCACTCCACCTGTGCGGACATGTATGACATATGTCTACTTATCAATTTGAAATGTACATGTTACATGTATTGGTGCACACTTGAATAATCAAAATATTCCATTGCCGGGATATGACATAAGAGACTGGATTTTGAACTACACCTCTGGTGATAATCGATTACGTTCATTTTCAAGAATCAATTCACTTATATATAGTGGCTCCCAACCCATACACGCAATAAGATGTATGAAAGCAAGTGTACCTTATAATAGCTGAACTCAGTTTGCTCGCCAACTTTGTAAGAAAGAGGATTGTCACTGCAAAATGCAAGCTTCGCCGTGGACATGTATAAAACACCCATAACTGGACCAGCAGACGTGGACAGATAGCATGCATATGACTTAAGAAGTTGCTCCTCAGGAACAGTCTCAAAAGTTTGTCTAAATATCTTCTCATAACCACCCTCTGCAAGAACTTTAGTCCCCTGAGCAATTCTTCCCACAGCAGCATCCGTGATGCTAGGAGATGTTTTCACTGTATAAAGTAGAAGATCAGCATATGAATTCTTGCGTACCAAAAACAAAGCATTACAATCAGTCACGTGAAAGTGTACAAGACCACTGCTATCAGTAGTGCTGCAGTCCTTGCAAATAGAAACTATTCAAATACTGATAGCATGAGCAGTGAAGAGTCAAGAATCAAGATTATGTAAAGTTAAACAAGCCAGTAGTGAAAACCCATAAACTTGGGAACAAAGACCAGAACTTCACCAACACAAGAAACCCAATTCATACTTGCGAGGAAGTACACAAAACCAGCTCAAGGAAAAGAGCCAACGGCATTCATTTTCCAAAGGAATCAGCACCAAATACCAAAGAAACGAACAAGCACAAGCATCAATTAGAAGCAGAACAAATAAAAATTACAAGTTTGAAAATCAAGTTACAACCCAACCCAACATCAAATTCAAAATCAAATCTTTAGCTGGAAATTGATATTACACAGAGGCACTTACAGTGTTGCCACATATTCCCAGCAAGATCCTCGGCCTTCTTGGTGGCCTCTGTGGCCCTCTTCCCCCATTTCCCAAGCACATCCTTCACAGAATTCATCGTATCTGATCGCACCACACACAAAACAATCAGAATCTACACAATCCACACAAAGCCCTTAAAAATCCAAACTTTCCGAGAGAACCTCAAATACCCAGATAAGAAAAAACCTAGAAATCAGAGATAAACCCAAGTAGAAGGTGGTTACAGAGCACTCACTCTTGACAGAAGAAGGCGGCGCCGGAGAAGAGGAGATGTAGGGATTGGAATCGGGGGGGAGGGTCGTGGCCGGGGTTTCGGAGATGGGTGCAGCGGTTTCGACGGTGTGGGTGCGGGTTTGGGGCTGATCTTGCGGCGGCGGGCCGACGGGGACGGTGGTCCAGGTCTCCGGGGGAGGAGCGACGTCGGTGGGGTCGAGCTTAGGGTAGGGAGCGTAATCGGAGGAGTGAGGGTTTGATGGGTTGGCATCATTTGGATTCATGATTTGATGATACTGTACGATACAATTACTTGCCGGACTTGTTGGGGTGAGGACAAGAAAGGGTCGATCCCGACGAGGAAGGCGGAGATGTAGAAGTAGAAGATTGCTTTGTTCGTGTGCTTTCCGTGTTTTGTTGCCGAGCTGTCAAGTGCTTTGCTAGATTGGTCGGTTACGTGGCGTTTTACACGTAAACGCATGAATTTATTTTTCATTTCTTTCACGGATAATTTCAGGTGGCTACGCTAGATTTTGGTGTTTTTCACCTGGGTACATTTAGAAATTTTTTTTCCAGCTGACTACGACTAGAATGTGCAAAATTTTCACTTTGCACTTTCCGTTCAATTATATTAGTTTTTAACGTTTTCCATGTGAAATGACTAAAATACCCTTATGGTTAAATGAGTTATTATAATTGAATTGAAAAGACTAAAGTGCCCTTGACTATTCATCTAATTTTCAAACACATGCCACCCTCCACCTCTTCTTTCTCTTCACCATCTCTCTCTTCCACCACTAAATGCCGGCGAGCTTCCACCACCATCATCACGGCGGAGCACTCCGGCGACGGTTCCAGCGAGGACTCGTAATAATTAATGTAGGGTCACTGGAGATGCGGCCGGCCTCCGGCGACGCTCTCCGATGGCCCATCCTTATTTAGGCTCCGGATCCAACGGTCCAGAAATCGCCCATTCTGTTCTCGTTCTTCGGCGAGGACCTCTCGGTTCAGATCCAGCAGCAGCAATTCGACCTCGACCGTCTCGTTTCTCAACATGTAAGCTGATTTTGCTTTTCCGATTCTCGAATTGGTTCATGTTTTTTTCTGGGATTTTGATTTTGATTTTGATTTGGGTATTGTTGATTGATTACAGATGGAGAAGGTGATGGTGGAGATCGAGGAGAAGAGGAAGAGACAGGATCGGTGGATCTTGGAGGTTTTGGAGGAGGGGATGGTGAAGAGGCTCCGAGCTCCTCGCCCACCAACAACCCGCCGCCGCCGGAGGCCCCGACGACGACGCAGAGTCATGTTACGGAAGCACCGCCGCCGCCGATGACGGGTGGCGTGTGGTGAAAAGCGACATCGACAACAACAACAGGATGTGTCAGAGTTGTCGCAAGGAGGAGCTGTGCGTGCTGATGTTGCTGTGCCGGTGGCGGTCTAGTGGAGAGCAGATCTGGTTTTTCCAGATCTGCTGCTTCTCCTCCACGACAGTGCTTCGACGACGGCAGGGCAGTGGACCGACGGGCCCACAAAGACCGGAAACAGATCTGGTTTCTCCTTCAGGACCGTGCTCCGACGAGAGGAGGAGGCGGAGGCAAGGTGGAGGAGAGGGAGCTGGAGTGGGCAAGGCTATAGGGTTGGGTTGGTGAAGGTGAAGAATGACATGTCTTTGAAAATTAGGAGGATAGGTGAGGGCATCTTAATATTTTCAATCAAATTATAATAACTCTTTTAACCTTAAGGATATTTTAGTCATTTTACATGGAAAAAACATTAAAAACTAACAGAATTGGACGGAAAGTGCAAAGTGAAAGTTTTACATATTCTAGGCGTAGTCAGCTAGAAAAAAAATTAGGTGTACCCAGGTGAAAAACAGCAAAATCTAGGCGTAGCCACCTGGAATTATCCATTTCTTTTATTTATTAGGGGTAATTCTATGTCAATACCCTAACTTTGCTTCATTTCGAAATCAGTCCCCTGACTTTAAAACTTTTTTTGTCGGTACCCCAAGTTTATTTACGTTGCAGTTAAGGTAACGGCTGTTAAATGTAACAGAATTGGTGCGCAAAAAGTCTAAAATGCCCTCAACACTTTTGGTTTGTTAAACTGGTCTGATTGGTTCAATTGATATGATTATGAAATGACTATTTTACTCCTAATTGAATACCCAATTTAACTAATGGCTTGAGGGCAAAATTGACTTTTCAATTACACAAATAATAATTATAATTCTTTAATATTAAATTATCATTAATTATTAATTAATTATATTATTAATCCTTAATTAAACTTAATTAAATATATAAATATATATAATAATCTTAAATAAACCCTAATCCTCTTCAAACCCTTACCCTTTTTCTGCCTCCGCCGCCGCCACTACCGCCGCCGCGACTCCGGCCGGCGACCCCGACCGGCAACTCCGACGCCGACCTCGCCATGGATGTCGCCTCGAGACTCCGACGCCGAGCCGAGCCGAGGTCTTCGACGGTGAGAGAGGACGCGGCCCCGATCTGTGCTCGTCGCGACCTCCTCCGTCGCAAACCTCCGTCCTCGCGACGGCCCTCCTCGCGACGACCGTCCTCGCGACGCCGAAGTCGGGGCTGGTGGGACGGAGACGCTAGGGTGCCGGAGCGGGAGTGGTGGCGGAGACG